>JBBPFQ010000133.1:405969-418178 GCA_037974815.1 Kaempferia elegans | reverse complement strand
GCAAGCATTCGATCACTCTTAACCTGCTTTGAACCTCCTCGTAAGCATCTGCATCCATTGAAGGCCAACTCACATGGCATTCGGATTGAACCATGACGCTGATACTATTTATTGTGTCTAAAAGAATTTACATATCTCCACAATAGTATGATATTATTCACTTTGGATTTAAGCCTTCATGATTTTATTTTTGAGCTCTACCTGAAAATTTTCATACTAATAAATATATCTTTTATATTTTTTTAAATTCACAATCTTTTTCATATCTTTTTAATGTGAGATTTATTATATTTTCAACCGTTGAAATCCTGGAGTGGATTGAGTCGATCTAATTGGCTAAAGTGTTAAATCAACTAAGTTGATTGTAAACTCTTTGTTCAGGAACAGAAGGCTCTTTATTAGACTTTTTATACAACCTCTAGTAAAATTATCTTTCTACATTTTAATTTTATATTTTGTAAAGAAAAAGCAAGTATATTTATTTCTTCCCCTTTTGATAAAGGAGTTTCACAGCTTGTAGAATGGTAGATATGATCCACCTAACCGATTAAGAAATTGCAAAGTTGGACTTGGCTTTTAAGTGGATTAGAGGGGTCTTTGCATTTTGGATAAAGTAAAACCAGTGTGGAGACATTTGAAAAATAAGTGTTGCCCTAAAGCTAGATCCGTAACTATTTAATTTTGTTGACACTTTAAGGTTTGAGTGCACAAGTCTACTCTGTCAAATTGCTTTTAAATTCAAGGCGCAATCCACAGTCGTCATCGTGACTGATTTTATAAATCACGTGAGAATGGACAGGACATAATTTAATATGCAGTTTATTTCTTTTAGAAAACAGTACAATTCATCGCCTTGACAATTCTATATAATTATCCACATCACTTTCATGAAATAAATTAAGAAATTAAAATTAATTATCATATGATAAAAAAAATTTCTTAATCTTTATCCGAATTTCTTATTAATCCTATAAATCTATTTGGGATAACCAATTCGTCTATGCCATAAAGACATTTAATATGCAATAATGCATCGGACATATTTATCTCTTCATGACGGTACGATAGTTAAGACATGAAAGGTTCTCATATGAGGTTTAGAGGTCGAAACTCAGACACATTCAAACATATGTCTCCTTTATGTCTTAACCATTTGCACCCATGTTAGCCTGGAGACGGATTGGTGGGGTGGTGGAGATTTAAAAATATAATTAATTTTTAGATTTCTTAAAAATTTAGTAATTTTCCATTTTAATTCCTCCCATTAAATACCATAGTATTAGAATAATATGTTACTGTATTTTAAAAATCAGCACACTTTAATGTTATATAAATTTTAAAATCAGTACCATTTGCCTTTTAGAATGTAACACCCTATATTATTATTTTTTGAAGTCAAATATTATAATTACGGTGTTACTTGAATGCAGCACGCTACTAATTAGCGAGGAATACAAAATAAATATGTCCTTATTAAATCTAAAAGTTAAATAGATCTTTTTAGGCATTTCACACGTTTAAATGCATCGTTTCTTTGATAAAAGCCATTTAATACGGGTTATGCTTGATCTGGCCTATAAAGTTATGTTTGTTGAAAAAAATATATAACAAAAAATAAAAAATTCAGAATAATAGAAAAAAAAAGTAACGTGTAATTGGTAGAAGATTATTATATAAAATATTTTTTTTTTCAAAAAGTAATGTTGGACTAAACGAGCTATTTGTTTATCTTTAAGAATTCACATATATATTATTATTATTTTTCCCTTCGTATTTTAGAAGTTTTAAGTTGAATTAAACACATGAATGCGGAGCTGGTGCAGTGCCTGGCAGTTGCCCTCATAATTCATCGTCTTCGTCTAATCTGGAGACAGACGGACGTAGCGTGATCCTCTTTGCAACCGTGATCAGTTCGCCCACGCGCCGACCCCTTGCAGTGATTCTTATCTGTTTACTCTCGTGAACGAATCTCAAACTGGCAGATTCTATTTTTTAATCGGCTATGATGTCAACAGCCAATACCTTGCTCTTGAAGTCTGAAACGTAGAAAATAGAAAGAACAGTAATGCACAATTGACCACTTTGAAAATTGACAGCCTTGTTCCCCAAGCAATGTTATATAGAGAGAAAGACAAAGATATTTGATTGACAAAGTGGTACCATTTGGATTTTGGAGAGCAGGAAGCGTCGGCCATTCAAATACTTTTGAATGCCTTGTGTTTGGAGGTTGGTAGTTCAGGAATCGGAAGTTCCTTTTTTTTTTTTATTGTTTTTGATTGGACTGTTTTCGGTTTGTTTTGCTCTTTTTCCTTTGGGCTGCTCGAATCTCTCTTCAATCTATGTTTCTTCGATCAAAGAAAGACGGATGATTTTCGTTAGGTTTTATCTATACTTCTCTATTGCATTGGTTTTTGGCATTTAAGAAACTGTTTAATCCCACTGTTCGATTGGTGATTAATCTTTATCAATACCATATCTCTCATTTCACTACTCCCTGAAGAATATTGCTCTAGGGACTCCATTGCGTGAGTTTTGGATGGCCGCCGAAGGTAAAGAGAATCACGGATCCTCTAGCAATCTGGAGCCGGACGAAACGACCGCTAATTCTCCAGAGGAGCAACAAAACATGGGAGAGAGTCGGAAGGACAACAAACAAGATCAGAGCACGCTCACTGTGCCTATCTACAAGTTGTTCTCCTTCGCAGACTCCGCAGATTACGTCTTGATGCTGTTGGGTTCGCTTGGCGCCGCGGGGAATGGAATTTCTCTACCCCTTATGACGGTGCTCTTCGGAAATTTGATCCAGTCTTTTGGAGGAGCTTCGAACGGACATGATACGCTTCATCAAGTCTCCAAGGTAAGTGCATTACTACGATCACCTTAATTAGCATTCTATTCCACGATTGGTCCCTCAAAACTCAAGGAAGGTCGCAGGTTGGGGTAGCATTTCATGGTTAGCAAAGTTATAAAAATACTTAACAGTTAAAGAATGAAGTTTGTTGGGAAAAAAAAATGTTTGATAGCCATGGATCTGATTGCATACAGGTGGCACTGGATTTTGTCTACCTAGCAATTGGAGCAGGCATTGCGTCTTTTCTTCGTACGAATACTTACCTGACTCTTACTTAGGTTTCATTTCTGAATTAAATTGTGTTAATGGTGGCTGAAAACACTGATTTCCCATCAGAGGTGGCTTGCTGGATGGCTACTGGGGAAAGGCAATCAGCGCGAATAAGGAACTTGTATCTTGAAACCATATTACGGCAAGAAATTGCATTCTTTGACAAGGAAACAAATACAGGTGAAGTTATTGAGAGGATGTCTGGGGACACTGTTTTTATTCAAGATGCCATGGGTGAGAAGGTATAAACTTAAGTGCATATTTCTCTGTTTCAAGTAAGCTTGCCCTCATCTACTGAAACATCAATTATCCTATCTCGATGTGGTATTTTACAGGTTGGCAAATTTATTCAGCTAACATCAAATTTCTTTGCTGGATTCATTGTTGCATTTGCACGAGGGTGGCTGTTGACCTTGGTCATGCTGTGCACCATTCCCCCTCTGGTGATTGCTGGTGGAATCATGGCCAATATTGTGGCCAAAATGGCATCACGCGGACAAGCAGCTTATGGAGAAGCGGCAACTGTTGTTGAACAGACCATTGGTTCAATTAGGACAGTAGGTTTTGTTTTTTCTTTGCCAGAGAGCACTTAAATGATATTCTCCAAATACTTCTTTTCTCACATTATCTAACCTTCCTATTCAGGTTGCTTCTTTTACTGGGGAAAAACTAGCAGTAAAGAAGTATGATAAGTCTTTAGTAAGGGCCTACAATGCCAGTGTTCAAGAAGGTCTGGTAGCTGGTTTAGGTCTTGGAACGCTCATGCTCTTCATGTTTTGTGGGTACTCCTTGGGAATATGGTATGGAGCAAAATTGATACTTCATAACGGTTACACTGGCGGAAAGGTCATCAACGTGATATTTGCAATCATCACAGGTTCCTTGTAAGTTTTTAATGGCAATTTATTTAATTTCCTGTGTTTCGTAATTGCTAATGAAAGATATTGGTCACCAATGAAGGATCTATTGTAACACAAGGGACAAAAGTTCATCTACTGCCTTCTTTATGCTAATAAACTAATGTTGAATTTTACTTTCTGCATAGATACCATGATCTAAAAAACTACAACACCTTTCCTACTATATGATATATGAAAAAGGCCTAAAACATAATCTAACATCCACCGATATATAGATGGCTAGAATGGAGGTATAATATAAGCTTAAATGTTTTTGCAGATTTTACTGCATTAGTTTTATTGTTATTGATTCTGATAGTACATAAACGAACAGAAAAGTTTTAGCAAGAACCCTGTTAGATGAAGTAGTCAATGGTTATGAATATCTTTGTAATGTGGAAAAAGGCATTATAAACAATATAGGGACGCTGCAAGTCATGTTAATAATAAGTTTTTTAACAAGAGAGAATGAAAATAAGAAAAGCTTTATTTATCTTGTTATCCTTGTCAACCGTAGGATTTATGATCAATAGGAGACATCTGACTCTTACAAAATATACTAATTTCAATTGAAATAGAAGAGAAATAAAAACAATCTATCCCAGATACTGAACTGGTTCATTTTATATGGAACTATTTATTTTATTCTGCATCATCCTCCGCACTAGAAAGAACTTTACCACATCAAATGAAAATTGGAAATAATTCATCAATGGATATAAATACTAGATTGCCAATCAAGAGAATTGTTTGGGGAAGCATGAACCTCAATATGACCAGTTCCAACATCTGAGGATCAAGTGACTTGTATTCCAGCAAAATTCCTGACTATGTAAATTTTAACCTTCCCTGAGTCTTTAGGCAGGATGAATGGGTTCGTCCATCAGTTATTTCTGCTATACTGAGTGGCATGACATGTTATGAATATGCTATAAGTTTTGGGTGTGAAATTCAACCATTCTTTATTTTTTTTCTCTTAACATTCTGTCTTCTTACAACTTCAGCTACTCATTTTCAACTGTTCTTTCTTTTCCAAATTGTACAATCTGAAATTGTCCTTATTGATACCATTCTTCAGTTCATTAGGCCAGATAGCACCATGCATGACAGCTTTTGCAGCAGGACAAGCTGCTGCTTATAAGATGTTTGAGACAATCAACCGAAAACCAGAAATTGATGCTTATGATCCCAAAGGAAGGAGGCTTGATGATATTCACGGGGACATTGAATTTAAAGATGTTTATTTTAGTTATCCTGCCAGACCAGATGAACAAATCTTTCATGGTTTCTCTCTAAGCATTCAGAAAGGAACAACTGTTGCATTGGTTGGTGAGAGTGGAAGTGGAAAATCAACAGTTGTTAGTTTGATAGAGAGATTTTATGATCCGCAGGTTGGTGAAGTTCTCATCGATGGAATAAACCTCAAGGAATTTCAACTCAGTTGGATTAGAGGGAAAATTGGCCTTGTGAGTCAGGAACCAGTTCTTTTTGCCACTAGCATTAAACATAACATAGCTTATGGGAAAAATAATGCAACTGTTGAAGAAATCCGAGCAGCAACAGAGCTTGCTAATGCTGCTAAATTCATAGACAAATTGCCTCAGGTAAGTACATTGTTTCCAATTTATGAACTTAGCTAATAGATTATATTCACTTGTGTTATTTTTGTATGCTACACCCTGATTTGTGTAAAATTAGAGCCAATTTTTTTCTTTTAAAAATTGAAGTGACAAATATTATATTCAGGGCCTTGACACTATGGTTGGCGAACACGGAACACAACTATCTGGAGGTCAAAAGCAAAGAGTTGCAATTGCCAGAGCAATTCTGAAAGATCCTCGAATTTTACTTTTAGATGAAGCTACGAGTGCATTGGATGCAGAGTCAGAAAGAATAGTGCAGGAAGCACTTGACAGGATCATGGAAAATCGTAGTACTGTTATTGTTGCTCATCGATTGAGCACTATTAGGAATGCTGATTCCATTGCTGTTATACATCGAGGATCAATTGTTGAAAAAGGTAACAAAATATGAATATATAGCAACCAATTCTATCAAAAAAATTTGGATAATCTTGTCAAAGTTGACTGTAGTTATATAGATAAATGATGACACTTTTGTGATCTTCTTTGTGAGATAATTTGTCAAAAGTTCAGTATTCAGTTTCCTTGGAATGCAGTTGTTTGGCTCACAAAAATGCTTTTGCTTTTTGTCTAGGTTCGCATGTTGAACTACTAAGGAATCCTGCTGGAGCTTATAGCCAACTCATAAGGCTTCAAGAAGTGAACCAGGTCCAGGTTAGTGCACACAAATCTGATTCAGAAAAATCTGATGGGGGGATTTCTTCAGGTCAGTACTCGAGCAAAAAGCTGTCCTTGAACCACTCCATTAGCCGTGGATCATCAGGCAGACATAGCAGCCACTCATTTCAAGCTCCGTTTGGTTTTCCCATGGGGGTTGATGCCCAAGATACATCTGACAATGTGGATCCTGAAAGTCCTATTGAACATTCAAAAGATGTACCAGTCCGCCGCTTAGCATATCTTAATAGACCAGAGATTCCTATATTGATACTTGGTTCATTTGCTGCCATTGTTAATGGTGTCATATTTCCCTTGTTTTCAATACTCTTATCAAATGTAATCAACGCATTTTACCAGCCTCCACACAAGCTCAAAAAGGATTCCAACTTTTGGTCATTAATGTTTCTGATATTTGGAGGGGTTTCTTTGTTTGCCCTTCCAGCTAGAACATACTTCTTTGGCGTGGCAGGTTCAAAATTGATTAGGAGGATTAGGCTAATGACATTTGAGAAAATCGTTAGCATGGAGATAGAATGGTTTGATAATCCTGAGAACTCCAGTGGTGCAATTGGGGCAAGGCTATCAGCAGATGCAGCTATAGTCAGGAGTCTTGTAGGAGATGCACTTGCATTAATTGTTCAGAACATCACAACATTGGTTGCTGGTTTGACGATTGCCTTTATTGCCAATTGGCAACTTTCATTGATTGTCTTGGCTTTGGTACCTCTCTTGGGTGTCAATGGATATGTACAGATGAAATTTATGAAGGGATTTAGTAAAGATGCAAAGGTATAGCTACATAATTACATATTTCTGCTTAGCATGGATTATTCATGGAAATTTATTTTCAACTGGGTTTCTACTTTCTAGTATCAGCTTTTAACTATCTTCACTAAACTTACAGTTTGACTTTGAATGAACTTTTATGTGATACCATTCAGTATCTTATTATTCATATTATGCATCTCATTTTTGTGTTTTCTCTATGCCTGTCACAAGATTGACTGAAATTGTATACTACTACTACTACCTAAGAATTGTGTCAGTGCAAAGAAACTCTTAAAAACTGACTACATATAGCATATGCACAGCTTATATTTTTGCACTGAAATGCGAAATGTCAGATCTACTGCAGTAGTTATTCTTAAGATTCCACCCACTTCCATCAAAGATAGTTTTTTGTATGGTGATGTCCAATGGATCTTATTTACTTTCACAAAGATAGTCTTGTGTAAGGAAATGGCTGATAGACTCTTTTTACAGGATTTTAATTTTTTATCATGATTATCCGATTGAATAATTGTAGGTGATGTACGAGGAAGCAAGTCAAGTTACAAATGATGCTGTGGGAGGTATCAGAACAGTTGCTTCATTTTCTGCAGAAGAGAAAGTGATGGGAATATACAAGCAGAAATGTGAAGGTCCTATGAGAAAAGGAATTAGGCAAGGGTTAATCAGTGGTACAGGATTTGGAGTTTCCTTCTTTTTGTTGTTTTGTGTTTATGGAGCTAGTTTTTATGCTGGAGCACGACTGGTGGAGAGTGGAAAGACTACTTTTGACAAAGTATTTCGGGTATGTGACCTTAAGAAGCCTTTATTGTTTTTTTTTGTTTCAACAATTTCATGAACGGTTCTGTTAGAAGTTTGATTTCCCAAAGTCTGAATTTATTTGGCCACCATTGAAATTCAGGATTAGAACCCAAACATGGATTCTTACAATGATCAAGATTCAAGAGGTACACACTAATCTAGCTGGATGCTTATACAAGTATAAAATGTGAATAAGTACAATATTTGAAGACATAGTTTGAAACTAAATAAAATATAATTTATAATGCCAAATTTAAAAATTTGTAAAGATTCATCCAAAATAAAAGATTTATTGTGTTATGTGAGGCAATTCTAATGCCTCTTGCTTAGAATAATACTACTTCTGTAGGATAATTGATAAAAAGTAAGATATCCTCCATCTTGAATTATCCTAGTAGGTTCCAAGCCTAGGAATCTAGAGTGTAGAATCGCTAATAGAGTAATAGTTCTCTTGTCTGCAAAATGAGTACATTATATACATTGTGTGCAACTAGATCTACTTCATTCAAACCAAGATAGTGACAAACATAATAAACATGAAAATAGTGGAATAAAGACTTAAATAGTTCAACTTATTTGTAAATGAACCAGACACATTCGTGAGCACGCTTAGTGTTTGGTTCGATAAATCTTGTTTATGTTCGTCCAATGGTAAACAAAGTATATAAAATAAATTAGCTTACACACTGGAAAGTTTGGTTCGTTTACATTCATGAACAAAGTTCATAAACTCTATGAATAAACTTATTTGTTAACCTATGTAAAATTTAATTATAAATTTATTTTATAATTTTTTATTCAAATACATTAAAATATAATAATTTATAAATTTTTATAATCTTAAATTATTCATAATATGTTAAAAATAATATAATTTTCATATATTAGACAAATGTTTAGCATCATTTATAAGTACTATAATGCTATTAGTTGAACTCATTTAAAAACTTGAGTTCGACTCAAGCTCAAGAAGATTTTTAATAAACAAGCTTGAACATTATACAAACTTATGCCTATCAACTCAAGCAGTTTCACTCTTCGAAAGGTATGATTTTGATACCATGCCTTGCCGTGTTGGTATAGTTTCAATAATTATTAACTTCCAAATATAAATCTAATAATTAATAGTCATTTGCATTAGTAATATATTGTAAATTGTTACTAGCATCCATTAAGTATAAAAAATATTCGTAATTGAGTAATATATGTAAAATAATCATACTTATAATTAAATGGGGTATATCAATTGATCATATATATGTATCTATTATATATATATATATATAATTAACTTTATCAATTAATTGTTTTAATTAAATATATGTATCTATTATATACTTATCAATTGTACGGACTAAAAGCCAACCTTATCCTTAAGGCGAAAACTCAAATTTCCCCATCCTGTCAACCTCAATCCTAACTTAGTTATGTGATTTGTGAATCACGGGCCAAATTAAAATTGTGACAAGGTTCATGATTTAAGAAACCTCATTTGCAGATCTTACTTTACTTCTTGTCATGAATGTCCTTCCGTTCCTTCTTTGATTTATCAAGCACCTCCTGTTGTCACACGTCTCCACCTCCATCAATTCTTTATTACTTGTTGCATAGTATGTATTCTCCTATAATATTCATGTCCGTTTATAGCTTCCTCTTCCCCTCCCTAAGACTAATATTATACATTTTGATCCTGCTGCCCTATTCAATATTTGTTCACAAAATGGATTAATGGAATGAGAAATTTTAGTCATGTCACTTGACATAGCTTGAAATTTTAAACCATGGCATTACATGTGAAATAAGAGAATTACTACATACACTATATAACTTAACATAAGACTAAACCCATAACATATTTAACTAAAGCTAGAGGAATATATTAATTATTTCTAGTTTGTTACAAAAAAATAATAACATATCTTACAAAAAATAAAATAAAACCAAGTAAGATATTTAATGATGTTTCTTGGGGAACTATTGTAGACCGTTAGGATTTTACTAGTAAGTGTGCAAATACATAAGACTGTATGAGTAATAATAATGTTATATATATATAAAGAAGAGAACATAGAAAAATAACCCTAATACTTTTCCCTAAATGAACATGGTACCAAAGTAGCAGGTTGCTCATATATTCTAGGTTCACCCTTTACACATGATCAAGTTTTCTCTTTGCTTTATTTTTATCCCTGCGAGATTAAGCATCTCTCTCATCAATTTCTTATGAGTGTCAATCCATTAGAGGTTTAAACTAGGTTGAACAACCCATAACCTTGCTTGACTCGTACTAGGCACGACCCAAGTTTACTAAATCACACCATGCACAACCCATAACACCTTGTAGGTTTAAGTCGAGCATTGAGGTTGCACTCATGGGCCTGAGTTAACACAAGCTTGTCACAATATGTGAGATAAGTTTGATTTGATTTTTATTTATAAATTAACAATAGTATTATAAATAATTTAAATAATATTTAATAGAAAATGAATTTTAATAACATTTATTTTTTTAACTCAATGTAATTTGATCTTCCCTCGGGATCCCTCATTGGCGGGAGCTTCATGCACGACAATCCTTTTTAATTTTTAAAATATTTTATTAATAAAATTTTAAAATAAAAATATCAATATCAATATTAATATTAATCAAAATTTCTAAAAAACTAATTTTTATTTTTTTTTTCTAAATTTTATATTTTTTAATTTAAATTATTGGGCTTGTGGGAGTCAAGGGCCAACACAAATATAGTTCATTGAGGCCCATTCTTGTGTTGAGTGGGGCAAAACTCTCTCAGGTTGTGCCCAACACGACCTCTTTGGAGTTGTGCCAAGTGGGGCATGGCATATAAAAAATTGGGCCAAATGACTTGTGCCATGCTCGACCAAGAATGACCCATTTACATATCTACTATAAATTCATAGGTCTTGTGGTTATATGGAGAACAAGATGTTGGTACAATTATGCTTTGGGTGGTCATGTTTACCCAACATGTTTCAATGTGTTTAGCAAAGGGTTATAAGTTAGATTTTGTTTGTTACTGATCTGCATGAAGTTTGTAGGGATTTGATAACATGCATATGAAGCTCGCAGTGCAGGTTGAGTTATGATGTTGATTTGGCACGATCAAGTTGCTTCAGCTTGAAGCTCAAGAGGTCTGCTGATGTTTAGAGAAGGATGATATGAAACTTTCAAGGGATCATAGGATGAGGATGATAGGGGTGATGAACACTTTGAATCGTTAGAGGGGGAGGGGTGAATATAACACCTATAAATTAAAGTTTTTTCTCTTGCTGAGCGAGGACATACATATTAGAATATAAATATTGTTGAGCAAACAAATGCAAGCATACCAAAGTGATTCCTCGATTTACATTGTTCATAATCCCGAGGTTGTTACGTATAAGGCCTATGCATTAGAGTCCACTATTTTCTCCTCTTCGGTGAAATTCTGAAGGTGGAGACCTCTTAATACAATGAGAAATTACACAAGGCAATAACATAATAAGAAGTATGACAATGAAAGTTAGAGACACTGATTCAATAAGTTGTATTTTTATGTTGTGTATTTTCTTCGAGCCTCCTGGTCCCTTTTATAACCTCCACTTGAGTTTACTGGCATGTCACCCATCCGTCGATCGGAAGGGTTTCTAGTTGCTCGGATTGTGATGACTCATTTTGTCGGCTTCATCCATGAACACATCTTGTTTATATGATATTGCTGACTTGGCATCCTTCCAGTCTACAGGATCCCATTCCGATCCCCTGCAACCCTGATCAAAGTGGATCTCTGATTTCTTTGTCCAAATCCGAGCTAGATCACGCTCCACGTGTATTTTGGTCAACTTGATCCATTTCCAATCGCCCGGATCTCCCATATCGATCAACTACAAACCTGCTCAACAAAGATATTTTTATCCATACATCGGTCGGTCTCCCGGGACTTTGACTGTAGTCTACTACGACTAGGCCCTCCTAGGTTGAGTTCCACCCTTCGCCCAAGTATAAGATCACTCAACTCATCTCATAGAGCTTATCTAAGTAGCCTTCCACTCGACTTCTCCTCCCTCGGAAGCACCGAGCCTTACCACTCTCTCCATGCCTCCTTCTCGTTCCATCAGTGTGTTGTGCTCTTTTGCCAAGCCTCTTGTCCCTCGGATGTATCGAGCTTGTCGACTCATTCTCCATGCCATCCTTCTCGCATGCTTGTGTCTTCTGCTCTTGGTACCTTTGTCTCCGATGCTTCTTATCCTTTTGGTCCCTTGGAAGTTCCATACCACCCTTCTCTATAGTGCCAC
>JBBPFQ010000133.1:271195-282765 GCA_037974815.1 Kaempferia elegans | reverse complement strand
TATTTAGCATGTTTATAAGAATTATATTAATAAATATGGTTCACGAACGTTGTTTACGAACGCTGTTCACGAACGCTAACGAGCTGAACACATATGTTCAAGCTTATTTGTTTAGTTTAACGAGTTGTTTAAATTTATTTGTTTAATTGATCTGGTGTATATTGAATGAATATAAACAAGTTATTATCAAACTGAAAGCCAAATTCATTTACAAACATTTGATTCATTTACGGCCGTACGTGAGAACGACCCTGTAAAACCACCAGCATGGCCAATTTCACCTTGGACTTCCATTACCATTTACCATTGTGCGGCTTGTACGTGTGTGTATATATACACGGGAGTGAGAATAGCCAGTTGAGTTTGTGTACCTTTTTGTTTTTCCCCCAAAATCGAGTTTCGATTGAGATCTCAATCGAGCATCTGTTGCTGCCATGGCGCTCCATCTCCGTCTTCATCCCAAACGCCGAGAATCTTTTATTCTCTCGCTCTCGCCGTTCTCCCTCCGATTCAGATGATAAAGAGTCGCTCACTTGTTCGATTACATGCCATCGGTCCGTCGAGCTCAATCGGCAGCTAAAGCCGTCAATGGTCGGCCTCTTCACCACCATCAAGGGCTTCCTGACCTCGACGCCGGCCGGCAGCAATCCAGCGACTCCGCCGCTCCTCCTTACTCTCTCTTCGCCTCCCGTGCAAAGCCACAGCACCACAGCAATCCATGGAAGCGCGACCTTTTCCGCTTGCTCCTCTTCTTCCTCCTCGGTTTTCTCTTCGGCCTCTACCCATTCCCGGAGCTTGACGACTTCCCCTTCTTTTCTCCCACCATTTCCTCCATAAGTATGATTAACATTCCACGACGCGATTTCGTAGCCCTTCTTCCCTCTGGTCGTCAGGAGATCGAGATCCAGCCGTCAGACGGCAGGACGCACGCCACGGATGAGCTAACGGATGCATCGCGCGGTGGGAAGCTGCTGATCGTCGTCACGCCCACGTACAACCGCGCCTCCCAGGGTTACTACCTGAACCGGCTGGGGCAAACGCTGCGCTTGGTGCCTCCTCCGCTTCTTTGGATCGTGGTGGAGATGCACGTAGCTTCTTTGGAGACCTCGCAGATCCTCGTGGATGCCGGAGTTATGTGCAGACATCTTGTCTGCAATAAGAACACAACCAACGTCAAGGACAGAGGCGTTCATCAGCGAAACACAGCGCTCGAGCATATCCAGAAGCACCGCCTGGATGGGATTGTGTACTTCGCCGATGACGATAACATCTACTCACTTGAGCTGTTCGAGCAACTGAGGAAAATCAGGTGCCTAATCGCGTATTTTTAGTGTTCTTATTCCTTACTAGACTGTTACCAACAAATTCCTTACTAAAAAAATCAAAATTTCAAATTGAAGTTCTTGCTTCTTTTCATCATAGTTATTGCTTTACCTATTCCTTCATTTTGTGTCAATGTATCTTTTGGGAGAATCAGTAAAAATTAAATCAATAAAGATGTAGAAACAATGAGTGAAAATGGGAAAACAGTGTCCATTCCTTTTCAAATTTTAGTTTGTTTCATCAAAGTATAAGTTTTCCCGAACAATGAAAATATGGGAAAATTTTCTGAGAGAAATATAAGTGGCTAAATAACCTAATGTAAATTGACTAATGTGACTGATAGATAAAGATGCCCTTCTGGAGGACCCTTTGCAAATTGAAAGTGGTGCTCCAAAATAGCAACATGGGCATTGCACTAAAACTTTAACAATGGATCAAGAGTATACTGTTTGAAAATAATGAATACAACAAATTAGGGTGTCAGAGACAATGCTATGATGATCGAGTGGGATTAATAAATAAAATCAAAATACTGTTATATGAGTGCAATTAGGTGTATCTTTAATATGCAATAAAACAAGATGATATGCTAAGATGCTATGAACATATTTGAGACAGTCAATGTGTTTTATAGTTATACAAATTCAATTGGTATAAAGAAAGGTATTAGGAGAGGGAGATGAAAGAAAACTTTGTAACTCTGTTAATGCAGTTAAAACTCAAGAGAGTGGAATATATGAGTGATATGACCTTGCATCAAGCTCAACACGGACGAGGTAGACCTCTATCATTAATCACAAATAGTTGAGACTAATAGCCACTTTGATGATGATTTGATCAATCTTTTCCAGCTAAACAGACATGGGCCTGTGCGTGAAATAGTTTTAAATCCATTTAACAGTTTTTTGGATGCTTATGCGATAGGTGAACTATCCAACTAGATATTTGTCATGGACCACACAACAAGAGCAGATATCTATTGCATCCATGGATTAGAACACAAGATCACTGTGTATCCGTTGAGAGGAGAAGATAATGCATGGTTTTATTTCATCCTCTATAGAATTTGTATCTACTTAGAATCAGGCAAAGTAGAAGAGTGGATAAAAATGTAAATATTTTGGCATTAGACTTTTTGCTCCCTATCATTGCTATAAAAGTATTAAATATACATTATATATTAAATCTTGTGTTGCTTCGGGGGCCAAAACTTAACCTTCTAGTAAATTACCAAAACGGCAAAACCTAACATTTGACAGCAAGATAATCTCGCCTGTGCTGCCGCTGTGTCAGCCATGTTGATAATGATTTTATTATGCCAACATGGCACAATCTTTGGCATGTGTTGTGTATATATATATAATACTTGGTTCATACTTCATAATTGATTGACTCCTTATTAAAGCAAATTATAATCGTGACCAATGACTTCTTCAAATAAAACGTAAAACATAATTTAAATTAAGTAAAATGCATTACTCTTCTTCACTACTGATGTGGAATCATGGAGTTGATGTTGATTGCTGATGTGACAAAGAAGCAGATAGTCTATTTTCAATGTTCATATATTGTTTACACTAGGATTGCCGAAGCCTGTAGGAGACATTCTGATTAATAAAAGGCAAAGAATATTTCCATCACATGTTGGTCCATTGAGATAGTCTTCAATTTAGTATATTCTTTCAAAAATTGGACAGTTTTAAAGTTCAATATATATGAAAGAAAAAGTACAAATCTGTGATTTTTTTCAATACTATTAGTTCAATTCAGGTTCTAAGAGAGTCCGTTTCAAACATGCATGCCCTATTGTGTTCCTCCTGAAAATATTAATTGGAGCCTCATGCCTAGTCATCCTTTTTACTTTTTATTTTTTGAAAAAAAACATATTATTCTAATTATACCTGTGCCACCCAATTGTCATTCTTAAAGAACAGATATACTTAAATCTCTAAGAAGCAATGACTATAGCTTGAATGCTAGAACTTGAGATACAGCAGCATCATGTGCAAAATTCTTGCATTCCCAAACAAATGGTTCTCAGACTTTGGTTATCAAAAGTAAAAGCCATATCCTGGAAAGCTGAACTTTTGAGAACTATACACCATTAATAACAATATCTATAATCCAATATGCCATATAAATTATGAATCTCTCATTTTCTTGGAATTAATATCATTATTAACTTTTAAATGACTCTTGGCTTTGAAGTTAAAAGTCCTAATTATGTCCATCCTTCTTTTCAATATATTACCAAAGATGAAAGCAGCATCTCTCTATCAACATTTTGTGGATGTTAAGAGACATCTATGTTAAATATTTAGCCAGCCTGGTATGGAGGAGTCCATGGATACAAAATTCATCTTAGGTCTCATAGTTCCTTCAAGTAACATGATTTTAACAAACAGGCTTGTGTGATCTAGTGCCCTATGATTATCATGATAGGGCCTGCCCTTTCCTATGCATTATTATGAAAAGTCCAAAAAAACATGAGTATAGCAGTAATAGAGTGAAAGATTGGTGAATTTTATTGAGTTAGAATTAGAGGCCCAAACAACCATGATTTTGTTCTCTCATTAATCGAACAGGTTGGAATTGATTCCCAGTCTTGTTTGACATAAGCACTTAAATTTGAGGAGAGAGAACATTGGAAAATATGTGATCAATAGACTTAGGACAAGCAATGCAATGTGAAAGAAATAAATACAACTGAAATCAAATAATTCTGGCCCATTTCACTGTTGTCGCCATATAATGTATACAATAAATTGCATCATTTTTGCAGCGTCGCCGAGTGAGATCACATTTGCCATAAAAAAAAATCCATACAATAAAACTAACCTGATTGTAATGAGACATCAATATTCACATTCAATGAAATGAAACAGAGATAAATCATGCCTGTCCAGTTAGAAGTTAAGGTCACTATTGATAGAATTTCTGCACGACAACTATTTTCTTGGGCTTGAGCCTGAATGTTTATTCAAATCAACAATTGCTGAAGTTCTCCACCTGACTGCCTCCTTAATCAGCACTTTTGATGAGCTTTGTGCTGGCCAATCATTTTATATCCTCTCTTCTAGTATTGACTATGTATTATGGTAAATAAGAAAATCAAAAATCTTACTTTCTTGTACCAGTTAAGTCTCAATCTGTTTTATTTGCGTTTTCAGGAGATTTGGTGTTTGGCCAGTTGCAATGCTCTCTCAAAGCAAAAATAAGGCCATACTAGAAGGTCCGGTATGCAAAGGAAGTCAAATAATAGGATGGCATACTAATGAGAAAAGTAAAAGACTTAGGAGATTTCATGTTGATATGTCTGGATTTGCGTTCAATAGCACAATAATTTGGGACCCCAGGAAATGGCACCGTCCAAACTCAGATGCCATTAGGCAACTAGACTCCGTGAAAGAGGGATTTCAGGTACTCGTTTCTTTAAAATATTATTGCTCTGAACAAAATTTAATGCATTGCAGAACTTCTCAATATTCTTTTCTCCCTTAGTTTTAGATAAAAGGAAAGCTATTTATTATTGGCAAACAGCAAATTAAGAAATGTTCCAAGCTCCATTCTTTTGACTTTCTGCTTCTGATGAATCTTTATTTTTTTTGGTATGTGAACCAGTAGAACTTATGAACTGTTTATGGACATTGTCTACTATCAAAATGTAATTTGTTTTCAGGAGACTACATTCATAGAACAGATTGTAGAGGATGAAAGTCAAATGGAAGGGCTACCAAAGGGTTGCTCGATGATCATGAATTGGCACCTTCATATAGAATCTAGAAATTTTGTTTATCCTAAAGGATGGCAAGTGCCAAAATACCTTGATGCTATTGTTCATTCAAATGTACGGCTTTCACAAGGTTGGTCTAACTTCATTTTTTTTTTATTTTGAACTCCTCTTCGTATATAAATTCTTTCTTTTGCACAAAAGGGGCAAAGTTTAATCTTTTTGGTAATGGATGTATATGAGAACATATCAGACACAGGTATCGTGAAACTCAATTCAACTATGTAGATCTAGTTCACTGTCTAATTATCATAGAATTTTTGATGTTCAGACGTAATGTTATTGCATTTTGGTTTAGCTTAGATGAACTGTGTTCTTTTGGGCCACAAAGAAGGGAGTTTATGGATAAGCATGAATATAATAACTAACCACAGTGAGTCCTATTACTTTATTATTTAAAACGATAATGTTGTTAATATATTGATCTTCTACATCACTTTTAATTAATTATTACTTTATTGAGTTTTCTTTGGTCTTGGTTCCTCTATGCCTTCAACTCTAATCAAATGAAATCTTAAATCATGTATGTATATTTGTTCTCTTTGAACTTATTGATATCATTTGCTATTTTCTTTTCTTTTATCATCTACTATAGCTTACTGCTATCACTCTCTTTTAAGAACATTTTTAGATTTTATCCTTTTGAGTAACAAGTCATTGCTCTGCCTGATGCACAATTAATATGATTTATAAAATAATATAAAAATTAAATATTCAAAAAAGCAAGAACTAAAGAATTTACATATTAATACATAAAATTAATCAAAATTAGTAAAAATTTAATGGCTAAAATAAACTTTTAAAACAATTTTTTCATTCTTAAATTTTCATTACTTAGGATATATTAAATAAAATTATAACAAATATAAATGTGAATATAGAAATCTGATTGACAATTTTTTGAAAAGAGAATAAATGCATTTTGATAAATAAATTTTACATATAAATAACTGAATTAATTCTAACTGAATTTTGATTGATTCATGAATTATTATATGCTTTAATAGCACTATCATATAAATGAATAATATGGAATATTTAAATCATAGTAATCACAATTGAAGAAAATATAATCCGAATAGTAAATTCTAGAAAGGAAAATCTTAATTAATATAATAAATCTGAAATAGTATATAAAAAGTTTAAACTTTAAAGTATAAAATCCTTTCGAGGGAAACACTCAAGTATAATTGACATTTTCTTAACAATAACAAATTGTAATTTTGTGCTTTAAAAGTTAAATATATGAAAGCATATCAGTTCTGATAATGAATTATATGATTATAACAAAGATTAATGAAAGTATGAAACTAAAATAAGTTTAACTATTTCTCATAATTGCTTAGTAATTAATTTAGACCGGAATACTTGCATATAAGTAATTCATTTTTCATTTGATAACTTGCATGCTAGAATCAGAATATAAACTTCTTCTGGTAGAGAGGAAATTTCTCAAATTTAAGCCCAACAAAGAAGAAATTACTCTTAGGATAAAGTAGAGTTGGAGTTAATGTTTTTTTGTATCATTTCTGAAACTTTGTTATAAGGAGTAATAAATTGTCCAAGTAAATGATGTATACTATGTTGCACCAGAGCTCCAACAATATTTGCATGCATAAAATGCATATCATGTAATGAATTGTTAAAGTATGTAAGAATTTCATATTAATGCATATTTTTGTCTTTCAACAGTGAGAACAATGTTGGGAAAAAAATTCAAACAAACCTCCAATAAAATACATAGATTATATAAAAAAGCATATTGGAGATTGACGATGCTACTATGTAATAATTGCCACCATAAAGTTATGAAAACAAATAAAAATAACAATAAGAAACACTATCAATGAAGTAGAAGAGTAAAACTTAACATTTTCTAATTCAAATTACTTATCCGGTGCCGGTGGCTATTTGCTGATCTTGCCCCTTTGTCATTTGTTGAGTTCAACCTCAGAATTGAGTGCTTGCTCATTTAAGAGATCAATATGAAAAAAATCCAATCTGGGAAAACCTCCAAAAGATTTTATAACATTTCTTCAAAGATAAGCTGAAAACCATGAGCCTGTGAACTTTTTTCTAGCAGAAGTAAGAAATCCAGTCTGTGAGCTTTCCAATATGGTAGATATCCGATCTAGTTTATGAGAAGGAATGAAAGAAGTAGGCTGCAAGAAAATTGCAATATTGAAGGACCATGTTTTATTTTAAAATGCAGTTATTAAAACTATTTAAGACGTGGATGAGAAAAAAAATATTCAATCTGTTTTTTTTTTTTTGCCAGGTGTGAGAACAAAAATTTCAAGTTTCCATATTCTCCTTTGTTATATATAGGTGCCAGGCGAATGCTTTGGCTAAGTGACCATGCGGCTTATGGTCTTGATGTATATCTATCATTGGGGACTGTTAGTGTGGCAGTTTCACATTTTTTGATGTATATCTATCATGAGTAAGAATGAGAATTTCATGTATTAACTTGTTTCTTGATACTTAGTTGATATTTTAAGAATTTACCATGTTATGCTCAAAATGACCTGACTGCACATTATTTTAGGTGACTATCACAATAAAGGCAATATACCTCCTTCCTGTGTTTGTTTAGAATAGTCATAGTTCATTAGTTTATGGCTTTTAACCCGTTTGAATTTGTAATTTATATCTGTTCCTCTTGTATGTTCAGGGAAGCACCTGACCTAGCACTCTTCGAATTCGGGGTTTTATGCAGGGAGCAACTTTCTTAATGCGGCAGCTGCTTGAGGATGGATGATCAGCCCCACTGAGATCGTTTAATTCTATTTTACAGATTCTTTGGATACCAGACCAATAATCATGATACTGCTTTGTATCTGCACAGATTACAAAAGGTATCAATTTTTTGTTTCCCCTTTATTTACCCTCTTTCTTGTAAGCTGTTTTCAGCATCAATTCCGTGTTTTTAATAATACACAAAATGATCAGTAGTTACAGGATACCCGTAAAATTGCGTGTTCTTTTATCATATGAAAAAGTTCAAATATACTGGAAATCGGTTCTGATTTTATTATACTGGGAAAAAAAAGGTTAATTATATGCATATATTTTAATAATGGGTGACTGGACGTGTTCGTATTATTATAATGGATATCTCCTTCCCCATATGAACCTCGCCACCCACCAGCTTTAGATACTCTTATTATTCCTTGTTGCAGAGTCTTATTATTCGTTGTCAGAATTAAATTTGTTCCCCACATCAATATCGTATATGGCAAGAGCCCACTGCTGCTTCTCTCCATACCACCTCCCCCAAATCCTTCTCTTGTGGATTTCGCTGTCTACTACCCTTTCCTTTCCACCATATATGGCTACTGATTCGCCTGTTTTTACTCCACCTCCTTGCTAGTTTTTTTTTTTTTTCACAGTACTATTAGGTACCTAACCTATGCAGATTAATTCTAAGGAGACCAATTTAATTCTACTAAAGTTTTTCATAGGATAAATTAAAAAATACTTATAGCGGGGTGACCAATCAGCTTAGCGTTTTTAGGCTAATTATCCTATTAAAAAAATTTATCAGTTAATTTACTGAAATTGAGATTTGATATTTAAATATCTAAAAAATTGAGAAGACACTCTACCGTTGCACTATTACCTGGGAGGGAGAGAGAAATAATAAAAGTGAAAAATACCATCTTCATCTTCACTTTTTTTTTTTTTCAGTGGCAATTGAAAAGTGACGTATCACACCAAAAAATTATATTCACTTTTCGGTATAGAATTTGATGAGATCGAGCCATGAGCCGACTAGTTAATGACTTTGGACGGTCACCATGAGTAAATCAGATGAGATAGGGTTGGATTGCCTTTGATCAGCTCTTATTAGGTTGGCAATTGATTGGGATGACCTTCAAATCGAGTAAGCAAGGAGTCGAAATTGAGTTAAGGGGTTTTCCACAGTTGACGAGCGAGCAAGAAAGGGCTCTTACCCAAGTTGCTTGTCGAGTTGGACTAAGATGACTCTCTTCTACTCCTAATGTGATAACGTTTCATATTTTAACCACCCCACCGGCTCGAGGGGACGACTCTCTTCTACTTCGGAACTATGGTGTGATGGTAAAATGTGGGACATGCTCCATAGGAAATGAGGATTCAAATATTATCCATGACATATTACACTTGGAAATTTTATGACCCTAGGTTGCTTCTCCTATATAAGGATAATAATTAAACACTACTATTAGAGTTATAACTCATGGAAAAAGACAATTTGCACGTCCCTGGACTAATACGAATGAGGTAAATAACGGGTGGCTACTAACCATCAGTGCAAATGGTCAATGCATGAGGAAGGACATGTTCGGACACGTTGAATTTCAACCTCATGACCTCATGTGATAACTTCTTATATCTTAACTATTGTAGCGCCCCGAAGAGACTACTATTAGAATTATAACTCGATAGAATGTGCCATGAACAATCTTAATATTTCAGCTCAATATTAAAAGTTTATATATCAATGAGATATGATCGCATAGATCTTAAGTGAGCGACGCAAGTTGATGATCGATCACAAGGACTCATCCAAGGCCCACTCATTACCAATTGCCAACTTGAAGCACTTGTTGTTATCCTAGTGATTTTCTAATTTAATGGATAATTATACCCGTATCACATGGAATTAACATTGCTGAACATTTCATGTGCAAAAATAACAAAGAATGGCAAAGGCTAAAAGGAAAACATATATAAATGTCAAACCTTTTCACAGCTTTAAGGTCTAGGATTTTAGGATTTAGGATTTAGAGTCTGTTCATAATAATTCATTACAATTCATCTCATCGCCGTGATTCTTTTGTTCTTTAGCTTTAATATTAAACTCAAACCATAAATCCTAAAGACTAAATATAAATTTTAAATCATAAATTTTAATATATATATATACATATTTGAATTTTATTGTTTCTGAATATTAATGCAAAGTTATATTTGAGTTTTATTTTTAGAAACCCACCCATTGAAATATTTAGTAAATTACATATCATTTCGTAAAATTTCCTTCGTTATTAAATTACATTGTTGGATGATACAATAAAATAATAATAATTGACTACATAGCACATTTGAAATTGTAAAATTCTCAACTAGTAGATTTAACTTTTGTATTTCTCAAAAAATATTTATATTTTCTATTTTAAAAAAAATTAATTGGGAAGTCTTATTGTTGAGCGTTGACCATGGAAAAGTCGTTGGTCAAAGCAAGTCAATCACGTGCCCTAGACACGAAAAAGGGAAGGAAAGACCTTTTTAATTCTCAGCATTTTATTTATTTTTATTCTAATCTATTCGTAGAAAACATAAATAAAATCTGTTCGTGTAAAATAACTAAAATCAAGGGCAAATTTCCGTAAAAATGGGGTAAAATATTCGTAGCACAATTCCGACGGGACACGTAAATGTGTATGAAAACAAATTTAATTGTCAACCTACCTATTAATTCAATAATTAACAGCCGAGGCTTAAGAGCAAATTTTCGTTTTACTCCTTTTCGTGTTTGCTACCTTTTCAAAATGCTCCTAAAGTTTCTAAATCATTACCACCGCTTCTATAGTTTCGATCCGTTATGGCTCTGTATTGTATTATTATTTTGCTCATGAAGTTACTAGCAAAATGTCTAATGCGAACGTCAAATTGGCTTATATGTTCTTGATAATAATAATAATAATAAATTTTTGAGAATGATTCGTGAATATGTTGAAGTGGTTCCCAATTGATACTTGGTTACTTGGGTCTCTCGGCACTTGAGCCTTTAGAGCCTTCCAATTCTTGAGCCTCTCGGCTCCCAAGTTTCTTAAGCCTCCTGTGCTCGAACTTCTTGAGCCTCTTTGCTACTTGGCTTCTCGGGCCTTTTGGCTCCCTGACTTCTCGGGTTTCCTTGTCCCCGAGTCCCTCAGGCCTCCTGGCTCTAAAGCTTTCTGGTGCCCAAGTCCCTCAAGCCTTCCGGCTTGTAAGCTTCTTGGGCCTCCCGGCTTCCAAACCTATTTAACCTCCCAACTCTTCAACTTCTCGGGCTTCTTATGTGGTAAAAGGCGAAATCGCTCGCCCCCAGCGCCCCCGCTAACCCGTCCCCAAGTCAACTTCTCGGGCTTCTTAGCTCCTTAGCAGTATTGAAATTTTTTTACATTATTTAAAAAATTAAATAATGACAACAAATGAGCGAAAGAAAAAAATTCATCAATATTGATTATTTTAGAAAAAAAGAATGATATGAATAAATCTTACATTATTGATGAAATTAAATAATATCAGTGTAAAGATAGAAACAAAAAGAAAAGGTTTGTTTCTCTATAAAAGATAGTCTTTCACAACTCCAAGGACACGTCTCACTTCGTACATATAAGTCATAATACTCGTTTTCTTTTTCCTCTAACCTAATGCCCTGTTTACTTGGGAGAGCATAAAGCAAAACTAAGAAAAAGTTTTTATAGTG
>JBBPFQ010000133.1:212770-241269 GCA_037974815.1 Kaempferia elegans | reverse complement strand
TTAGGTTATTATAACTTTTTATAATAAATTTATAATTTACACCTTATAAAAGTTACTTAATAGCTGCTATTATATATGAAGATTGTCCAATAGTTATTGCATTTAGGGTATGTCTTAGATTTTTGAATTTAGGATTTAAGTTCTTTGAATAATATTATATTAAAATAAAATTATTTAAACTTCTTCAAAATTATTTAAAAAAAAATTGTAAAAGCAACCATTCACTATGTGGTAAAATATATAGGAGGTAAATCATGATAACTAAGGAGATAAAGTTAATAGGTAAGTAATATGGGGGTCAGGGATTTACT
Source organism: Kaempferia elegans (assembly GCA_037974815.1). Lineage (NCBI taxonomy): Eukaryota > Viridiplantae > Streptophyta > Magnoliopsida > Zingiberales > Zingiberaceae > Kaempferia > Kaempferia elegans. Next base: position 240,958 of record JBBPFQ010000133.1, on the reverse strand, counting down.
TCCCCGCCAACTCTAAAATTCAGCCAAAATAGCTATAAATAATCATCCACTTATGATCTCAACTATTCTAATAAGAGTTGTAGTAACTACTTATTAACTTTTATACGTTGTAACAATAGTTGATAATTAATGTATGAGATAAAAAAAAGTATTTGTAGAATACAATTATTGAAAAGGGCTCCCATTTATTTATTATTTTTGAAAAATGCTGTTTGAGGATTTTTTTTTACCCAAATTAATCAAATAAATAAATTTAAATAATTTATTAAATAAATAAATTTAGATACATACATACATATTCCATCAATACAATTTATAAACTATATTCATTAATAAATGATCTTATTAAACTTAAAAAATAATTAGAATTATAAAATAAATAAATCATTTTATAACATCAAAGTCGCTAACTAATTGAATAAATTTAAAAATATAAAAATTCAAACAAATTAAAATTAAAAGCTTCATAATATTCCAACCAAATTAAATTTGACCTCAAGCAAGCTAAAAAAAGCCAAATATAAAAATAAAAAGGCCTAAACTTAGCAACGGGCTGTCCAAGTCCAACTGCCGCTGGCCCGAGCCTGTTTCGGTTTTTATGCCGGGCTCAGTCCGGCCCGACTCATGATAGGCCGCCGGGCAGCCGTCTACTCTCACTGCGACATGGAAACAAATTATTATGAAATTAAAATATTCTCCTGATTTCCTTCCTTCGCGACAAAGGAAAAAAATGGGCTTGCGATTAGTCCCATAAAAGGAGATAATCAATTATTTTGGGCGGAAGAGGAAGGGGAACCGCGAGGCTTCGGCCCTCGAAGCGAAGCCTTGGTTGGAGGTGTTCGATCGAAGGCTTCAAGCTCTCCGTTGGAATTTTTTTCTTCTTTGATCTGATTGATTTTACCTGCGATTCCATGGGAGCGTCACAATCGAAGGATGAGTTGCTCTACCAGCAGGTCAGCTATGGCAATATCGAGGGGATCAAGGCGCTTCGCGGTCAAGGAGCTGGACTCGAGGTAAGCGCTGTGAAGTGTTGAGTCGGTTGAATTGGTACGGTATTCCAAGTATCTCTGACCTCGGGATGAACTCGTGCAGTGGGTAGATAAAGAAGGGAAGACCCCCTTGATCGTCGCATGCTCGAGGCACGATCTCGTCCCAGTTGCCAATGCTCTGATTGAGTTGGGCGCCAATGTCAACGCTTATAGGCCTGGTGAGACCTTCGAGAATCCCATCTCTAATGGATAATGTGCTGTTGAAACTTAGAGACAATAACCTAAAATTTCTATGATAAATGTACTGTTGTGGTTGTCTGTGAGGATGCACTTATTAGCAGAGGAAGTCATTTAAACAAATGATATTTATCTTTGGTACTTCTGCAATAGAGTATAATCTCACATCCAGTGTGGATTAGGAAACCTCACAAGAAGGCCAAAAACAGAAGGAATCGGATGTGTTAACGTACTGCTCATTTTCGGTTCTTTAAACTTATTATTTGACCTGGAATTTAACCTAGAGCCACAGTTAATTTTGGGCTGCTCGAATTATTATTAGACAAGCATAATCAATATTTAAAAAGGATAGCTTGAATAAAAAAGAAAAGATAATCCACACAGTTTTTTTCTTTTCTTTTTGATGGAATGAAGAGGAAATAAAGGATTAATTGTACCTTTTTTTCTCCTCAATTTTTTTTTCTTCAGAATTTGTCGGTGAGAGTGAAGAAAAATGTGATAGGCATTGATGCATGCACGTATGATAGTGTTATCTCAATTTATGCTTAAAAATGTCCAAACAGGAGAACCAAACTTAAATCCCCCACAAGTTGTTCTCTCTCATACTCTTCATGTACGGATTTTAGTCTCTCATACTTCTTCATAGACGGATTTTAGTCGTGGGTGAAATCTTCATCTATGAAAGATGTCATTTGTCAATATATCTGTTGTTAATTACAAAAAAACTAGGAGGTTGAAGGTGAAAATATACTAGCGTAATAAGTTGGGAGTAGGAAGATTAATATTTTCCTAGACTTCACCGTGAACATTATTGTAATGTAATGTAATGTTTTTGTGTTGTTTTACATTGTACAAGTTAATACGATATTAAAGTATGTTTAGTATATTTATTACTGACCATTTGTTTGCCTTGCAAAGCAAGGTTTTGAAAAACTCTTTTAAGCGGTAGGCAGTGAACCCACCACAAAGCTTAGGCAGTAGGTTGGCATCTAGGTGCAGGCCTAAGTGGTCAACAATAAAATAATATTAAAATAAAATATAGAAGAGCAGGAAAAAATGGCATATATATCTATATTATCCTTTTTATCTGTATGATTTTAGATACATTAATCTTGATGCTTTCACGCATTTTGTTCAAAATTGCAAAATATATTGAGAACATGAATTCAACGTGTGTAATGACTATAAAGGCTATGATACATATGAGAATCTTTGACATGACAAAATAATCTTAAGTAGTATAATGAGGCAGCATCAGATATAATGTGTATATTATCACAAATAAAGTGTATTAATTAATTAAAATAACTTCTCAACTATAAATAAACAAGTCAACCATAAGAAAACAAGTATTAATTAATAGGTAATCACGTAACAACAACAAAATACATCAACTCATTATTTAAAATAAACTTTTTCTAGTGCACCTTTCTATACTAGCTGTTTGGACTGCCTTGGCCACTTAAGTAGGCCGCCTAGATTACCTGGGCTGCTTAGACCACGTAAGTGGGCCTTTCTTGAAACAATCACCTAGAAAGAACCACTTAATCACTAGGCAAAGTAGTCCCCTTCTATTTCTGCCTACGCAAGTGTGTTTTTTGGAACTATGTTCCAAAGTGTAAGAATAATGCCCGTGGCCTTTTACGTATTTTCTAATATATTTCACTGTCATTTTTTATGACTAGCTGATATATTTTCTAATATATTATTTTCATTAAATTACTGAGAAACTGAATATGAATATATTAATGCGTTTGCCTTTTCAAAATAGGATGCCATGCAGGAACTGCCTTACACCATGCTGCAAAAAAGGGCTGTGATCAAACAGTTTACCTCCTCCTTTCCAATGGAGGTTTGCTAAATCACTGAAATTTTATGTTAAATCTTTTTCTTTTTTGGTTTCTTGGTCAATGCTAGCATGGTGATGAGAATTCCCTTCTTAAATATCACAGCAAGTCCTTTTGTCTTGAATGATGATTGCCATACTGCTCTTGATTTGGCAAGAGAAAGAGGGCACTTAAATGTTGTCAGGACCATTGAGGTTTGCTTGCTGCTGTTAAATACTAATAACCCTTCATTTGGTACTTGGTTATGTGCTGTGTAATTTGCAACGGATTTGCAATTTTCAGAGCCGAATTTCTCTTTTTTCTGGATGGCTTAGGGAGGCTTATGGTCCGGGTTTTTTGGAAGCATTTGCTCCACAGCTACTGATCCGCAAAATGTCTGTATATGATTTTATGCATTTTCTATGTCGCCCATATGTTTTTTTTCTGATCAATACGAGACATCAGTATAAATGAGGGTATATCAATTTACATTGATATTCACAGGATTTCTACAAACGCTAATCATTTCATTTATTCAACAGTTGGGCTGTGGTTTTGCCATGTGACCCTCGCAATCCAACAAATCCAGTCAAGTTTGAGTTAGTCATCTATTCTGATTTGCAGGTATAGTTTAGAATTGTGTTTTTGTTTGTTTTTCATGTTTCTCAATAATCTAGGTAGCCAACATTGATTTTGTGATATATGAACTATTTATTCAAAATATTTCACAAAATCACACCTATAAACAACATGGTCAACCAAATATTGAAGCCAATATCCATGCACATGTAATTTTTGTTGGTTCTTTATAATTTTCTTTATTTGTGGAATTAATAAAGATAGTTGATGAAGTGCGAGTCATTATTATGACTGATTAAAAGAACCCATGGCTATTGTTGATACATGTATTGCACGTTTTCCTACTATTTCCAGAGTGGAGGTTTTAGCACGCTTGTCTATTATTTGACACATAGGATTTCTATTTTTGTTAGTTTTTTTCTTAGTGTTACACTAGTGCAGATGATCTAAAGATATTGCTTTCAACATTCAATCAACACTCATAATGATGATTTGTGAGCAAGATGCATTCGATACCTATTTGACTTGAATAGATTTACTAATTTCTTTTTTTTATTGGTGGAATAACTTTTACATAGAGAATGTGGAGTAGGCATTTTCATGTTTCAACACCTTAAACATCTGAATTTGAAGATTTTAAGTTACCTGACACATGCATTTAGAACTTGAAAGTTTTCTACCTATACTTATTAATAAAAATTCTAATTGGCATAAGAATAAATTTCAATATGCATATATATTGAATTTGTTATTGCTAATGTGCCTTATAGTATCCTATATTCCTATTCTTGTCATTAGTTGTCTAAAATGAGTGGCCTTTCTATACTTCAGCGGACTAAGTTGCATCCTCTTTAGAATTTTTACCATCTTAGGGTGCATCTTTGTTGCGTATCGACTAATTGTATACCTTTTTTGCATAACGAGTTTGGTAAGTTAGTGAGGGTCTAAGATTTGTTGATATACAAAGCCACTATGGAAGGCTTTGATACTTTCGAGTTTTGAACATGGCAATACCTCTACCAGAACAGAACTACATATAATTGGAGTAACTAGATTATGAATGAGCTTCTTAAAAATGGATCAGATAATGTCTTTTGAGGAAATGTTGAAGAAAATGATTCTGCAGCTTTTACCACGGCATGCTCTTTGATACAGAATGACTTTGTTATGCAACTTAATCAATACATAGGCTGTTCATAATTAAGGTCTGAGTACTAATCAATCATCTGGTTCTTAAAACAGTTGTTAGATGACTTTGTTAAAACTAAGTCATTTTCCATTTGGCCTTAAGCAGACTATCAGTTTTGTAACTCCCACAGTGGAAACATAGTTTGTTCCTGTATATAGTTGTGAATCCCTATTATCCAAATTGTGTAAAAATTGGAATATGATTAAAAATCATATCAATAGGAGGGTGGAATATTATGTTTGTTGTTTATGGTACACTTGTTCCCTTTTTTCCTCTCATTGTGTCAAAGCTTAACTATTAGTCTGCAAGTACTCATTTCACTTGCTCAATCATTGATTCTTATTCACTGTTGAAAAATAGACTGCTAGGCCACGGTCTTTTGTTTCACTATGGAAAGCGCAGATTGAAGAACCCAAGTTCAACCAAGTAGATCCTGCCATTGTCATTGTTGATAAACCTACAAGTATGTTTATCTGATCTTCTGAATTATTAGGTCGTGTACAAATTGTTGTTGTTGTTTTTTTAAAACAATATATAAAGTATATATGATTTGTATTACTTGCAGCATTTGTTAAAAAAGGCAATCCTAGTCTAGATTGTAACTTCTTCTTCCTTAGGTTTGGTGGGGTGCTTCTCTTCCTTTTTCTCATCCTCTTCTTGCTCCTACTTTTTATCCCCTTCCACCCAGCTCAAAGCAGTTGACGTGGTCAACCTGCACATTATGCCAGTTCATTGGGATTGGTACAGTAATTGGAACCATTCTGATCAGGGAGAAAATAAATGTCACCAATTCTATGGTTCATAATTAACCACTTCAACTATTTTGGTTAAAATAGATGCACATTATAGACTTGAACTTCTTTTAAAAAAAAATTCAGTTCAACTGGTTTACGGTGACCAGTATTTACTGATTATCACTGCATCTGATCAGTTCTTGACCTTTTTAGCTTTTCATAAAGAAAGGTACTGTCCGGAGTATTACCATTATAGTACATAAACGTATCCCACAAAAGATGCTTTTCTCATCAGCATTTTAATTATCTTTCTCTTCAATAGGCAGCACTTAATTTAGAAAGTGTTCTTTGAATATATTGTCAAACTTGCATGTAGTATCGTTTTTTACAGGTAAGGCTTCTGTTTATATGAAAATATTTGAAGATTATTTTTGTGATGGTGCTGTTCTTTGTTGAGACAATCCTGTTTAAATGTTTATGTTGATATTGCTATGATTGGGCCTTTCAATGGGAGCTGATTATTGAGAATGGACATTAATCTTGGCTTCTTTTGTCAGAATACAATTTAGTTGCAATAGGACAGTCTGTGTCTTCCATCTTAGTTACAATGGGATTCTGTGCTTAGCTATTCCTTTCACCCAGGGACACGGTATAAGCTTTTTGCTGTAAATGAAGGTGACAAGCAACAATTACTGTGGTTCTTGAGAGCATGCAGAGGAATTTCCCAGGTATTCAGCACTTGCAATGATCCCTCCTAATTATGCATTGATTTTTTAATTCAACTGAACATACAATCTCAGCAAAAAATATAGTAGACAAACCTTTAAGTTCAAAATATTTTCTTCACTAACAAAATTTGTCTATCTTTACATAGCATGAGTATTCGGAACCCTGTTTGTAAGTACATCATTAACTGTATTAGTTTTTTAATCAGCTTTCTGAAGTACTGGAATTCAGTTATCAATGTACTTTCTCCTGCTTCATGTGAATTGCATTATCTTATTGCAAATCATTTCCATTGTACAGGTCCCGATACGTGTTTCAATTTCCAGTCCGCAACAAACAATCTCTAATGTTTCAACACAAGCAGAAGCTGCGCCTATACACACACAAGAATATATAGAAATGGAGACGGCTATAAATGCCTCCATACAAACTATGGCTATGGCAGAGGGAGTGCCTCCTGTTCAATCTAATCCGCAAACTAGTGACACAAATGGTTGGGGAACCTCTTCAGAAAATACAGCGTATAATGGCTGGGCTCCCCAAATTGTTGATACTACTTCAAAGATGAATAATAGAATGCCCACAAACGAACCAGATGCAACTGGATGGGCTGTGCCTGTGGTTCCATCGAGTGCTTTGCCATCTCCTATCCAGAAACTTGAATCAGCAGTTATTCAACCATCTCATGAAGCTCCTTCCACCACCGTAGCTCCTTCTGCCCCTCCTATATCTGTGGACACATCGCTTGATGGCCCTATCCACTATCCATCCATTGATAGCAGCCCCATAGATATGATCAAGACAATGAGCATGATAATGGCACAGGTTGCTCATGATAATGCTGAATCTGAAGATGTTGATGCATCCTCCAAAACCGAGTCGAGTGGAGAAAAAGTAGGCAACAGTAGCACGTCCAGCTGTTGCGTTATCTGTTTGGATGCTCCAGTGGAAGGGGCATGCATTCCTTGTGGGCATATGGCCGGTTGCATGTCATGTTTAAAGGAGATTGAAAGCAAGCAATGGGGATGCCCCGTTTGCCGTGCCAAAATAGACCAAATTGTAAGGCTCTATGCTGTTTGAAAGATCATTACCTGAGTTGCCAGATTCTTCTAGTGCTAAGTGGTCAATTGAATCTTGGGCATAGAAGATTCATCCAAGTTGCAAGATTCTCCTACTGCTAAGTGGTCAACTGAATCTTCTTCTAAAGTTGTGCATATCAAAGGATTTGGTGTGGCATGCAGGTTGTGAACACTACCTTATATTTATGATATTTTATGCCAATGAATTGGAGTAATGCTGTTAGTAAAATAGTCTAATGTAAAATTTTCTTGATTAGTGGGCAGTGGATTGTGATGCTGAGAATAAAGATATGTTGGAGTTAATTCCTGTTAATATACCTCCTGGTTTAGGAATTTATAAAAGGTGTTTTTTTCCTCGTATGCTCTTTTTTTGATATATATTAAATCATGCTTAAATTTTAAAAAAAATATCAGATGGGTTAAAATTTTATCATTTTGGAAGAATAAAGGTATCATCATTGTGGAACGAGCTATACATAGAAAAAAAAATCAGTTTCAGATAAAATGAATTATTTTGAGGTAACAAACAGATTGTTTCTTCCTAAAATTTCTCGTCAAGTATTTTTTTTGTAAGTGTTGAAAATTGAAATAAAAGATAAGTTATTGTGGGTCATCAATAGTTTAAGCTAAAACTGACAAGTCATTTTTAGTATTAGCTAATAAGAGTATTACTTGATTCATAATCATTTTTGGTGTAAAACTTAAATATTATTATACGGCGCGACTATAATTGACAAAAATAATTCAATAAACTATATTACTTCAAAACTACACTTTCAAAGAAAATGATTTATTCTATAAGTCGGTTAATTTATACAATTAATCCCAGCACACCCAGTTTATTTATTTAATTAGAATAAACTTAATGAAGGCGATTTTTGAACAAATAAATTTTATATAAATCGTGGCAAAAGGGAGGCATTTAAGTACGTAATTCTTAAATTGACAGAACTTCACTAGTCCGAGGGATCTATATAAATTGAATAACGAATATGATGATGGTCTGGTCATGCTCTCTCCCCGATTCATTCCAGTCTATTCGAAAGAGGCCCTCGCTTGTGGTCTGCAATGGAGCGAGAGCAGCGTTCTTCGCCTCGCCTTCGCTCCTCCCTTCTTCCTTTTCTCGTCATGATTAATTTGAGGGTTCCAATTATAGCATTCCCATGTAATCAGGTGATATCTCTTGCCGCAATCCGAGTTGTCTGCTTCCGACCTTTGAGGGATTCCCTTCACCCTCCTCCATCTTCTTCCTCCGCTCGTCTCCTTCGGATGTTGCGCTTCTATCTCGAGGCGGTTCTTTACAATATTTGCTTTTGATGCTTTTAGGAATGTCAGCGGGTAGATTTCCATCAATGGTATTGGTTGCTCACTTGGTTCCTATTGGATTATGAGTTATTTCTTGGAGCTTGGGTTGTCTCGATTAAAGCGGTTGAGACCTCCACTCTCCCACTCGGTTCTAAAATTCTAGCTGGATATATATATATTTGTTCAAGTTTGGGATCTCGCAACCGAGTAAGGATTATTTCTAACCGAAACATCTTGTAATGGGTAGAAAAGAACCACGTTGCGTCGTTGCGATTAGAGAAATTTATGTGTTTCTTGCCCAATAATTTGCAGCAGAGAGGCCATCGTTCCGTACTGCTTGTCCTTGCTTCTTGAGAAAGAGTTTACAGTTGCGTGTATAGATACTAGTTTTGGACATTGAGGTGGATTTAAGTTAATTATCTCGTGATTGCTGATGGATTCTGCGAGGAGTTGGTTACACAAATTCCAGCCTAGGGACAAGTCTACATCCAAGAAGAATGAACTTGGATCAGATGATCAGGATGAAAATGAAGAAAACCTTTCGAAGGCTACAATGCAAAAGGCAGCTGCTGCCAAGCAGTACATAGAAAATCATTACAAAGAACAGATGAAAAACTTGCAAGAGCGCAAGGAAAGGTATTGCTTCCATGAACTTTCTCCCCAGTTACTTCTTCCTTTCCTCTCGTTTGAAGATCTTGGAATTGAATGACATATATTTGCCCTTTGCTTGTGGTTAATTCTTGAGAAACTTAGCCAGGAGAGAAAAACTGCATGTCGACCTCGGTGAGGCCTAACCTTTGACTATGTTAAAAATTTCAAGAACCAAATTCAAGATTTATTGAACTACTATTATAGTTTATGCTTTTTGGAAACTCTACTAGTGCCAATAACTGTACATATTGATTGGCAATATGTGTGTGTGTTCTAACATTTTATTAAATTTCTCAATACTTTTAACATAAAGGATACATTTTTTCTTGTATTGTTGCCACCACCACGATATTTCTATTCATAGTGGCTGCACTTCTGTAAGTGGTGTTTATCCAATCATTCTGTGTGTTGTCATCTGGGATGTTGTTAGGTACTATAGAAATAGAATTTGAGAGATTTGAAGGAGTTTATAGAGATTTGAAAAGAACTTAAGAAAGAATTAAGTGGGGGATGAAATAGGGATCAAAGTGAGTGTTCATAGGCTGAAACAACCATCGAGCAATTGCTAACTACTTTTTTTTTTTTCTATCATGAACAACATATACCACTCAATGGCACTCTGCACAGAGCAGTGCAGGCAGTACACATTTCACATTGGATGGCATAGGTAATTCTCCAAGGGAGATTTGTGAGTTTGATTTTTTGGAAGATTTGCAAACTCGATGGGTAATTTAATGGGGATGAAATCAACTAAAATCAATTGCTAGCCATTTCTGGTGGTTATGCTTTACATATTTCCTATTCGTATTATTTAATGTGCAAATGGTGTATGGTACGGGCAGGTCAATCTCAAAGAAATTGGGTATTCTTTGTGTTGACATTTGCTCTAATTGGTACATACTGCCTGGTATTGTACAAAATTAATCCCTGTTCTAAACCTTTTTACCACTTAATTTTCATATCAGTTAAGGCCCTATTTATTTGAGGTGATTTCATTATTTGTGGATATTATAGTGGAAAATATTTCAAGAATTAAAAATACAAATTTTCCTATTGGCTATTACGTCTGATATGTTTGTTTGTTTAGTTTGAATGAAGTCTAATTGGCATGTGCTTTCCTGTGGGGTTGGGTTACACACCTCTCTATTATGTATTTCAACATGAATTGCTGACAGGCCTTCTCTATCTTTACCTTAAGACTTGTTGATGCTACCTCCAGTCCAACTTTAAAGTTGGTGATAACTAGTCACACTCATTGGTAATGATACCAAGCATAGCTTAGTGTGAGAAGCCATCCACTTAAGCAATTTTCATTTTAAATTATTCATTGAAAATACTAACCTAGAGCCAATTCATTTTTGTTGAAGGTAGCCTGCGGTGTGCATGAGAGTTGAGAATCTGGTTTGGCATTTATAAAAAATTGATCGAGTGACCACTATATCAAAAGCTTAAGTGATAAGGGGCCCAAATTGATAGATTTGTGGTTTGAGAATGTTTACTTAGTAACATGTAATCAGTTAAATATTTATATGCTACTCCTTTGCAGACGCGTTACTTTGGAGAAGAAACTAGCTGAAGCTGATGTTTCAGAAGAAGATCAGTACAATATTTTAAAGTATTTGGAGCAGAAGGAGACCTTGTACATGCGCCTGCAAAGGCATAGAATGGGAGCTGATGATTTTGACTTACTTACAATAATAGGAAAAGGTGCTTTTGGAGAGGTATTTTTAGCTTTAAATTTTTCAGGCACAAAAGTTTACACTCATGCTGAAAAAAAGTTAGTATTTTGAACAATTAAATATACAAGTTCCCAACTATGTGTCAAATTTAAAGTTTTTTTTGGTAGTGTGTTAAAATAAAATAAATTTCTCTTTATTTGGTTTTTGTTCTTTAAGTTAATTTTTTAACTGTATTATATTGTTTGCAACTCCTTATCAAGTAGCGACACTCTCCAACCCTATAAAGCTAAATTCAAATATAGCCTCTAGGTTTTAACTAATTTTATCTAAAAATAGGCATGAGACTAGGTTATGTTTCTTATTTTACCAATATTCATAATATTATGTTAATTTGAAGTTATAAGAATTAAGTGATGTGGCATTACAATTTCATTCATATCTGTTATCATATTATTTGTATTTTACCATGTATTAGATGTGCAGGTTAGGATCTGTCGAGAGAAAGTAACTGGTAATATATATGCAATGAAGAAGCTTAAGAAATCAGAGATGCTTCGTCGGGGCCAGGTTGAGCATGTTAAAGCTGAAAGGAACCTACTTGCTGAGGTTGATAGCAATTGTATAGTGAAGTTATATTGTTCCTTTCAAGATGATGAGTACTTGTATCTCATCATGGAATACCTACCTGGTGGGGATGTAATGACATTGCTTATGCGTAAGGATACACTGACTGAAACTGAGGCTAAATTTTATATTGGTGAATTAGTTTTAGCAATCGAATCTATCCATAAACATGATTACATTCACAGGTTTGTGGAATAACTCAAAAAATGTTTTGCTGACCTAATTTGTCATAACATTTAAAAGCTGTAAAATTCTCTTATCAGGGATCTCAAGCCTGACAATCTACTGCTTGATAGATATGGGCACCTAAAGCTGTCGGATTTTGGATTATGCAAACCATTGCATTGCAGTAATTTTCCAGATTTGCAAGAAAAGGATATTGCTAGTGAAAGAGACAGCACTGGGTCTTCACAGAATAATGAATTGCCTTCCATACCGAAAGGTACACAACAGGAACAATTAGAGCATTGGCAAAGAAATAGGAGGAAATTGGTAATCTTCGTTAACTACTAGTTATTTCCAGTATCTGTGTTGTAATTGAGGTGCATGTGGTCTACTTGTTTATGGAAATCCATGCTTTGTTTGTCCAAAATCCAAATACTTGAATTTGGTTACTATGAGAATGATTTGATAACGCCTTTACCAACAGGACAAAGCTAATAACTTATAGGTATAGCGTATACACTCTATTCAAATCTAGGAAAACATGCCAGCTAATTTACCTTAATCATATTTGTCATAGAAGTCAAACTGATGCTGTAAACATATTGCTCATGTTAGTCATTATGTTCCATGAAAATCATATGAGAAAAATTAGTTTATGCAACAAGAGTATCTGCCTAAATGCATGGCCTGATGGTTGAACTCCAGAAGTTTATCTACTAGTTTCTTGTCATTTTAGTTACGCTGAGGTGCAATCTTTTCTAGATTAGTAGCATCAAGGCACATATGCAGTCTCTCCTGCATTTACATTCATCATGGTATCTAGTTCTAGATTGATGATATAATTTACCTAAAACTGTTTACTGTATTACTTGGTGCTTCTTGAGCAGAATCTTGATGGACAGGTTTTCTGTTAAACAATAAAATGGTATCGAGGAAGTTGCTTACAACACCTTTTATATCTTATTACATTCACCCAATTATATCTTAAGTTATGGTTGGCTATTCAGTAGTATCCTTTTCTTATGGAATGTTGATTGTTTTTTGGTTGGCCTATACTGTAGTTCCAATCGGAGAGATACGGTTTAGTAGCTTAAGTTGGATGCCTTTCCGTGCATTATATGTGATTTCCATACAATTTTCTTGTCCCAGATTTTTATTTCATTATCTGTTTTCTTTTTATTCTTTGAAAAAAAGGGCTTAGGTCCAAAATTTCATTTCGGTTGGAGAAATGATGTACAAGGTAAAGAACTACAAACTTTAGTTTTCTTATAAAGATCAAAAGAAAGAAGATGAATCTATAGCTTTGAGAAGTTACAGGAAGGAAAATACTATAGGGAAAGATAGATGTGGTTGTTGACTATAGGACTTTAACAAGCGTATCTGCTGAAAACTGCATTTTACAAAACCAGTTGGTTTCACACTTTCACTGGCGCAAAACTTTGGGACATCACAGAAAGATTGCAGCCACGTTGGCCCAAATTTTATTTCGAATTTGAGCACTAATCTAGTGATAAAAAAACCTTTATCAAATCTGATCATGCATACAACCCATTTTAAATATGAGCAGCTGTTGCATTCTTCAAGTAATGATGAATTGATTTCAACAATTTGCCACAGAACAGACAAAATGGGTTCTTGGAACTCTTCTCTTATTAAGTAATTTCTTGTTGGTAATCTGTCATAGGAGAAGCCAATAGAGAGACACAATTGAATTAGAGAAGCAAACTTAGATCCATGTATATACTATTCTAATATAACTTCTAAAATAATATCTGGGACTACATTGGATATATAATGCTCCCTCTACTGGAGCATAGATAGCAATCTACGGGTAATTGATCACTAAAAAAGGATACTCCCACAAATAAGGATAACAACATTTTGGATCATGTTATGTTTATAGAAGATATAAAAATGGAGCAACAATTGAGAATTTTTAAGTGTTGTCAAAGTTGACTCGATCCATTTTCAAAAGAAGTATAATCTCCTTTCTTTACTTGCTCTCTCAAACTAAATTGAGCTACAGATACTGCTACAATATTAGGTTTACATAGAAAATTTTAATGGATTACTGAGGAGAGGTAACCTAGGATTCCATTATTATCTCCCTTACTATTAATAAGGGGAATCGGTGAATTTCAAGTTTTCAACATTATTTTGAGAGCAAGAGAAACCAATAAAAAAGAGCATGTTTAAAGTTCTGACATCTATTGTAGCATAAGACAAAAGATAAAGAAGGCATTGAAAATCAGAAAGTAACATATATATCTCTTAAAGGTGCAATCAACAAAGAGAATCAAAGAAACTGTACCAGACAAAAAGTGAAATTAGGTTTCCAACATCTACTCCCTAAGAGATTAAAGTATAAGTACCTAGGAAAAGAGTAAACATCTAACATTTTTTACTATTAAGAGGGAGATGCAAAGAAAGAGTTTGCAAAATTTTGACATCAACAAAGAAGAGAGAAGATGCTGGAAAAGAAAGAAAACAATCTTCAGAAAGTCCTTAATTCAATAATGAGAAAATGATGAATGAAAATGGAGATAAAAGAACTTAGAAATACAAGGTGATAGGAAGATGCAGCGAAGTTACAACTCTGCAATCTCTTGATCTGCTCGGTTCATATGGAACCAAATCCAACATTAAAATAGCAAATATCAATGTGATTCACTCATTATTTCTAGCATCCATGACTACCCACTGAGGATTTTATTTAGAAATTCATGTTCAAGTATATAAGCTAACTTGTATTAAGGGATTGCATCTTACTGATTTTCGGTCAGGAATGATCTAATGCGATGATGAACTGCAATTGCTAGAAAATGACATAAGTAAAGTGCTGAGTTTTTCCCCTTTATAGTAGCGAAACAACAATTCTAATTTGGACAAGACTTACGTTTTGCATATTTTAGATAATTACTACTCAATGCTGCAAGTAACAAATTTACTATGTTGAATAACTGGTTCTAACTTCTCTTCAATTATACTGTTGGATGACTTCAGGCATATTCTACTGTTGGTACACCAGACTATATTGCTCCAGAGGTTCTACTTAAGAAGGGTTATGGAATGGAGTGTGATTGGTACTTAACAAATCTGTTACAAACTACATTACTTGCATAAGTTCTTGTGTTGTAATTCTGTTTTTATTGTTGTAAAGGTGGTCACTAGGGGCCATCATGTATGAAATGCTTGTTGGTTATCCTCCATTTTACTCTGATGAACTTATGGCAACATGCAGGAAGGTAATTTGTTTTATATTCTAAATAGTGTTCCATTGTTCCTCCATGCTGACCGTGAAAGGATCAATTGTGTTTTCTGTTTTATCTTTCCTTGCAAATTGATTAGTTAGTAGTTAATTTCCTTTGCTTTATTTTCATGTCATATTATCTCAAACCTCAATTTCATTTTGGCATGGAAGAATGTTGATTGGGTGGATTTTGCCTCTTGTGTCATTGGGTTGATTTTGCCTCTTGTATCTCAATAGTATCAGTATTTGAACTAAGATGTTTGAGTAGACAAGTGAAAGTATGTTCTTCCAGTTGACTATCTGATGATACGAAAGAACTCGATGCAAGCTCATAGAGCATACCACCAGCCGACCCATTAAATTCATGTCCTAATCATAAAATATACCCAATTAAGAGGGAGTAGTTTAAGTCTGGTCCTTGAAACCCTTATGTAAGGGAGCACCCCCAGGTGGCTAATTTTTGGGTCAATCATATGACCTGCATCAAGTTCTGCCTAATATAGAAAGTGCCACTTGAGTTTGTCTATTGCTCTATGTGTACTCCCTGCTAGAGGTGGATTGGTCAATCAGTTCACAGAAATTGATAGTTCTAAGAGTTGAGACTCACTTCCATTTCATCTACAGCTTAACCTCTCTGAATCAAACAAGACGTGAAATCAGTAACAACTCAGAACAACATTGATGCTTGTGAATTGCTCGATGAAACTATGGCGGGGCACCTTTTGGCAAGTCCATAAGCTTTGGTCATATTGATACTAGATAGATTCATGTCCCTACCATTGACAAAAACTACTCCAGTAAAGGTGCCTGAGTTTTACACCTGCAAAGTACCCAGTTTGCTTTACTTTAACTCCCACAGATCCCATTTGTGTTCAGCAGATTAACAACATAATTCTTTTTCTTTCCTCCAGGTGACCATCTCACATTCCAGGAGATTAAGTGCTTTAATGCTGGATGAATAGTGTCAGACATTTACACTTGTTTTTCTCGTTTTCTAAAGCTGGAAGCTTACATCTTTCAATAAGAAGTTGAACTTGCAAAAACCCATTTGATAAAAGCTTTTCATCCAAAACTCTTTGCTAGTTATTCATAATATTTCACGATTGTGTAGATACCTAAAGTTTGATATTCATACAGATAGTTAATTGGCGAAAACACCTAAAGTTTCCTGATGAAACAAAACTATCTTCAGAAGCAAAAGATCTGATATGTAAACTATTGTGTAATGTTGAAGAACGGCTTGGCACAAAAGGTGCTAGTGAAATAAAGGTTCCCTCTATATCCTTATCTCTTAACAAATGTAAGAGACTCCATACCAAGAATGATGAATTCATTATGTACTTCTATCTACATCAGGCTCACCCTTGGTTCTCTGGAGTTGAATGGAACAAACTTTATCAAATTGATGCAGCATTTATACCAACGGTCAACGATGAGTTAGACACTCAAAACTTTGAGAAATTTGAAGAGGTTGAAATGTTTGTTGACATGGTTTCACTTTTTTTGATTTATATATAGCTATATTGTTAGTCGTTCTTTACAACAATGCCTTGCAGTGTGACAACCATGTTCATAATTCACCTAAGTCAGGCCCTTGGAGAAAAGTAAGTTTAGTTATATATATATATATATATATATCCTTACTTTCACCTGTTTATCCCTGATTTAAGTCTTCCTATAATACTTTCTTTCTGATTTAAAACAAAAGATTCATGAAATATTTATTTTGTGTTTACACACACACATACTCAATTCAAGCAATTTATGTTTTTCTACATGCAATTTATGTTTTTCTACATGCATGTTTATATGCATTTTCTGTGCTTCTTAGATTTGTTGTGTTGAGAACCACTAGTCTCAAATGTTTATGCTTTTAGGTAAATTGTTAGCTTATGGTTTTTGGTTTAACATATCCTGGGCTCTCTTGAAGTGGCAAAAGTTGGACTAGGTGATTTTAAGTGTAACACTAGATTACTAGTTATGCCACTCAAACCTGTTCAACCATGACCATGGTAGGTCGTCAAAGAAATCCAACTTGATTTCCAGATAGTTAAAAATATAGTTGTCAAACTTGGGGGCCCCAATACAGATCCTCCAAATTGGATCTGGATCTTCAAGAGCCAATCCAATTATTTTAGCTAATCATTTCTGGGATCACCAACAATTTAAAGATATGGCTGATTATTGTAGAGATCATACATTGATCTACTCGGGTGAGAGTTGGATGAATTGAAAATTGGATGATTTCTTAATCAAGATCTTGTTTTGAATCGATGAGAAGGGAGAAGAAAAAGAGCAAAAAACATGCAGGAGGAATGAAGTTTTGCCGCTGATTGCAGTTAATGGATTCCACTGCTAGATTTCCTTGCAAGAGATGGTGGTTTTCATACAGAGAAGACACCCACAGGTTCACATCTGAGAGGAGGAAGATAAGATCTAGAAGAAGTGAAAGCAAAGGAAGAGGAGATGACATTTTCCATTGGGAGAAAGATGGAGAGACAGCAAAGACACTAGTCAGAACAATAAACTTTGATGGATGGGACTTTGTTCTTTGACATGGATAGGCGAATACAATACTGATAGCTTGTAAAAGGAGAAAGGCGAAGAGTTAAAAACAAATTAATGTTACATATAAATATTGGAAGATACACCAATTGAAGCAACCATAAGCCTTGAATTTTATAGCAAGAACAATACGTGAGTTAATGAGGCAACAATTTGGATGAACTTGAAGCATTCTAAAGCAAAGTCTGTAATTCTTCATATGAGACAAGTTATGGTTTTTAGAAGGGTTAAACTATAACTAGTGCACATGGGTTGAGGCTATTTTCACCAATCAATTGTATTCCTAAAACGGCTCTACTGCTAGCTATAGCCTATAAAAGTTTGACCATGATATTGGCATGTGAAATGGTTGCTAATTTATGAGCTAGAAGAGTTATTGCACAAACAATTGACTAATTGAGTACAAACCTAATATAAATTGTGTTTTTCACAATTCATAGGTCATGGCAAAACTTTTATGGAAGCATTGTTAAATGCCTACATATTTTATGACTATCTGAAATTGCTAACCACCATGGGTAAAGAGTGTAACTGCAAACCATATGAAGATATATATACAAGCTTCAAAATTGCATTAGCATCAGAATGTAAATGTCTGTGTACATTATATCAACCTTCTCTTATCTTGTTCATTCTTGTAGCTTGAGTCTAGGTAATGACCTAATGCTACGATATCTGATTGTGATCAACAGTAATTTATAGCATGACCAATATATCAAAAATTTTATGCAGTGCATTAAAACTCAAAATCATTTTTATTGCAGTTGTAAATTTGTGAGCATAGTATGACAACTCTACATTTATTTTAATATAATATCAGTATTCTTTTAATGACTTTGTGTTTGAACCTCTACAGATGCTTTCGTCCAAGGATCTGAATTTCATGGGATACACATATAAGAACTTTGAAATAGTTAATGATCATGAAATGCCTGGAATAGGTGATGTTTATATTTATAGTTTTTTTTTAACAAAATTTAGGCTTTTTTCCACAACAGAAGAGTTAATGATCATGAATTTAGCTTTTCATTTTTACTGAATTTCATGGATTAAACATGGTTTGAAAACTTGTATTGTATTGGCTAGCATGGTCAAAACGTGTATTATTCCAGTAAATTATTGAAAGTTGATGCAAATCAACATGAAAATCTCTTTTTCATTGAATGTTGATCATGTTGATGAATATCGTGTTGTTGCTGAAACTTGATACTCTTGACATACTATGACACATGTTAAGAAGGATTTAAATAATGTTTGTTTTTTCATAACTTTTGTGTGCACAACATAATATCAAAACTGTATCATTTCAGATCGGACAAAAAGTTGGACATGAAATGCTATAGTTGTCCTCTCTTATCTATATAGTTGCATTTCCTTCTTCCTTCAATCTCTGATTTGCCATTGATGTCATATGTTGCCATGCCGATCTAGTACCAAAATTGTTGTTTGGTACGACTCAAGATTTTGAACGATGTAACTATCAAACCCACATCTGGACACAACATGGCACATTTCCTACCATAATTATATATAAAAAAAATATTAGGAGTCCCTTGTGAAATACAACAGACCCTATTGAAATTTCAAAATAATACTTTTTGTAGCAACAAAAAGGTTTCTTTCATGCATCTCCTTTTTCATTTATAGGGATAGAAATGGGATTAGTTTTCTGAGTACCCGTGAGTATATTAATGCAGTCTACACGATCAATGACATGAACTGGAGCAGTAGGTGTTTTATTTCTTATTTTGGTATTAATTGGCAAACTAGTTGTCAAAATAGGTAACGAACATTATTAAAAATCTTGATTTTGAGTCACTTTCTGTGTTGCCACACCACTCAAATATGCTCTTTGTTACTCTTTGGTAAAAATTTTATAATATTTATATGAGTTAGTTTCACTTCCTGGTTTTCTACTCGTATTGTTTTTTTTTTAATTTATGAATTGTGAAATTTATTTATGAAACTGTTATATTTTAGTTGCTTCTTTGAGATATATTCCTTTACTTATTATATAGTTGTAGTCTTGTAGAAGAGTATTTATTCCCTTTGAATTATCAGAAGAGACTATTATGCTGACTAATCAGTCTTGTTTTTTTTTCAGCTGAGTTAAAGAAGAAGAGCAAATCTAAGAAGCCAAGTGTGAAATCACTTTTTGGTATTTCGCTTCTCTCTTGAACATATGGATTTTTTTTAATAAGAAATGTCACTTGTATTCTTAGAAACAATGGTCTTACAGTGCCCATGCTTTTTATATATTTCTCTGTATTGTATGCCCCGTTATATATATTAGGAGGTAGTACCTATTTCAAGTTTAACTAGTTTTGTGATAAAATTAGACCCAAAAAATCGTTGAATTTGTTTTGTGATATTACATTATAAAATTGCTAGTGTAGAAATGATGATCATTTGGATGCCTCCTTTTGCTTCATAGGCACTGTTTAATTAGCTGTCTAATTTATCGAAGTATTTTAACCTAGAAGATAATGGTAAATGATAGAGACTATCTTTTTCCTACATGCTAGCGTCTGTCAGACAATATGAGTTTCTATATTGTACCGTAGCAATTCCTTTGCTTTACTTTGATCAAAATGTTCAAGAATTAGATTTGATGGGAGCAATTAATCCTTGGGAACAGAATGTAGGGAAAATAATTTTTCTTTCGAATATACACATGCAGTATTTAGAACAAGAAAATTAATTGGAAAGTGAAATCATATCTTTTTTACAACTGCCAATCTCACATTGTGCAATGTGTTTCCAGACTCGTCAGAAACAGAAGGTTCGTCTGGAGAACCTGTTTAACGATGCTTCTCTAATGTTTCTACCGAGTCAACTCAAGGTCTCCATCAAAGGTTCATCTTTCACCATATCGTGTCCATCAAACATCAGCAATTTGAGAAGGCTCTCATTTTCATAATCACATTGATACGCAAATAGACTGACAAACGAAGTGACAATGCCAATTCTGCTGCTTCAGGCAGACTTGTTCTAATTACCTGTACTTGTATTTTCTTGTAAAGAATTTTGTTGCTATTTTTCCACATTTATCAAACTCAGCACTTGAAGGTCAATCATCCGAATTTTTCTTTTCATAATTTGTAATGGTAAAGAAAAACAAAAACTTACAATCCTTTGTTCAACATTACATCTCTGTTACTATACAAGATCATCAATGGGCTCACTAGAAGTTCTCACCCAAGTACTCCAGGTTTTGCTGCAGAAGCTTTGAAATATGTTTATGCATCTATTCCAGGGCCAGGATACGCAGGGAGACTCATAATTCGCTTATCGATCACTGGCTTGCCGATGGTGAAGTGGTAAAGGCTTTGAAATTCCAAGCCTTCCAGTCCAAGAACCTCATGAACTGCAAAATGCAAGATCCCAGGTAATTTTAGTGAGTGATAGCATAAAGCCATAAACAATGACTTGAGTAGCTCAAAATATATTTCTAGAGTTCTATAATATTCACCAAAATGTCATCGAGAATTATAAGATATGCCTCATTACTTGTTTAAAACTCACCATAATGATTTTTCTAGAACTAAATCAAATTGGTTTCAGTATCTAATTCTGTAGTCACTCTAACCATTTTTGTGATATCTTCGATAATCCATGAACTAAATTCAAATAGATTGATGAGGCAACTAAATGCATGGAATACAAAACACTCAAGGTATAGAAATCTAAAAAGAACATACCTCCGTCATCAAAGTAGCAACCAATTCCAGTAGCCGATATACCAACTGCATGTGCTTCGAGGTACAATACTTGACCTAGAACTCCAGTCTCCCAGAACAGACGAGGATACATCCAAGCACCTTTTTCGTGCAAAATTGGCTCGAAACGAGCGACCATGCCAAGACTAAAACACCCATCCGAGGCAATGTCCTACACTAACAAAGCTCAGATCAATCGATCTGCTCAATTTGCTAGATAAAAGAAAACATTGATTAAATAACCAAGTATTTCTCTTGCAAGTTCTCCAGGTAGAACAGCACTTCCTAATAACATAACTTAGTATGATACATGAAGAACACAGAAATCACCTTTCCAGTGGCCTTGTATTGGTGGTATCACAATACAATTTGATTCCCAACCTTAGCAAATGCAAACAATAACCTTAGCAAATACAATTTGAACTCTTCTTTGTTTGATGTGGATATTTGTTATACTTTCACATAGTCTAATTGGAGCATTTTTTGATCGCCTAATTGCATATCCATACTATCTTAAACACGTGTACAACCCGACTTTCTCTATAATGTTTTCGTTTCTTATCATGTTCATCGTGTAAGCTCAACATACAGCTTTATATAATCATAGCAAGTCTAACCTTAGCAAATGCAAACAGAGAGTATAAATTATGAAATAAAAGCATACCTGATGGCAAGAAAGCTGTTTGGAAAGCTCTCGCCAATCTCCTCGTGCCAGTCGGTACAGCGGAAGCATCGCAGGGCAACCCTCTGGCTTGTCCCATTCAAACTCCGACCTCATCGCCTTCTTGAGACGATGAAGATGCTCCTCATTCCGCACCAAGAAGTACAATCCGTTTGGCAAGTCCCGTACCCGGTGAACAAACAGAGCTGCATGGACCTCTGCATCCCAGGTGAGGACTCTGAATGGCAGTGCCAATTGCTTCCCTTGCTTCTCCCCCGGCTCCAATGCTCCCGAAGGGAGGCAGTGCAGCAAGATTTGATAGAAGGTGCCCCTCTCCATCACATGGACGCCGTCCATATCGACGGCACTGCGCCGCCTCCTCACCACCTCTCGTACAGTAAGATCCTTGTAGATGTCCGGCGATACGAGAGCACTCTTGTGAAATGGGTTCACGGAGAATCCTGCAGCGTACGTCGGCGGTTTCTTGACGGCTTCGGCCGTCTTGTAGATCACGTCCCAGCAAACGTGATCCTTGCTGAGAGAATTAGGTTTCCCGAGCCAAGAAAGCGATGGGAAACGGGAGAAAGCCGACGCCAGCGCAGCGTAATCGACAGAAGGCGGCGTCTCAGCGAAGGGAAATATCAAGAGGGCACAGTCGGGGTGCTGCGCCTCGACCCAGGGGAGACGGCCTCGGGTGGGGCCGTCGGGGAGTGGGTCGGGCGGCAGGGAATCGGAGCGGTCGAGGCCGAGGAAGCGGTCGAGGTCGTCGTGGCCGAGGCCATCGAGGAGGCGGGCGTCCCAACCGAGGGAAGCGGCGGAGATAGCGGCGGCCGCGAGGGCATGCCCGACGTCGTGGTTGCAGTAGCGGAACGCGCGTTCGCCATACTTCCAAGCCTCGCGCCAGATGATGGAGGAGAATGCGAGGATGAGGAAGCGGTCGCCCAGTGGGAGGCCCGGCAGCTCCACGGAGGCGCGGAGCTGGAAGGAGTGGTCTTTGGGGGAGTAGTGGGCGAGGAAAGGCGAGGAGGAAAAAGGAAATGAGGCACCTTTTTGACTCTCTGGAAAGGAAATCGGAGGGGAGAGAAGGTGGGATTCAGTGGGATGGAGGTTGCCGCTGGAGGGATTGACGCGGAGGGACCAAGTGGAGAGTCCGGCGGACTTCCAGGCGGAGAGGGAAAGGGAGTCGTAGAGGAGGCGAGAGACGGAATCATAGGCGAAGGGCTGCGGCGGGGGGAAGGAGGAGAAGAGCGAACGGTAGAGAGGAGAGTCGCCGGGCTGAGGGGGATGGTGGAGAAGGGGGAGGACCGGGGAACCGAGGAATCGGAGAAAGGGATTGGGCTGGTTAGCCCAATCGAGGCCGCGCGGGCCGCGGGCGTACCCCTCCGTCAGCGAGTGCTTCGTCCGGTTATGGTAGTACACAGCGGCGGTGGCGAAGGAAGAAGACAAGGAGGAGGAGGAGGAGTCCGTCTCTGCCTCCTCCCTCGCCCCCTGACGGTTGCTGGGCGTGGAGGTGGACGACATGACGACCAGAGCCTTTCTTCCGCCACGCGCGGCTGCAGTCGGCAGGGAGAAGGGAGGGAAGCGGCCGGAGTGCATTGGTTTCCGACGGCGCGTTTGACGATAGAGCCGGAGATCGATCGGAAGAGGGTGGTAGAAACTTCGGTCCAACCGACCCGTATCGCGGGCTGCAGTGCACGCTTGATTCGGCCCAATGTCATGACAGTGGGCTGTGAAATTCATGATAGGCCTCCACCGAGTTAACTCGTTGCGAAGTGGGACGACAAATTTAATATCAAATTATGGGCTTAAATTAAAGCAATAGATTCCTGAATATCATGCCCTTGTGCCGCACGTCAAGTTTAAAGGGCCGTACGCACGTGGATGAGTAGGTCAGATCCTTTGTTCCTTGTGTCTCATCGCTGATCGGACAGGTCAGATCACATCTCAAGGATGTTGTGCACATCACGAGGATGCCGCACACATCTTGAGGATATCACTGTCGTCTGATCGGCGATGGGACACGGAGACACAACTAATTCGGGACAGAGGATCTTAACTCTATAAATATGTAGCTCATTTCATTGTTTTCATACCATCTTTTCCACATCTCTTAATTTTGAAATCTTGATTGCTTTCAATTTCAATTCTCAAATTCTAATGGAAGAAGATTTATC
Source organism: Kaempferia elegans (assembly GCA_037974815.1). NCBI lineage: Eukaryota > Viridiplantae > Streptophyta > Magnoliopsida > Zingiberales > Zingiberaceae > Kaempferia > Kaempferia elegans. Next base: position 216,806 of record JBBPFQ010000133.1, on the reverse strand, counting down.
TTCGCCTCGGAATGGTAAGAAAATAGTCACCCCAAATATAGATCTCGATGACATTCAATTTATCGATGATAAATCAGAGCAACTTACGATACTTGAGATACATGGAAATATTGAAATTTTTAAGGTTCAAGATACTCCATATTTAAAATCATCTTTTTTTTATTAAATATTTTGAAAAAATCACTCTTTCATCTTAAGAATTGCGTATAAAATGTAAATATTACAACGCCTCCATAAATTCTAATCCATGTCAAAACAAAAGCATCGAACGAAATTTGAAGCTAAACAGATATTCTCAAACGTAATTATCTAAATTTTTATCTACTAAAATAAGTATTAATTCAAGTTTATTTAAATATTCTAATAATAAATTAAGAGAACTATTAGTTATATTTATTTTTATAGAATAGTTTTTTAGTTTTGGATCTAAATATACATTTGAGATTTTTTTTATCAAAAATCACTTAACTCATCAGCTAATTAAATATGTTTCCCTCCACACTTTCTACATTAAAAAATTAGTAAGGCAAAGAGAAAAATTTAATTAAAGAAGATTGTAAATTAAATAATACAATATTTTTATACTATGATATTTAGAGTGAACACTGATATACTCATTTATATAAGGCAATGACTTGTATTGGATAGATAACTCCTAGATAATTCAAAAATATTTATTATCATATCAATTTTTTGATGAAATGCTCATAATATCTCTCAATTATTATGCTTAATTATAGAAATATATATACATCATTCCCGTGGTTTGTTTTTCATATTCACCACTTATGTCATGTTTTAAATGGGTTAAAAAATTTCTAAAATCAAATAAGTCAATTAAAATTATTATTTCTTATGTATGGTCTCATCCTATTGGGGGAAAAGTGAAGCTATCATCTTAGCAGCTCTTTCAAAGCGGCCTCACATACTTCAAAAGTGGATAAATCATGGGGACATTTGCCCCAGCATAGCGGCTCTTTGTATGGGGAGATCAAATATCCAACAAGACATTTTCACATCCGCTGAGAATTGACTCTAAGATCTATTGGGGTAAATACTCATACATGTACCAATTGCACTAATCCATGGGATATATTTTGTAAAATTAATAAAATGAGACATAAAAACATTTTAGGTAATGTATCAATATGTTGAAATTTAACATATCAATTATTATAATATTCATTTCAATATAGAGAATTATTATATTTATTTTTGCTTAAAATATAATGATACTAATGTATATTTATTTGGCAATTGCCCAAAGGGCACACCTAAAGTTTAAAATTGACTAAAAGACGTCTAAAACTTTGAAAATGACCAAAAGATGTATCTTTTTTCGTTTTACTCCTCTAATAAATTTGCTTATTCTGTTTCTTTTTTCTTTCTCTTATTCATGCAAGATCTCTTCTCTTTCCTCTCCTATCTTCTTTTTCCTCTCTAATTTTGTGGTGCTGATTAGCACCATAAATGATTACATCATCTTTCAACACTACCACAGGTCTGATTTTTCAGAGGTCAGATCACATTTTAGCTGATTCTTCTCATAAATTGGGGTGGGACCACAACCAAGCTCGACACCAGCAGTGGAGGCCCTCCTTTGGAGAAGACCAAAACAACAAAGGACATCAACAAGGAGACTCCACCTGCTTCATTATTCAAGTGTCTGACTCACGTTGAGGGTAGAATGGAGATCCAAGGACCTCTTCTTTAACTGTGATGAGTCCTACTCCATGGGTCACGGGTCTATTCCAGATTGAAGTGTCTGATGATGACAGGGAAGGTGAGGAACAGGGGGAAGTGGACCCGAAAAACTATTGCCTAATTAGTATAAATAAATAATTGCCTAATTTAACTACTGCTTTAGTAGAAACAAATAATAGCATAATTAGCTTTTATAGTTTTGTCTACACATGTTACATGACCAATTTCAGATTCGGATCTTGCCCTGTGACTCGATCCTTCACTCGGAGCCATAACAACTCCGAGTCATAACAAATCTCTAATAAGGAAGAAAAATAACATGGAGCACCAATGACAGTGGAAAAAATTATGAGATCAATGATTGGTTAGAATTTAAATTTTTTGAGAGATATTAAAAATGAAATAGTTGATTTGATTTTATAAGACATATAATTAAATGGGTTAGTAGTGTCTAATTATAAAATGTGATAGGAAGAAGAAAATAGCAATAATAATAAATAAATTACTTAATTAAGAAATGAATTGTATGTACGAGAGATAGAATTTTATATAAAATTAGTGGATGTAAGTAATGAGGAAAGTGTGAGAGGAAAGTGAGAGGTGAAATGAAAAGTGGAATCACAAATTTAAAATTTTATATGAAATTAGGGAATGCAATTAACGAGGAAATAAGGATGATTATTGTGTAAATGAGGAGTAGAATTCATTAATTAATATTCGATGGTAAAATTGATGGTTTCAGTAGTAAAAATAATAGGCCCAAACCATCAATCATTATGATAGAATAAATATTTAACTTTAAATGTGTAAATGTGCAAAAGGTTATTCATTTCTCTCGGATCAATACGAAATAGCTAAATCATGGATAATTACTAACCATTTATACAGTAGTCAAGACAGAGGAAGACATACTCAAACAAATTGAGTTTAGGGTTTAATAATATAGTAATATTCTATATCTCCTCAGACGTATTGTGGAAGATACTGAGTTTCGACCATATTATTTAATATAGTAATACTGTCATGAGAGGACATAAATATTTAATTTTTAAAATAATATAGAAGAATGATATCTTTTGGAAAAGTATGCAACTTTTTACCAAAATGCATACACAAAAATTTGAAATTACTAAAAGACACATGTCACTTTATAATTTACCAAACGGTGTACTTTTTTTAAATGATTTTTCATTTTTAACCTTCTGACAAATTTCGCTCTCTCTCTCTTGCTGCATGCAACATTTTTTATTATTTTTTTTCCTCATCTGTCTCTCTTTCCTCTTTTTTTTATGCATGCATACACACATAGACTTTTGTGTTTTGTGCCTCATATATTCATATTAGACCCAACGTGAGCCTGATATGATTCAAATCAGCCTAACGTTAATATTTTTTGACTGATTTTTTATAATTTCATTGTAACACCTTTAAAAAGTCAAAAGAAATAGTGGATATCATATTTAAACTCCTTGCAACCTCAAGAATCCACAGTAACTGAAATGAGTTCAATCGGAGTACTCTAGGTCCATCAAATTATTTTTGACAAAAACTCACTTATAGACCTAGAAAGATCCGATTGAAATCATTTTAGTTCCTGCGGATTTCTGAGGTTGCAAAGAATTCAAATATGGTATCCATTATTTATTTTGACTTTTTGAAGATGTTACAATGAAATTCTTAAAAAATCACCCAAAAAACCATTCATATCATGCCCACGTTGGGCCTGATATGATTCATATCAGGTCCAACATGGTCCTGATATGTATACGCATGCGTGAAAAAAAAAATAAAGAAAGAGAAAAAGAGAAGTTTCAATAAAAAAATAGTAAAAATAAAACTAACCATGATTTAATTAATGGAATATAATTAAATTGACCATGAGTTAATATAATTCATAATAAATAATTTGACTATTCTAATTAATCTAATTAACTAAATTAAATTTATTATTTTAACATATCTAATTAACTGAATTACCTTAACTAATCTAATTAATTCAATTAAACTAACAAATTTAATTAATTCTATTTAATTAATGGAGTTACAAATCATATTAATTAGTTAAAATTAAATTGTGCATGATTTAATGAATGAATCTAATTAAATCAGCAAAAATCATTGTGTGTGGGCCTGATATAAATAATATCAGGTCCACGTTGGACCTGATATGAATCATATCAGAACCAATGTAGGCCTGATATGTTTCATATCAGGGCCGCGTTTTGACCAAAACCCACTGATGGACCTAGAGAGCTCCGATTGAACAGGGCCGCGTTTTGACCAAAACCCACTGATGGACCTAGAGAGTTCCGATTGAATTCATTTCAGTTCA
>JBBPFQ010000133.1:151944-162682 GCA_037974815.1 Kaempferia elegans | reverse complement strand
CGGTACTCCAAAAATTCCATAAAAATACTCTAAAATTCCAGAAAAATCATAGAATATTTATGAAACTATTTTTGGAATTTTCGGGATGTTACATAAAGAAATATAATTATTTGGCAAAAACTGTAAGACATGACCTTTAGATAGTTGACAAGAAATACAATCAAAAGTATCTTTCTTAACAAAGCCTAGAAAGCCACTAGATGTCAGAGATTCGAGTGGTCAATAGATGAATGACCTAGACGAGAGTGCCAAATTTGAGAGGTGACAGCTCTAACGAGGTTTTGTGATGGGAGACATAGAGTCAGTTCAGACAGTCACCCAACCTTATGCCTTATTCCAAGGATTTTGCTTGTCTATGGATCCTACACAATACAACTATGACTTGAAAATGATAAGTTAAAGCCAAAGTCACATAATTATCCAATAGAAATAAGACTTAGGAAAAGTTTTGGAACAAAAAAAAATATCAGGTAAAGACAATGTAGAGGTTTGAGCAGTGCTATATACTTTGAACATGTAATGTAGAATTATTAGCAGTGCGAACAATATGTGGAATAGATGACTTTCTAGAGGATATAAAAATAGAGGATTTAGAAGTCATATGATTACAACAACTAGAATCAAAGAACCATACATGAAGTAAAAGTACCTGAAGTAACAAATAGGGCAGGGGAAGATATAGTACCATTACTAGTTGTAGATGTTGGAGAAGTGATTGAAGGTTTTTGAAGGAGGAGGCCTTTAGTGATGGAATATTTCATCATTAAATGTCTAAACCCCGTCGTTAATTGATTTTAATGACGAGAATTTTTCTGTCATGGACCCTCATTACTACCCTCTTAGGTAAAGGTAATTAATGAAGGTAAAGATGTCTGATCATTATTGTTGTAACATTTTTAGTGATGGAATTATACTGTCATTAAAATGAATTTTAATGATAAAAAAAATATGTCATTAGACTACCATTTACCTCTCATTAAATAATATTTTAATGACATTATATTTCCTCATTATATCATCATTTACCCCTCATTAAAAATCAATCTAATAATAAAATTACCCCTCATTAAATTATTAATTACCCTCATTAAAAAATAATTTTAATTGTGATGAAATTTAAATAATTTTTATATGAATTTGTCATCGATGACATTACTAATAAACAAAATTGTTTCTAATAAAATATTTTATATAAGCATGAATTCCAAATTATACAAAATTGCAATTAATTTCAAAATATGAGTTCCTTGGAATACAAAAATATTTGAGCACAATAACGATTTGATAGTTTCTTCAAAATATCATGTACTATATAATTTCCTAATTGATCCATGCTTGAATTCTTTTTTAGAGCACACCATCCGATTAAGACAGTCTATTAACTTCCATCAGGGTGTTATCTGTAAAATAAAATATAAAAATCAATTAAAATAAAGATATACTCAAAAGATGAACCAAGATGCATCATAAATTTGCATCTTAACAGAATTAAACAACAAACAAGTTGCACAAGTCTTCAAATCAACTATATGAAGCTTATCAACCAAGGATGTTACGCAGTTAACTCGTCAAATATATTTTCGATTTACTCAATGCTATATCTTTCAATCAAATAGTAGCAATAACTACAAATTGACCCACAGGTTAACTCTTATAGGTCACTAGCAAACCTTGTGCTCTTTCATGTCAGTGTCTCTACAGAAAATTATTATTTATGTTGCTAAATTGCATTCAACATGGCACAGTCACAGGATCTTTTTGAACAATCATACAACCCCTCAAAAACCAAAGGAAATCTTCCATAAACCTAACAATTATCCTGATTCACCTCATATGTTATATATCTGAACAAATAGAAGTGATCAAAGAATTTCAGATCAACCAGCATATTACCTCATAGTTACACTATCAATTCAACTTAGAAGTGAATGGTAGTCTTTCAAGTTGTCTCTCCAGAGAAAAATTTGAGCTAAGTTGTTAGTGCCAGCCTCAGGATCATTGAGAATAACAATGCTATGGATGCCCATTTCCTCACATCTCGCTATAATTTCTAATGGCCTCCACTTTTCTGTGTTTAATACCCATCATTCCAACAAGTTCCCAGATTTTCCATGATGGTATGTTATGGTGAGAGGCAAAAGAAGCCCATTCTTATTTCCTTCATTGAAGTGAATGAATGCTAAAATTTAGAGACGTGCAAAGTTACAATGGACATGAAAAAGGTGTCCTTCTAGTGCTCACCAACACAAAGTCATCCAACAATTCTAATTCCTCCTATAGAGGTCTTGATCACAGGGATAACATTAGCCAACTCAGACTCAAACACGCTGCATCGACAAACCATAAAGATGATCATAAGTAAACATGAGTAGTATTCTTTTTGTGCATTTTCAAACACTAACCTATAAAAGCTCTCTGATCGTCCAATTGCAACCAAACAATAGGCATTTGTCAGCTATCCATAGCCTGCACCACCATATAAAAATATGCATACTTCTTGAAATAGAGAACCAAGAAACACCACAACCAACCAACACCTCACATATCTGCATATCTTCCTATAGCACACAACCTTCAATTCTGCATAATCGTTCAAAAAATTCAAGCAATGGCCCATATTTGATACACAAAATTTTTTGCACTGCTACACTTGAAAAATTATCCCTAAAACTCCCAAAACCACAAATCCAACAAGACGAAGAATCCTAGTATAGATTGGGACATGATCGAAACAGGATCTCGATAAAAAAAAAATTGGTAATCACAATGAAGACCAAAACGAAGCAGACCACGAGGAAATAGGAGTTCCTCGATTCCTTGATATACAGGTTCGTCGAAGACATGGAAATAGCGATCAGCATCCTACAATCACACACGCACATGCACATCTCGATAAAAAAAATTGGTAATCACGATGAAGACCAAAACAAAGCAGACCACGAGGAAATAGGAGGTCCTCAATTCCTTGATATACAGGTTAGTCGAAGACATGGAAATAGCGATCGGCATCCTACAATCACACACGCACACACCAAAAAAACATTAGCAAGAGCAACACCACACCTTCTGAACCCTAGAGCGATATAAGGGCAGAATTGTGAACAACCAAGAAAAACAAGGTCCTACGTGGGCAAGATCGTCTCCCTACTTCCTCTTACTCTACGTCGCGATGAGAGCATCCACAGCGAGTGGAGCGATGAGTCCAGGTTGGTCTACAGTTGCACCAATGTCTTCTGAACCAGCTAAAGAGAGCTCTGGAGCAGCAAGTTGGTATGTTGAAGCAAACCACCATCGCACTGCACTCGGGAAACAACAATTTGAAAGTTAGCCGACCAACTAATTAAGATGGTAAGGTTTCACCAACACTGTTAGATCTTGTAGTTAAAGATGATTTGTCTGACTTTTTTTGTTCTTGATGTTGGAGGAAACTGTTACTCTACGCAGTCAGATGACTCTCCACTAATACGGTAAGGATTCGATATCCTGTCTAAATGTTGTGTTGCATACTATTTACACAATGGTAAGCAAATGTGTTTTTGGCATATTGTTTGCATTTAGTATTTAGTATTAGTTGCATAAAGAATGGATGGCATTTCCTCTTTGTGGAGGATCCTAAATCACCATGATTAATGTTACATCGACTAAATTTGAGAGGCCATAATCATACTCCAGTAAAATAATGGGAACTTAAAAAAAAATGATACTTAACACATGATTATGCAACTTTAATTTCAGGATTTCTACAAATCGGATAATGACAATCATAAAGCTAGTTAAATATCCTCAAAGACAAACCAGTATGCCAATATAAGTTTTTAATAAAGCCAATTGATTCATGAATTCTAAAGTTTAAACTATGATAAGATATTACTAACCTTTGAATAGGACATTTTTTCGAAGATAGATGATCTAAATTATTGTCGATTGATAGAATTGACATTTAATAATAACATAACTGAAAATTCTATAGTTGGAAGACTAAAACCAGATATAAATGAGAAACGAAATTGAATAAATCTGAAAATTTAGACTTAGGAGAATTAGACTTTTAAAGATTTTGAGTGGATAGGAGAAAGAAGAACTAGAAATTACCATAGTCGCCTCCAAAAGTGAGATTGCTTTTTTCTCTTCTTATATCTGATTGACAGAAATGGGGTAAGTAGAAAAGTAGAACCTCTAAAATAAAAGCAAGTTCTAAGTAGCATACATTGGGATTAAGGGCTCTGGGATCATCCCCACATATTCCTCAACCCTGAAATCAACAAAGAAATGACAGTAAAAATTTGATAGCTTTTGTTAAAGACATGGAAATAGCGATCAACATCCTCAATCACACGCACACACAAAAAAAAACATTAGCAAGAACAACACCCCACCTTTCGAACCCTAGAATGATATACGGGCAGAATTGTAAAGAACCAAGAAAAGCAAGGTCCTGCGAAGCTAGGCGCTGGAGAGGTCGAAGCAGGGAGGCGATCGTGCCCACGTAGAGTAAGAGGAAGAACACAGAGCGGCGATCGGACGAAGACGAGCTAGGTTGCGCCGTACTGCTGCGTAAAGGAGGAGATTCACCGTCGTCGTTGCTCGGACGCAGTGGAGAGGAGAAGAGGCGCACAAATATTAGATTAGCTAGGGTAAAAAATAAAAGAAAGATAAGTAAATTTTAATTAAAACGTGAGAATTAATAAAAAATATAAGTAATATAATATACTATTAACATAAATTACATTTGATGGGAAATTTGGTGAAAAATTTGACGTCTAAAAATAATAGACAATTATGAGGGGAAATTATTTTATATTCACATAATGACGGGATTTTTTATCTATACGAAATTAAAAATTCGTCACTAATAATTGAACTATTTAATTATGCTTTTTTTTACCCTCATTAAAACTTAAATAATTATATTTTTAATGACTGATTTTTCATATCTTCATTAAGTTTTCGTCATTATAAATCAATTTTCTTGTAGTGAGATACTCTCTATTGACCATCTGTGGCAGCGGCAGCAGAAGAAAATGCAAAGTGAGGAACTTTGAATGATTGATCTTGTGTAGCATTTTTGTAAGTCAATTTTTTGTATTCAAAAATATGATGTCCATGTTTTTTACAATAATTGTAGGAGCCTTTATATGATTTTTTGATAGATCACTGAGGTGTCTGAATAGCCAAGATAGTATCAACTGAAGATACTTACTTTTCTATATGTAGAGCATGTAGATGAATCTCTTCGATGATTAATTCTTTAATCATGGTGTCAAGGTTTGGCAAGGATCCTCGATAAAAAAAGAGAACTTCTAATTGACCCAAAATCATCTCGAAGAATCATCAATAAGTGCTAGATATGCTGATTATCATGGAGATTGACATAGATGGTAGCTGCGTCAGTACTTGGCCATACAAAATCACGAAGTGCAATATGATCTTAGATTTCTTGTAATTATGAGACATAGCTATGAATTGTTTGTTTTGATCGTTGTTGCATTTGATGAAGTTCCTTATATAGCTGCATTTGATGAAGTCCCTTATATAGCTGCAATTGGTTGACATCATCATGTATAGAATACCGCATCTTTAAGAAATTTCATACCTCTTGAGCAGTATCAAAACGTCAAAAGTCGAGATTAATTCCCTTAGCACAAGTATTTCAAAACCATGTCAAAATTTGGTGGTTCATGCCATCCCAAGTGACTAAACATTATGTAAACATATTTTCTACTTCTTCTGGCCATTCATGTGGGTTTAGATATTTCACCTGTAACAATGTGCCAAAGAAGTCTTCCTTTAAGAAAGCTACACATCTCTTCAACCGACAAACAGTAGTTTGTTCCATCAAATGTATTATTTATAAGATGGGGTGTTGGCATTTTAACCCATGTCTGCACATTGTGAATATGTGGTTACAGTTACCTCCCACTTTTGCACTTTGTGCAAAAGTTATAGTAACTACACGAGAGCCTATATAGGCGTGTGCATCCAAGTGAGAAAGGGTTGCTGGTTTTAGTAAACGGTGAAGAAGAGAACATTCACAAATATTAAAAGTAATTTAGTTTGTGGAATTGTCGAAAAATGTTCATTGCTGTAACCTTCTCACTGACAACAAGAGCGGCTTCCTCCATCCGATATTTTCACTATCCAGATTCTTCAAGATCTTCTCTAGAGGAAGGTATGGGATTTACTGTTTCGTGGAATATTTCCATACTATTTTCATCAATGGTATTAGAGCATTAGAACGGAAGAAATCCCATTGTGTTTTTTAGAGCAAGCACTACGAGATCTATGACGTTGCTGGCATGTAGCCTTGGGAGAGTCGCGAGTCTGTGACTGTGTCGCTCGTCGACAAAGACGCTGGTGTAGAGCCATGCCTCATCAACACACCACCAAATCTCATCATAAGAGGACATCGGGGACGATGTTTCGGGGACTTGAGTGGTTGACGACGCACCCATGGTTGGCGAATGCAAGAAACTGCTTCTTGCAGTTTCTATGTGTTGTGGGTGCGGCGACCATGTAGGGTGGCTAGCAATCGGCTTTTGTGGCTGGAAAGCCCCGATCACTGTGTCGAGAGGCTAGCATTTGGCAACTGCTCTGGCCACCATGTTCGACATGGTAGAGGGCATGGGTGTGCAATAGAGATGTTGTGCAAAGAGAAGATTAAAAATGAAACCTAATGTTTCATGGCAGTTAAGATCCTCTGGTCCATAATCCCTGGTCCTTTCCTGGTCTAATACAGGGCAGCCATTAGATCGGAGGTGAGATCCAAGTACAGGTCCCCTTCTACTCTGATCTAACGGCTATCCTGGATTGGACCATGAAGGAACCAGAGATTGTAGATCAGAGGATCCGAACGTTTTTGGTTTCGTGGTGGGTGACATGGAAAAAAAAACAAAAAAATAATAAAGAAAAACACAAACTAACATATTTTTTTATCAATGCATGTTAAATTAAGTTTTTTTTTTTAATTTCCATGCTTATGTTTCAATTAATTAATGCACTGAAATTAATTAGGTTGGGTTTAAATAATTTAGTAATTTAAACCGGATCTGGTTCACTAAGCAAGACCAACCAAGTTGGTTTAAGGAGACCAAGTTTGGTCCAATCAAATCCCGATTTGGTTCAAATCATTAGTCGATTTAATAAAACTAATTTGATCTAAATCATAACCTTTTTAGGTTGATTTGGTTAAATGGGTCTAGGCTAATTATAAAATTGTACTAGATTGATTTATTAGGCTGAATTTTCTATATTTGATTAAATGAGTCAGATTTGTTGTAATGGGCCAGATTTGATCAAAATTGGATCAGATTGGATAATAAGTCAAAATTGATGGGCTTATGTTTAGACAAGAACAACATAACTAAGACATCTCTATCCAATTAGATTAGTTTTAACGAAGACAATGGACCAAGATCAAGATCACATTTTCCCAATCGACCGATCCAGTGTGTCAGTCCATTAGAACTCCTCAAATAAAGAACATTAATTTTTCTTATTTGCTTATGGATTATGTATATTCTTCTATGCATATGTGTGAATTAAAATAAACTGGTTATGTTACTAGATTGTCGATTTTGTACTGACATTATTATTTTTCAATTTTCGATGCCTCGGATGATATACACAATGACTCGTCGCGTTGTGTGATGGAATGAGCTACCTAATAGCCTGTTTGGAATGATTTTAAGTGATGGAATTGAATTCCATCAAGAATTGAATTCCATCAAGAATTGAATTGAATTCCTTGATTTGGAATGAGTTACTAAATAACAGAATTGAATTGAATTCCTTGCTTTGGAATGAGTTAGTAGATAACAGAATTGAATTGAATTTTTATAATTTTACCTTTTTACCCTTCTTTCATAAAACTTAATATTCTTTATAAATTAAATATCATTTAATCATTCTAATAACAATTTCAAGCTACCTAGAGTTATTGAACCAGCTTTGAGTGTTCAAACTTATTTTATGTATGTGTTAAAGTTTTTTTTTTTGAAACTTATCATTTAAACTTATTTTATATATGTGTTCAAACTGAAAAAGCAATCAGCCTCGCCAGCACATTGTTGATCGATCAAGTGATCGATTAACATCCTTGATCGATCAGTTGATCGATCTAGAGAGCTTCTGTGCTTCACGCGACGGCCGCCCAATCGATCAACTGATCGATCCAACTGCGTTCTGCTTTCTCCACAGAAACGCATAACTCGTGCCAATTGATCAGCTGATCGATTCACACACTGTCAATCGATCAAGTGATCGATTAGCATGCTGTTGGCTTCCTCAATCAAGTCAAAATAAGTGCAATAACTAGCATACCATGTAAAGTTTTACAAAATCCAATGAAAATAATTTATGCATCAGAAAACATACATAAAACAATAGTCACATTACACTCAATAAAACTGCTAGTAATAAAACTCTGAAACATTTTAATTGTATTAAATCAGAACTTTAGACACGTCAATAGGTTCTGCAACTTCTAAGAGCAGAGGACTAAGAATGTATGGAAATCCGATGAACCATGAATAACTACGCAAGAAACAAAAAAATAAATAAATAATACTGCAAACTTCGTAATATGTCATACTTTATTGTTGATTCAACCTCTAAAGATTTGGTCAAGAAGATAGAAACATGATATGTGAACTAGTATGATGGTGAGAGCAATAAAAAGTCAAAAGTTCAAATAATAGAACTTGTGTGGCACAACAACCAAAAATGTGAAGGAAGTGGCATAGGAATCCAAGATAAATTTTGCCTCAAATGCTTCAGCTTTGTGCTACAGATGGAAGTTTTCTCTAGTGCAAATCCTACGAGATCCTAATCCTTAGAAACATATGAGGCGAGCAAAGGGAACACAAAGAACAAAATCCTAGACTCGAGCCTCTCAAATTGGCCCTTTATGAATCACCAATAACAAGAGGGAAACTGGCCATCACTCTGGCCTAAAAGCCCCATCAGCTAATGAGTAAGACAAGGGAAGTGTGATGAAGAACAGAGCAGCAAGATCTCACAGAAATAGTGATGGAGGTGGCCAAGCACTGCTATTTGCTACTCCAGACAACTAAACTTTGGACCCTATGTTCAAATGATTGAACATCACTGCCCTGGCCTTTGAAACACAAGTCGAAGTCTCAAAGCAATGCAAAAGATCATAAAAAATGTTACCGAGAAATAAAGGCCAAGGACAAAGACTACTACCGATGAGGCAAAGCAGCTTTTGCGTAGAGTATCGAGCAACAAGGTGGGAATTGGGAAGAAGTTTACTAACTTCATACTCTTCTCATCTTGTTTCTTCCTTCTCTTCTATATCCCAAGTAAACCACATTTACATCCGTTCTCCCTCCTTCCACCCTCTCCTAAAACTTCTTCCCCATTCATTTCCCTCTCGAGTCATCAGTACTTGCAGGATAATAGCAGAGATGCTCCAATATGACACTAATATGCACCCAAACAAAATCTTCTCGTCTAACTACAGAACTCGACCAAAATTTGCAAGACAATATGTGAATCACCAGAGAATAAAATAATGTACAACAGTAAATTCATGGTGGTCTTGATTCAGATTGAAAAGATGACAATATTCAGGATAAGATGTACACTAACACGAGGAATACACTAGTATCGAAACCTAATGGAACGAAACGAACTCGTTCATCTTTCTATACATAATTTAACCAAACTATAGAGAAAGAACGTCTTCGTCAGAGAACTTCAGCAAAGTCTGGATGCAAGACAGAACATGAGCGCGCGGGGGTGTATAATACATATATACAACAGTGACTAGACCGCCGATACCTACAAGAAGTAGGTATAGCCGGGAATATGAGAATCACCTGTCGGCGACTACGGTCGTTGTCGTCGCCGTCTCCAATTGCAAAAAGGTCGGCGCAGAGCGCGAGGAAGCCCACAAAAAGGCGCCCAACCCTACCACCATTGACACAACCGCAGTACGGCGGCAAAGCCTAGCGTAACCGGCGAAGTTACGGCGGTGCATGATGGCACCAGCGGCGGCGGAAGCGGAGAGGATGAGCGCGAGCACGAGCGTGTAGAAGGCAGCGGGTTGGCCCCGGAAGAGCACCGAGGGGACTTGGCCGCCTCCCCCTCCAGGAAGCTCCTCGTATGGTAGACGGGTAAGGGCGAACCCGGCGAGAATAACGACCCAAAGGAGCAAGGCTTCGAGGGAGACGCTCGCCATGGCCGATCGAAAGGAGCTGGGTAAGTCAAAGCCAATTAATGTTGCGTAATCTCGAAGCTTCTCGACGCGAGCTTTAAAATACGTGCCATTAATCGGACGGACAGGTTGACGTGAATCATTATAACAGCGCACAGCACTCGGGGCTAAAGATGACTATTGATGATTAGTGTAAATAGTTCAGACATAAAGATGTATATATTCAGACGTCTCTCTCATTTTTTAATCATTTGTATTTATATTTAATAGCCATCCGTGATTTACCATCTTCGTATTAATCTAGGGACGTGTTATCCTGAGGACGAATTGACGGGAGCGCTGGGGGCGAACGATTTCACCTTTTACCACATATATATTCAGACGCATTAATTTTTGACTTTAATATATCATATTATAATTTTTTATAATTTAATTATAGCACCTTCTCGAAGGAACATTCTACAGCAGCCACAGCTACTACTGTCCGTTTCCTATACTATTTCTATAATTGAGATAAATCTAATAATCACTTTTCACTTTCTAAAATTTAGATAAATTTTT
>JBBPFQ010000133.1:42442-57089 GCA_037974815.1 Kaempferia elegans | reverse complement strand
GGTCGTAGCTTGTGAATTTCATCTCTAACAACACCACTTCTTTTGTATATTGTTGCACTTGGTGCATGGATTCATATTCTAAAATCAATCCCCACACAATGTGGGCTAGTTAGGCCATTCAGTGAAGCACAAGGCCTTCGTATATTAATAAAAATTTTAACTTGTACATCCATCATACACATTCACATGGACTACTATCACAACTTCGGACACCCAGACCTGGTTTGAACACCTTGAACTTTTTGCATGTAAGGGTCGCTAAAGTCCGGGCGCCCAAAGCTTTTTGAATGTGAAGATCTCCCATGATAGTAGCCCATGTAACATTTGCAAGGTGTGTGTATATATAGGGTGTATTTGTTATATTACACTGAATTGGTATTTTGGCACCCAACATAATATCATTTGTCATGGAAGCCAACTCTGACATTAGGGCTGGAAAACTTTTTCCCTAGTATCTTCTTTTCAAATAAACGTCTGTATCCGTAGAAGCTATATTGAAAAGAAAAAAAATAATAATAAAGAACAATACATTTAATCCCAGGAACATGATTGCCCTGCTTCTTAAGGTGGAGAAACCTTCTCTGATCCATAGAATGAAAAGGTATTCAAGCCATGCCTTAGCCACATACTACATTTAGTGATTTAGAAAGGCCGATGGGATATTACACTTTATTAATGGACATGAAATTGGGAGCAGAAAACGAGAATCAGGCAATCAGTACCACATTTACAACATTAGACAGAGACAAGTTGCTAGGAGTTGTCCCAACACAATAATGATTGACACTGGCATCATACAAAGATATCATTTTACTGCTAAATACTATCATTGAACAAGACAACCGATATAGTTCACAGAAAATCCCAAACTGGAATGGCACATTGTCCTTGATCACTACTTTGATGGTCCAGTTGAGTATTGTTCCCAATGAACTGTAGGGCTTGCAAGTCTGGAGTGGGAAAACCCTGCATGAAAATTTCCAAATGACTCATCATAGCATAAAATGATTCAGTTTGACTATGCAAACAAGATTAAGGCAACTAAAGCAAAGACATGATAAAATAAAATTAATGTTCAATATAAAACTAAAACAAAGACTATTCAGATAACGAACACCGTGCCAACACAATTTATGGTACTCTTAATACAAAGTGACAAGAGAACCACTGTCAGGATAATTTGATGATAATTTAACTCTATACCGAAAAGAACCATGATTGCATGCTTGTCTTGGACAGTAATTAACAAGATCGATCACCTGAGTAAAGTGGGAACTGTTAGGGAATGGCTGTTGCGGTAGAGTTGGCGCTGAGGAATCCTGAATATTGGCAGAATTGAATGCAATCAATTAACAAACAAGATCCTTGAAAAGACGAATCATATGAAAACTTGTACTGACCTGACCAAATTGGTTCACAGGATGATATCCTTGCATGGCACCGACGCCAAATTGGTGAGAGCTCATAAAAGGGCCCTTCATTTATGAAAAAAAGGGGAAAATAGAATGATGAAAATTCAAAACATAACCCCTAAAAAATTGCTTAAACTCAAGATATATGACTTCTTCTTAAAGCACACCTGCATAAATTGATTAGACAGGAGAAACTGATTTGCAGGATTCCTTGGTTGAGAGATGCTGCTCGGTGGTACATGTGCTTCATTATCTCTTGTTGACACTTCTGCATCATCAGTTTGACCTATAATTCACATTATCACAAGTCTATAAACAGACCTTCGTCACTACAACACAGAGTATAAGTGCAACATGATAACAGAAATAGACAAACCTTTTCTTGCCTTTTGCCTTTTATTTAACTCAACTTCGTTTTGATGTCTATGACGTGTACCTCCATTGCTCTTTTTCTTTCCACTAGGCTTTTGAGGATCATTACCAGTGCCATGGCTTGAATTTCCACTGTCAATCAGATTATAAGGATGACCCTTTGATGTGCCACTGATAGACGGTTTCTCAAGAAGTTTTGCCTGCAAGATTTGCTCAACTTGGTCGAGAAGTTGATCTGAATGGCTGACCATCAATGTGAAAGCTTCCTCATTTTCAGCAGCTCTTGCAGCAAGTTTGAACAATGTGCGGCAAAGAGAGCTATAACGCTTTGATACAGATGACTTAGCGTCATTGTCTAAGGTGATGCCATGATTCTCATTTAAATTCTCAGCCATGGCATCTTTTCTCCACCGCTTCAAAATGTATTGTGATGGAAGCTCTTTAATATTTCTGAAGTCGAACACCTTTAACACATGACAACATGGAATTCCAACAACCTCGAATTTACCACAAGTGCATATAACAGAACCATTGGATGCATCAAATCTGACACAGTGCACTTTACTTTTCTCTTTAACGGTGACCTCGTAATGAGATAGGATTCCAGCTTCACCAGAGCAGTACACCATAGAATCAAGGAACAATTCAACCTCTCTTCTGAAGTTATCATATATGGCAGGTGTGTATGCATTTGCAGCTTGCCAGAGTAATCTTAAAGGAGGTATTCTTGGGTGACCCGGATTTGCATTATAATCAGCCTGCAACTCATTATATCTTCGATGCTCTAACAGTAACTCATATATGTTCAGAAAACTTCTTAGATCCTTTTCCAAATTCAGATGCTCTTTTAGATAACCACTCAAGGTTTCTGCTCTTAACGTGCTTTTTATATCTGCAGAGAATGTTTGCCGGCCATATGGCGAGGACCAATTTTCCTTTTCTTCATACAGTTTAGTCAACCACTCATTGTCCTTAAGATTGTACTTATCTAACATCAATTTCCATGCCAAAAGAAACTCATCTTCATCCTCAAAATCATGATATATACATTGTCCAAAATCATGAGCAAAGTTCTCTGAGCTTTCAAAGAGATCTGCAAGTTGCTTTGTGGCATTTTGGTATATTTGCCAAACACATAAACGTTGAACTGTACCTGGCCATGTAGCAGCTATTGCATCACTAATAGCTAAGCATCGATCAGTGAAAATTGTATGTGGTTGCTTCTGGCACATTGCTGCCTTAAAAGTCTCAAACAACCATTTAAAAGATTCTACACTTTCATCATATAGAAATGCTGCAGCAAAAATAACCATATGTCTGTGATGATTAACACCTAAAAATAAAGCTAATGGCCTGCCATATTCATTTTCTTTATACGATGTATCAAAACATACAACATCACCAAAATAGTGATAATCCATCATGGACTTTGCATCTGCCCAGAAGGCATTAGTCATTTGATCATATTCATCAACCTGGATAGCATAGTAAAATGATGGATTATCACCTTTCATCCTCTGAAAGTATTCAAACAAGGCTCCTGCATCACCCAACTGCACCAACTTTGAACGTTTAGCTCGGAGATAATTTTTATATCCAGCAGGAATAATACTAGCATTCTGACGTCCTGCTGGTTGAACATTAGTTAACAGTTTTTTTGAGCTCAACATCTGCATGTCTAAGGGTGCAGCAAGCTGATGATTATGGTCTGCAACAAATCAGTTATGCGGTATTTACCACTGGATGTCAGTTTGATTGCCATACGAGCAGGACAACCAGTTCTTGTTTCTGCTCGTGGTCTCCTTGCTTCATTTTTTGGTCGAAAACCTTCCCTAGAGCATACATAAACCCGTGATCTAGTAACATTTCTAGCAGATTTATCCCACCAGCCTTTGCGAACACTAAAACCTACACTTCCTGCATACTTGATGTAATAGTCATATGCCTTGTCCTCATTTACAAACAGCATTCCAACAATTGGAACTCCTCCAGCATTTGCAACTACTTCTGCTGGTAATTCTGGTTCATCATCCAATGTTTCTTCCTGTCTGCTCATGGTCTAGAGAAGAGCATCAGTTGGAATAAATAATGAAATTACATTCACAACATGCAGGGAGTAAAAGAAAGAACCAAAACAAATCACAGCACTCGATTAGCATAATTTGCTTGTGACCTCTAATTGATGTCAAGGTACATATTACTGATATGTTGGATGATATTGTATACTACTGACTATATTCCTATTAGAGAGAAGAAAAATACGATCATGATGGACAAGGGTCACGTGAAACCTCTACACTTTGACCTGGACTTACAGTTGAACCCAACGTAGAGCACAAACAAGGTACAAAACATTCATAAATAAAGGTATCCCTTGATTAGAGTTTAAACAAAACTTAATCCATATTGTTAGCAAACCCAGTGGAAGGGAAAAATTTAGGACCAGCAGATTGGGAAACTTGGCCCAGTATTGATCAAGGAATTGAGTAAGGTTACAGACGAAGCAGTCAAATATAATAATTGAGAGAGAGTAAAGGATAAATTGCTTCTATCATTATGAGAGAAACTAAGAGGTGCATGATGGCATATGTAAAGTACAGCACAAGAAGATGAGGTTTTGTTCTCAGCAATCATGAGGCTCCATGAGTAAAACTACAGAGAAGAATTTATCACTGCAGGTAAAATCCTAGAGTCCTCTTGCTGAAATCTGTAGGTGTAAATCTTTTAAATATACTTGATTAGATTCCTAAAGTCGTTTGAAATTCTTCCCTTTATCATCCTTAACTTTAATAATCTTGTGGGATAGAGAAAGGTATTGCGAATGAGGAATCAAAGAGGAAAAGCAGATCAAGAGGCTCAGGACAAAGTAGTGTTGCTTACAAGGCCGACATGAAAGATGTCAAAAATGAAAGAGAGAAAAGACAAGAACATAAAGGGAAGGAAAGGGTATTTACTATGAGGACAATAATAGAAAAGGGATGGTGGTTGTGGTTGAGATCAAGTGGTAGTAGAAGAGAGAAGTAAGAAACACTTCCTTATAAGTCCGTCAAATTAGTCTAAGCAATGAACAATTTTCCAATGAATATGCTACATATATGTCAGAGCATAAGCAAAGAAAGGGGTTTAGCTTTAAAATTAGAGGGGAGAACTGAGGGTAATCCATGGAGAAAACTTACTGCTTCTTTACATTGTGTTATACTTACTATTTATCGTTTGAGATATTGTTCTGTGATAAATTATCCATGTCTTTTTTGTTTTAAAAGAATCTGTTCACCTTCATCCCCACCCACTCTACTTCCTTTTAGTGATTCTTTACTGCACTCTCTTTAGAAATTGACTACTAAAATATTAAGAAAAAAGTTAAATAATTTCTTCATATGCAACATATGGTGATTCAATCGCATGTCACTAGTGCACTTCCATTTAAACTTTTTAAATCCAAATGAAGACTCAAAACTTACACCACAACAGAAAAGGTTTTTTAGTTAAAGAAGAAGAAAATTAAAATTTGAGAATTTCCATGAAATATCAAAGTATCTATTTGAGAAACGGAGAGGCATGTTGTTCGTGCAAGTAGAGAAGACATGAAAAGGTATGAAAAATCACTTTAACTTTCACATGGATCAGAGATGATGTAAATTCAAGGGTTTCATAGCTACCTGTGTCTCTTCTCTACTAAGAAACTTCCCTCCAACACCGCGTTGCCTCCTTTCAGCCAAAGCTTGCCGAGAGGGAATCTAGCAAGAATTAAAAATAAAATAAAAATACAACATAGACTAAACCGAATAAATATACCAAAGCAGGAACTAATTTTTGTTGTATTTCAACATGATCTTCTTAATAGAAAACAAGCTCCTCAATCAAATCTCATTAGAGAAGTTCATGAATGAAACCTTAAGGGATCTATCGACTGCTTGTCTACCACTCCTTTTCTGCATGTATTTAAGTATTATATTCCTTCTTTCCTCATTAGTGTAGCGTGATACTCTTATACCAAGCTCTCTCAACAGCCGGGACTGTCCTGGATTGGATACCAATGCCACCTTCCCACCGTCATTCACTTTCCTTTTATCGTTTCCAGAACCAGAAGAAGCCTTCTCTGCGTGTATTTCCCCTCTCTGATCCTCGAGAGTCATGCCATCTTTCTCCATTGAGCTTTCAACCTGAATCGCACCCAGTGCATCACAATCTGTCTTGACTTCTTTTACTTCCTTTTCAGCTGCCTTTTTATTAGGAATGCGCTTCCTCTTCCTTGTGGCATTCTCGGCAGCATTGCTGTAAGTGGAGAAATGCCCTTTGGAGCACAGGAACCTTTGCATGTGCAAGAGTCTTGTCCCCCTCGACCTCTTCCCCGAACCTGTCTTGGACTGGAAACCCATTTTCTCACTGTAAGCACTATAGTACTGTTTAGCTGCTGAAATGGAGTCGAACTCCATGCCTAACACTGGAACCAAACCACCAGAAGCCAGCGCACCTGCAAGGTCCGGTGGCGGGTCTAGCAGATGGGTGTGCTCAAGCTCGACTTTTGATACACCCCACCGCCCATTCTCCTTTCGAGTCACTTCCATCATTGCCCTGCAGCAGGACTCCCCGTTGGAGGCGACATATGTGGCGTTGGCCGTAGCCCCGCCTGGGCGCATGTGGAGGTAGCTGCGCATGATGTAGGCAACCCGGAGGGCGTACTCGTTGTAGGGGACCTTGACAGGGGCGGGAGGGGCAGGGGCTGGAGCCACAATCTGGGAATCATCCAGGAGCACAGAGGAGGACGGAGGCACTGATGCTGTGGCCGGCTCCGGCTCTGGCTCTGGGACTGGAGAATGAGCAATCTCAGCTGGCTCCGAGGGAGTCTCATGGGAAGAAACAAGAAGCGGGAGTGGTGGAGGTTCCTGCTGCTCGGACAGGGAGGCAGGCTCCCGGAACTGCGAAGGGAGCGGCAGCTGTTCCAACTCGTGCGGAGAAGTGTTTTCTTCGACGGCGGTATCTGCAGCAGCCGCGAGCGGCTCTGTGGCATCTTGCTTATCGTCCTTGGAGGGGTCGGCGGCGCCTGCGGCGATCTCGGAGATGTGTACCATGGTGGCCGGAGGGAAACCCTAGATGACGAAAAATGTCAGCTTCGAGAAGCCCTAGCTTTTACTCTCCCATCCTCATACGACCAACCTAGGGTTCACGATCACGGCAGGCTAACGGGGATCGGGAAGCGGGAAGGAGGTTACCGGCGAGGGGAGGTCGGAGGGCGGACGACGAGATCCGCTAAGCCAGCGGAGGAAGGAGACAGGAGAAGGATTGGGGAGGCGTTGCGCTCTCGTGTGGGACCCACGCACGGAATACGTATTTGGGATCATTTGCATGGTCGGCGGTGGGCCATGCCATTGAGCTTGGTTTAATGGGGCCCGTAAGGGTGGGTGGGGTTGACTGTCAAATAAAAGAGAGAGAAAAATTTCATCAATTTTGATGCAATCTTAAATTAACAATTTTTAATTAAAACAAAAGTTATAAACTATAAACATTTTAAAAGTAACTCATGTGCATAAACTATCAAGTAATATTAAAAAATAATTATCATAAATAATTATAAAAGCAATTCATATAATAAAAATAGTTATAATTTTTAAATACAATTTAATAAATGCAATAATATTTTTTAAAATTTACAAATTCCTCTATCTTACAAATAGTAATAATCTCACGTAGAGAATATCATATATCTTTTCAGTTGTGCAAAATAAAATTCATTCCATCTTCAAGAGAATTATAATGCTGCATAATCCTCGTTTGAATACAAATTAAAAAAATGAATAATAAATTTCCTCCCTAACTTCAACTGCTGTTTAAATTAAATGCTTTAGGTGTGCAATACTTCAGTTTCCAGTTTGTAATTTACTTTATTTCTTATTTGGATTTAGTGCCCATGTGAAGAGCATCTCTTCAATTGAAAATCATACATTTTTATATATAAAAAAAAATTCTAAAAACTCTCTAATGAAAGTTTTCTAAAGACTTTATTTCTTACTCGAGGTCGCCAGCGACCTGTAGAAGCCCCTGGATTACTGGATACTCTCATCACATCAACCTGTATGCCACTCCCTACGGTATATATACTTTGATCCTGTCGTCGACTGGAAAGAAACACCATCGACGAAGAAGCTTTTTGGAATGGGGCGGTACTGGAAGTTCATCATGCATCGTGCATGAGGAGGTGCAGAGGTGATGAAAGCAATTTGAGAATGATTAAATTTGACCTTTTTGACAATGAAAGCGAAATGCATGCCAAAAGCAGAACTGTTACAGAAAGTGTGTTTCTTGTCGCTGCAATGCATCAATAATACTGATCGTCGTCGTCGTAGTAGACGTAGAACTGTTGGAAGAAGGCTCTTCATGCAAAATTCATATGAACTCGTCCACAATTCACGCCTAGACACTGCAAACTCGTCCTTCTTTCCTTACTTTTTTCAGGCTTTCGCTGTTGCTGCACCAAAATTGAAGTGACCGCTCCGTCGTCCTCCTTCCGCTCGATCGCCTTCTTTTCCTAGCGATAGCCTGCGACGGCGACGATCGAGTCGATCGAGTCCATGCAGCGGTTGCGCAGCTGTGGTGGTTCAGTCGCCCACCTCTCGGCCATCTTCTTCTTCGACATCATTTCCTTCTTGTGTTTCTTGGCCTCCCATCCTCTGCACGCCACCTACTTGTTCCTCTTCCTCCCTCGCCTCCTCCCGCTCCTCCGCTACCTGTCGCCCCTCCTCCTCTCCACCTCCTCCCTTTTCTTCCTCCTCCTCACCGCCTCCCCCTACCTCGACCGCAATGAGGCGACGGCGGCGGCACCCCGGTTCCTCGGCGCGACTTCCCGCATTTTGCTCCTCGCGCTCCAGGACGGGCTCCGGGGCGGCGAAAAGATCGATCTTTTAGAGCAATTCGCGTGCCTCGTCCTCTCGCCGATCGACGACGCGAGTCCGAGCTCCCGCGGGAGCGCCGCGGAGGAGGTGGTGTTCGGCTTCGGCCAGCTACCATTGGCGGACCGCGCTGTCTCTGCTCATGAAACAGAGCAGCCGGACCAGAGCGGAAGCGATTCCGCGGCACCAGAAGCGCTCCGCCGAATCAGGAACCGCAGCCGCAGCGACAGCAGCGAATCGATCGAAAGCCTTCAAAGGTACGGGTCGGTGAAGAAAGAGAGAGAGTGGAAGAGGACGCTGGCGTGCAAGCTTTACGAGGAGAGGATGACGCAGAAGCTGTGCAAGGAGCGGGAGGTGGAGGAAGGCGAGGAAGACATGGATTTGCTTTGGGAGGCTTACGAGGCCAATGCCGATCAGGACGCCGCCAAAACCAGTTGGAAAAAGAAGGTGAAGAAGAAGAGAGATGCAGAGAAGGAGGAGGAAGAAGAGGAACCAAGTGCTGTGCAATTGTGCTGCCTAGACGCGTTCCGGCTGTCCGCCGGGAAGATGAATCTGGGGATGGGGAAGCGCAATTTGGCAAAGATCTCCAAAATCTTCAAAGGGATGAAGAAGATTACACGCACCGGCAGCAAGGAATGAAGCTCAATACGCAAAGATATCTTTCCGCTAGAAATGCATAAGAGAAAAGGTTGCCATGTTAATTCAGAAAAATTGATAAAACAAAAGTTAACTCGAGACTTTGTTTAGTTCTTTCTGCACAGTATCAGTTTGAACCAATTGCTGGTTATGTACAGAAGAAGAAAAAAAAAACAAAAGGAAGAAATATTAACTGACAAACATGTATAAACTCGTTTCAAGGAATCCGGGAAATCTAGTATGAGGTCACCCGAAAGTGTCTTGTGCTTGTTAACTGAAGAAGAGGCTTTCTGTTGCATTTTAGTGAGATTAAGTTCATCAAGAAATCTCCTAAAAATGCAATTCAGTGACGGAGCCAATTCATCGTCCACCGTAACAAGATAGTTAAAAACAAGTGTGATGATTAGTGGTGGTTTGAAAGTTCCGTCTCCGTCAATCTGGTTGGCTCTGTGGTCACAGCATTCCCCATGTCCTTTGTCATATGAAGAAGGAAAGTTCCTGAGAGAATTGTGATAAAGCCACAAAGCTCCGTAACAATCTGTGATGCATTCTGTGTAGACCAGTCCTGAAACAAAAACAAATTAGACAAAAGAAATCTTTCAAAAATCAAGGTAATAATTGTCTTTGTAAACCTATTTCCACAAAACAATATGACAATTACTTGAACATGTAGTGTAGTAACAAGGATTCAGCGGGCGATGGCCATTTCTCTTTTTTATGCTATACGACTAACCCCAAAGAGAGTGCAGTTAACACTTGGTCATGAACATTGAGCTATTGATGGCCCCGAAATGATTTATTTCATAAAGGCATCATATTTTGATATCAGAAAGTCTAGAGAAATCAGCACTAGTTCATGCTGCATCTTATATTGCTGACAACCTAGGTCAAAAGAAGTGATATTGAACATACTCATGAATCAGAACAATTTCAATTAGATAAATACACCAGCATAATAATGCAATACTGCTCAAACTTAGGTTGCCATTGCTTTTCTTATTGCCTGAACTCAGTTGATACAAAATAAAATGCTAAAATTTCACAAAAAATAATAAGCTGTGGCCTAGTACCATGAGCAAACTTCATTGAAGTTAATGTGTTTTTACCCCCTCAATGCCATTGCAGTGATGGTTTCTCTCAGAAAAAAGGTGTTTTTTTTTTTGGAAGAAAATCACATTCAGATATATGTGAAAATAGGACAATTTTTTTTCAACTTACCTTGAACATGATCATGCTAGCAAATATAGTGAGAGTAGTGAACATAACGTAGTAGACAGGAGAAATCACTGCAGTGTTGAAAGTGTCCAATGCCTGCAAATTTTGTGTATGTTAGAACCTTAGACCACTCGAAGCTGTTACATATGCAGAAGATAAAAATGTTTTCTTAATCCTATTGTTAAATTCCATAATGATCAAGCTCCTTGTAGCTCATGAATATGCTATTATGGCAACCTTCTTGTCATGACAAATTGTTCTAGAATGAACACTTCATGCACAAGGATCACTTGAGCATTTCTAAGCAATTATCCTTACTGGGATAGTTCATATTTAACTCTTGCAAATATGATTAACAAAAACATTATGAATGAATTGTCAAGCCAACAATAGATACTTTGACATACTGGATTGTGGCCATCAGATGATGATACCTTATTCATTCAAGAAGCAGATATAGTGGTGTACTTGCTTATGCTGTCTGTTAAATGTACTTTTGAATTTCTGTTGAGCTTATCTTCATCTTACTGCATCTCAGCTTCCTTTGTTAAATCTTTTACTATAAGATAACTTCTGCCTTATCCTTGTTAAAACATTTTTTTCTCCATTCATTCTTTTGTTTGCTAGCAATGTTTTACCTTGGACATACATACGGAAGTTCTTATTTATTTTTAAGCATCAATTTTTCTGCCTTATCCTGGCCTCAAATTTGTTATATCTACTCAAATGCACAGGTTATGCTAGTCAGTATACAGTATGAGTCATACAAGTATGAAATACAGATTTTGATCGTAGAGAATAGAAGTGGACTCACATTGTGGCAACCGACAATATGCCTCTTTTGTTATGTTCTACTTATTGAGCTGATAACAGAGACTGTTCAGTGTATCATCATTGAATAAAACTTTGTCCATGTGGCGCAAACTAGTAGTCTGTAGTTAACATGGATGGAACTGGGTCTCAGATGGTTTTTAGTTTTCTTCTTTGGAACAGTTCTCGGTAAAGGTTTGAATAGATTACGTTGCAACAGAAACCACTTAACAAACTTCATGTTTAAATTCACTACTCCACAATCTTTAGAACCTACAATTCTTGTTGAAAACTCTATACAACTCTTTGATTTCTCAAGAATCTTGGCCCATCAGGCATCCAAAACACTTCTATGAAGAAAAATAACATTCATTCAAACACTATTTTTCCACTGACGAGTTATAATAACTTTCGGGATGTTTATGGTTGACTAGGAAGTTGGGAAATGTTTAGGGACAGGGAGAGGGTTTAAAATGCAATAGCGAGTGAGATATATGGGAGAGAATGATAATAGTGAACATAGAAGGTCATTTTAAAAAAGTAGTAAAAGCATGGGATGGGGGTGCGCAAAATGAAATTTTCTCTTTTTATAATACAATTGGAGTCAAGGTCACTCACACAATAAACTCAAATCTGCCCAAAAATATTCAAAGCAAAGAATATTTTATTTCATAGTCACTTTGATTTTTTGTCTGTCACATATCTTAATTAACAGAGTTTCTTGATGTTTAAGACAATGGAATTGCATGAGTGAACTGGATTTACCTTGTTCAAATAGTTCAGCTGAAAAAGACAACAAATTACCACGACAGCTGTGAAAAACCAAGTCTGAGCATATACAAATTGATTCATTCCAGAAAACGTAAGCTTTAAGGCAATACCCACTGCTTTGACAGCCATAACCTGTGAACCAATGCTTAATGAGAAAACTAAAAATCATTGAATATATATTGTGTGGAGTAAATAACATACTGTCAAAGAGCCCATCAATGAGCAGATGCCAAAATAGACAATCAAATGCGTTTGACCATATCGCGGAGCAAACTGTATAACTAGAACAATTACTAGGATGACAACCACACATGAGTAAACAAGGAAACCTGTGAAAACATCAAATATTGATAAGAATGCATGAAAGCAATAGGGATGAACATTTATTAATGAAATTTACAGAATCAACAACTATCAAAATGAAAATTATGCTTGACATTGTAATCCCTTTGGCAAATATATTTAGAGCTACCTGGTTCTGTAGCTAGGCCACAAACTTCCTTAACTGACTCAATGTTCTTCTCTTGAGGTGCATGCAAAACTATACTAGTTGATCCCACAACACAAAGGACACAACCAAGGACACCAAATATGTGTAGCTTCTCATCCAACACAAAATGTGCAAGCCCTGCACTGCATGAACTAGTTTAGAAAGAAAGAGAGGCCATTTTACTCTAAAGCAAACAATTTCTTATAGAGCAACATTGTGTCGTACCTGACTATAACACTCAAAGCTCCAAAAGGAGTAACAGTATTGCTGAAGCAAATGCATATGCAGCAAAATTTACAACCTCGCCAACAATCACTAGAAGAAAAAAAAACATATATACGAGGAATTAGTTAAAAATCAAAATAAATGAGCCCATGAAGAACTTATTTTCACTGAGAACAATAGGGTAACAAATGTAATTGAGGAAGCCAATATTCATTACTAGATGAATGAGCAGTATTGGAATATTTGCTATTCTCTTTTGGCTAAAATTTTCTAAATATATTTGCGGTGGCGGCACCGATGGCGGCGGTATAGGGTTTCGGCACATGAGAAGACAAAAAGATGAGAAGACAATGTTAGAAATTTAGAACTTATAATGATAAATAAAATTTATTTTCTAAAATATAATCATTTAAAATATAACATAAATGATGTTTATTGCAAAAATGATACTAAAGACAAAGAATCTTTTAGTGATCCTGAATATACCAAAGCATAGGACAGTTTCTGGTATAACAAAATTATGCACACAGTCAACCTTTCATCAAGCCGGAGATCCAATAATGCCATGGTACAGGATAGTAACAATCCAATGTGAACCATTGCAAGGGGAAGAAATTAAAAAGGCTTCCGAAAAAAAAAGATCCTAGCATTTGGCAGTTTGACCACAAATCAAAATGATGTCAGTACGTGCCCAATTAGTAAGATGCTTATATCGCAGTACCTAGAAGAACAAGGAAGAAGCAAGTTCTGCACCTAATGCAAACATATGCACCTAATCACAGCTCAAATTGTGGAAATAAGATGCCAAACTAGTCCATTAGATCTTTTATGAGACAATTTGTGATCAATTCAAGAAAATTTACGGGATTTGAACCACAAAATAGAATTAGAAGGAAAGGCAACCCTAGGGTTTTTCTTTCTTTGATGATGACTCAAATAAAATATAAAGAACCAAATGCACATCAAGCCTGAGGGAACAAAGAAGCACAGTTCAAATTAAAAATATTTTTATCTTATTAACCAAAAGATAACATAACAAATAAAGAAAGAAAGCCAACATGAGGGGAAGAAATCACCTTCTTGCAGGTGAATGGCGAAGCAAGAAAGTAAATGCAGTCGGTGTCTCTCTTCAATGCCTCTTCCTCCGCCATCGCAAGATGGATCGCTTCGTGCCCACCATCATCTTCCATATATATTCTAACTCAAATGGTACCGACGTATCCCAAACTCGTCGCCGCGGATCAAAGAGGCAGGAGGAGAAAGATAAAACCCCAGCTCAGAGCACAGAAACCAAGTAATAGAAACCTGAGCAATGGATCGGGAAGTTGAAGCGCAATGGCCGCGAAGACAAATTAGGCGAAATCGAACGAGACGAACCTCCAGATTCAGGGCGCGGAGGAGAAATCTCTAGCCATAGTGCTTCATTTCGGCGCTTGAAGTCCAATGGCGAAAGCTTCCGCGGTCCCCCGCTCCGTGAAGAAGAAGCCCATCTTGTGCTGTGTCTGCTGTTTGTTCACCCATTTTCAGCTATTTATAGTGCAATTACTATGTTACAGTAGAAAACCTAGCAAAGCGGAGTACCGTATTAGGAAAGTAGATTGCTTTTAAGACTCTTTATTAGTTTTAACACTAAATACCCACTTTGCCTTAAATTTGTAGATGACTATTAGCTCTAGGAATTATAGTGCAATGGAAAAGTACGGGAGATTATAATATGCGGTCTAGACGTCAAAACTCAATACGTTAAAGTATATATCTTCCTCATGTTTTGACCATTTACAGTAATGACTAGTAGTCACTGGTGATTTATGTCCTCCGTGTTGGTCTGA
>JBBPFQ010000132.1:67792-79175 GCA_037974815.1 Kaempferia elegans | reverse complement strand
TAGGTGATTAGTGATGACTTCTAAGGATTCAATCATTTAAATACAGAAAAGAGCCATTACTTAATTTAATAGAGGAAATGAAAAAGCTACCATTTCTATTTCTCACTTTTATCCTTCTCATTTAATTTCTATACCCTTAATTAATTAATCAAGCACCCTGAGTGTCACTCACCATTATTTATATAAATGAAAATGACTAAACTAACAGAGAGTAATGGAGCATGTGAGCATTGAAGG
Organism: Kaempferia elegans; assembly: GCA_037974815.1. Taxonomy (NCBI): domain Eukaryota; kingdom Viridiplantae; phylum Streptophyta; class Magnoliopsida; order Zingiberales; family Zingiberaceae; genus Kaempferia; species Kaempferia elegans. Next base: position 78,938 of record JBBPFQ010000132.1, on the reverse strand, counting down.
TAATTTGAGGGAACATCTACCTTATTCATATTGATTAATTTGTAGATATAATTTTTATAAATAAAATTTAAGATTATTATAGTAATTATGTAATTAGATTAGTCAATTCACATTGCAATCTGAAGAGTTGACAATAAGATAGAAGAGTAAAGTTAGTAAAGTAAATGCATAAGCGGCAAGGTGATGATGAAGCGCAAGGCACAGACAGACAGGGTGATATTATGAGGGCATGATTCATCCCCTCTCTTCTTCACTTCCCTTCTTCATCTCGCTCTCAGACCACACACCTTCTTCCTTGGACGGATTTTGTTTGTTTTCCCCTTCTTTTCCTTGTCTCCGTTCCATTCTTTTTGGAACAAGGGGAGGAGGGGAGCTTAGAGTGGATTGGTGTTGATATTGGTTCTTGGCCTCGTCATGAATTTTTCTGGGATGCAGTGGTGTGAGCTTGGGGACGGAGGCGAGCAGAGGCGCAGAGCTTGCTTGTTTTGACGTCTCGTTTTCATGCCCAAATTCAGTGAATTAGCAGCTGCGGAGAGTGTAAAAGGAGTGATTTTGCACTGGACTCCATGTCCTGCGATCAAGATGCCCTTTTTATGCTTGTATAATTTACTGTGAGGAGCAGTAGATGCTAGATCTTCTTAATTGGCCGCGGAGATGGAATCTGGGAACGGCTTTTTCCCTCTCGAGGAGTGCCGCCTAGATCCGAAGTGGCTCATCGACCCTAAGTTGCTGTTCGTCGGGCCTAAGATCGGGGAAGGCGCTCACGCGAAGGTGTACGAGGGAAAGTGAGTTGCTAGGCTGAGATCAGCCCCTTCTTGCTTGGCGATACTGTTCAATTGTTTGTTTTTTTTTTCTCGAACTATTTTTTGAGGAGCTTTGGGTCCTATCGACGCCATGGCGTGTAGGTATAAGAACCAAAATGTGGCTGTCAAGGTCATGCACAAAGGGGACAATCCCGAGGAGGCAACGAAGAGGGAGGGGAGGTTCATGCGGGAAGTGACGTTGCTCTCCCGTGTTCAGCACAAAAACCTCGTGAAGGTTGATATCGCCAATGGCGTTCTTTCAAAGACTATCTCTCTTTATTTCTTTTGTTAATGGATGCTGTGGAACTTTCAGTTTATTGGAGCTTGCATGGAACCTGTGATGGTGGTCGTAACTGAGCTTCTTCTTGGAGGATCACTGCGCAAGTACTTGATAAACATGAGGCCTAGGAAGTTGGAGCCTCGTGTTGCAGTTGCCTTTGCATTGGATATAGCTCGAGCTATGGAGTGCCTGCATTCTCATGGGATCATCCATCGTGATCTGAAGCCTGGTATTTTTCTTTTTTATTTTGTCTGTCCCTTCAGTGCATAGTGTGTTTCTCAGTGGCGGAACATTAGCTTAAATCTATGCATCAGTCAGCTAGTGTTGTGACTAAGAGCGGCACTTAAATGCATGTTTTAGCTGTGTGATGAAGATTGTGTTACTTAGTACTTGAACTATTTTTCGTCAAAGTAGGCTGGAGAATGGAAATTGATTGAATGCACTTGATAGTTTTATTCTATAGTAAGATGGAAATTGATTGAATGCACCTTGAATGGATTAATGATCCAATTAGGTTTTCAACATGAATCCTCATTACCAATATACATGAATCCATTGGTGCATGTACCTGCTGTATCTTTTGGTTAAGAGTTAAAAATCTGCAGATATCATCCACTTATACGAACTGGAAGGGAATGAAGGGAAAGAAGTTGGTTTATTGTACGCATTCATATCCTACATTGCAAAAGACTCCTTTTGTGACTCAAACCGAGTATCAGATAGTAATGAAGCAACACATTCTAAAATCAGTGAGCAAATCTAAGAATATTGAGATAGATGTGTAGGTTACCAAGGATATAAATTAAAGTGAATGATGCTATAGATGGCAAAATCATAGAAAATATAGTAATGACCATAAATCCCATGGTTTTGTTCAATTAGTTAAATAGCTATAATTAAATGCTTGGACACATGGTGTCTTGTTGTTAATGTTGTAGTATTTTGTCAAATACTTAATTAAAACCATGCCCAAACCCATTGATATTTGGCAAATGAATCTTTCTTAAGTCTTAATATAATGAAAGACACCAATCTGGGTATCAGTGAAGATGAAACTGTACGAGGAAAACATCCAGATGGTATAAGCTGAACAGACATGGAGCTCTGAGGACTGCATAGTGTTTGATGATTTAGGATGAGAGAATTTTAGTAATATAGTGCCTAAAAGTCATTGAAGATTTAACCTGGATAGGAAATGGTAGCTTAACTCTTCAATATATTAGTTTTCATGCATTTAAATACCTGAATGGTATAAACAATGTCATGATACGTTTGGTATTTGACACCCCGTCTGAATGAGCTTTAGCACATTGTACAATATATTTGATCCTTTTCAGTTGTTGACGTTATCAAAGAGTACATCAACAGGGCTATTTGTTAATTTGGCTTTAGCACTTTGCTACAGTGGATATGCGCACAAACACTAATGTTGAATAATTAATTTCGTAGCATGGTTATTTATTAAAGATGACACTCTGAAATATATGTTTCCCAGGGGTGCTACACCATTTAGGTAGGAAAATAGTGTCGATCTTCTTATATACAGTCAACTTCCAGATGGAAATCAATAAAGTAGACCTGCAATGTCATTAACCCTATGCGCTTGGGTTTGCCTTGTAGAAGAATTGCCATCAAGGCCTGCATAGGGTCACATGGTTTTATGGATGTTTTTTTTTCAGTTATAAAGCTTTGATTTCTATGATATGGTTCATGTATCTACACAATTTGTATGCTTATGCTAACTACTTTTCAGCCCTGGAATGAACTTTAACCTTTTGTTTCTTAACGAATTATCTTTTCACATCTCAACCATTCTCTCCTTGTCAGAGAACTTGCTACTGACTGCGGACCAGAGGGCAGTGAAACTTGTCGATCTTGGTTTGGCCAGAGAAGAAACATTAACGGAGATGATGACTGCTGAAACAGGAACATACCGTTGGATGGCCCCTGAGGTGCATTATAATTCTTGCATAAATGCTTGGATATTCAATCTATCGCTGGATACTGTGTCAAATTTCTAAATGATAACCAGCAAAAACTACTGTACAGTTATACAGCACTGTCACATTAAGGCACGGAGAGAAGAAACATTACAATCATAAGGTGGATGTGTACAGCTTTGCAATTGTGTTATGGGAGTTACTTCACAATCGGCTTCCTTTTGAAGGCATGTCCAACCTGCAAGCGGCCTATGCAGCTGCTTTCAAGGTAGCAGTCCACTTTGCAATCCTGCAGTCTTTTTAACATTATTGAAATCGAACTGTTTCTCTTTTCTGATCTTAGAACTTCAGGCCAAGTGCGGATGACCTCCCGGAGGAACTGGCTCTAATCTTAACTTCTTGTTGGCAAGAGGACCCAAATTCACGACCCAACTTTAGCCAAATAGTTCAGATGCTTCTACATTATCTTTCTACTCTTTCGCCACCTGAACATGTTGTTTCATCACACGCCTTCAATTCAGAAAATATGGTTTTGCCACCTGAATCTCCCGGCACAAGTTCATTGATGGCAGCTCGGGATGAAACGGATGATATCGCGAAGGACACTACTAGGGATAGCAAAGGATTTTCCTGCTTTGGCCAGTGTTTTTAGTCACCTTCTACAAATAAACCTTAAGCTTCCCGAATTGATTAGTGAATTCTCAGACATGCGTCTGCTAACACTACTATTTACTGCTGGTTCCTACGCGTATGTTAGGAATAAAACAGTATCATGGCTTCACCTCGTTTCTGAGGTTGAAATTATTTTCACATTTGGGTAAATTGCCTGCACAAATGCAGGTGGAATGGCTGAGTTCCTTAAATTTAGAGATCAGGTGCAGTTATTTTGGACTCTTCAAGAATGACAATTGAAAATTTTGGATAAATTTTCATGGAATTGAATCTGATCTCAGAATTAATTAAGTTAAATAGCTGATGCCAATTCCCTATCAGTTTTAACTTTTACCGGGTGTATAATTTTATCATATTTCCAGTGTCGGACAGAGTGATGTTAATTTATATGATAAAAGGTAATTATAAGTGACTATTCAAGACATAGCGAAAGTATATCATATTTTAACTATAAGACATAGGAGGTAAATTCATGTCCATGGTGTCCTTCGCCATAACACATGATCATAATAATATTTTCTCTCAATCTTCATGTGGGATAGACTGATAGCTAGTGCGTAAGATGTTACAACTAATGAGGTCTGAGGGTTAAATCTTGGTGAAGTCAAGTGTCTACCCTCTCTTATGCACTAGTCACTGTTTAGGCTAGTTAACCCCCCGTGTTGGTCCTGGGACGAATTGACGGAGACCCTGAGAGTGAACGAATCATCTTTTACCACTAATAATATTTTCTCTCTCTTCATAATTTGCATCACCACCAAGTAGCCACAATACACATTACAAAACAAACTCTGTTTTCCCCCCTTCTCTTTCTCTCTCTCTTTCTTAGTCTGCGTCCCACTCCAATCGCCAATGGCGTCCCGTCGCTACGCCTTTCTTCTCGCTTCCTCGCTGCAACTTCTGCTCTGTTCTTCCTTCCTACTGGCCGACGACTCCGGCCCGTCCACCTCGCCCTGCGCCTTCCCCGCCGTCTTTAACTTCGGCGACTCCAACTCCGACACCGGAGGACTGTCGGCAGCGTTCGGCGCGGCCCCTCCGCCCCACGGAGAGACCTTCTTCGGAGCGCCTGCCGGCAGGTACTGCGACGGCCGCCTCATCGTCGACTTCATAGGTGCGCATTTCCTTATCGATCGATGATGCATTCTTAATTACAACTACAGATTGATTGAAGGAAAAATAAAGTTGTTTTTTTTTTAAATGTGAAAGCCGCTTTAAAGTTCTTGTCCGTTCTTAGATATTTAAATTTATTGAGGTTTAGGAACAAAGGAACCAAATTGAAAAGTTTGATTTATTTATCGATTTGAATAATTTTAGCTCGAACATTTCGAAACCGACAAACCGATAAAGATTTTATGGTAGATATTAGTACGTTATTTAATTATATATTGACGATGCGAAAAGTATGTAACCATGAGAGAAGTGACTTTTCGGGGCGAGTGGATCCAGATTTGTAGCATGTATTGGGGACGCAATCATTCATACTCTTTTATTGTCCCGGAGCACAACGGACAGTTTCAAATTTTGACTTGTTCATTTCAAGTTTAATTGCTTTCTACTTCCTCAAGTGGGGCACACGCTTGTCATGTGACTCATCTGCTTCAAAATCACAAACTTCCAAATCTGACACGTATGGATTGCCTACCTAATTAAGGAAATAATAATTAAGAAAAGGCAGTAATACGTCATAAATGTACGCTCTATTTGGGGAAACTTCTTGATCCTCGCATCAGGTAACATCTAAGTATCAATAGAGTCTTTCACAACTCGTGGAAGTATGCAATCATCATTATTCCACTTTTCATTTCTCCACCAACATTATTCTTCAACTACGATCGTTGCACTATCTTGAACGTCATATTCCTCTGCTTAGTTGCTAACGCTCTTATTCGAGCTGTTTGTTGGTGCACATGATTCAGAAAGTCTCCAATTTCCTCACTTCCCGACATTCATCTCCGCGTTTGTAGACAAGGTCACAAGCCATTGTTTGAATTAAGTGAACCTTCTGTTTTCATTCGATAGAACAATGCCATCTTCAAGTTCTTTCTACTGAAAATGGTGGTGCATACTTGAATATAGGGATTTTGACTGTCAGATACATCTAAGTTAATTACTGTTAACTACATTTCTCTGTAAAATCACAAATCACATGAACGCTTGAAAAAGAGAGAAGATTGTTTTTAAGAAATTGTTCAACTTCTTCTTACATTTAAAGAGTAAAGTGTCAATCAAGTCCTAAGCTACCATGTTACATGTGTTCAACAGCTCAGGGCATTGGGCTTCCTTTTCTCAGTGCATATCTTAATTCAATAGAAGCAAATTTCTCCCATGGAGCTAACTTCGCTACGGCGGGATCGACCATTCGAAGACAAAATGCAACTCTTTTCCAAACCGGGTACAGTCCTTTCTCTTTGGATGTTCAAACCTGGCAGTTTACACAGTTCAAATCTAGATCTCAGATAGCTTACGAGAAAGGCAAGTACTAACCATACACATTCATCTCAAAGAACCATCCATTTTATGATATGCAAACATGCCAACTGATCTATATTCCTCTGCAGGGACATTTAGAGATGTATTACCTCGAGAGGACTACTTCTCTAGGGCTTTGTATACCTTCGACATCGGCCAAAATGACCTCACTTCAGGCTATGTCAATAACATGACTACTGAGGAAGTGAAAGCGACTATCCCTGATATCCTTGATAAATTCATTATTGTCATAAAGGTATCGAAACTATAGAGCTGTTTTATATTTTCCTGTTGAATGTTTTATTAGCAACTGTTAAACATAAATCTATGATGAATGTTTTAGTAGTAGAACATTAATGTTGAAAGATTATATATAGTTTTGGTTTAGCTATGAACAAAGAGTGTGGTCACATACAATTTCTCTAATGAGTTGATGCAGAGTGTTTATGGCCAAGGAGGAAGGTACTTTTGGATCCATAACACAGGTCCCTTTGGTTGCTTGCCTTATGTTATCGACCGATTTCCTATCAGAGCACCTGAGGTCGACCGCATTGGCTGCGGAACTCCATTTAATGAAGTGGCTCAGCTGTTCAACGCTGAACTTAAGCAAACTGTAATCAAACTCAGAAAAGACCTCCCTAATGCCGTATTCACCTATGTTGATGTCTACTCTGTGAAGTTCAAACTCATAAGCCAAGCCAAGATGCATGGTAAAATAACAGGCATTCAAGCTAAGATTTGAACTTATATCTTAATCAATGAAATGCCATTTTGTTTAGGCTTTGAGCACCCTCTTGTGTCTTGCTGTGGGCATGGTGGCAAGTATAACTACAACATCCACTGGGGCTGTGGTTCTAAGGCCGTAGTGAACGGCACCGAGGTTATGATTGGGAAGGCCTGCAAGAATCCTTTGAAGAGGATATGTTGGGATGGAGTTCATTATACTGAGGCTGCCAACAAATGGGTGTATGATCAAATAGTGGAGGGTGCATTCTCTGACCCCCCAACTCCTTTGAGAATGGCATGTCAAAGGCAGGCTCGCTGAGAACTACTACTACTGCTACACCTCTGCCTGTCTCGTTTCACTTTGGCTGCTTATCAATAATGCTGCATGAGTTATTGCGTGCAACTAATTTTGTAGCATCAAATAGTGCTTTGGTTTTGTGTAGTGATGCATTTGCAAGCACTTGAATTCACCAAGTAGTAAATTCATATCTATAACATTTTACTTTCTCCTCCTGATGAAGTTTTGGGTACTTCAGTAGATAATTTCCAACAACCTTCCTTATATTTGGTTGTAGATGACCATTGCGAGTGTTAACTAAAGCTTAACGGAAGTGGCTGATACTGTCTGCAAATGTGGAGATGAATACTGAAGAGTTGGATGTCTACGTGTCGCAAAAGAAGACTTGGAGGAAATTGGAATGGTACTTCGTGAAGACTTTCTGAATCATATGCACCAACAAGAAGTTTGAAAAAGAGGGTTAGCGACTAAGCCGGGGAACAGGGAGGGCATTCCGATCTCTGGTCCTCCAACGCTTAAGTTAGTACAATAATCGTAGTTGAAGAATAATGTTGGCGGAAAAATGAAAAGTAAAATAATGATGATTGCATGCTTTCGTGGGTTGTAAAAGTCCTTGTTTAATTTATACTTAGGCGATACCATGCATGGGAATCAAGGAGCTTACATAAACGGAGCAGACATTTATGACGTATCATCGTCTTTCCTTAATTATGTAGTCAATCCGTACATGTCAGATTTGAAAATTTACTCCGTACGAGGAAGTGCATCTCATATATTCTGACAATTGATATTCTGATTTGACCGTTGTATTAAGTGATAAGGAGGGTTGGTGAGCTCTTTGCCGAGCAGCTCCCTCCCTATGGTCAGGGTTGACAGTCAGGTGGTCCCCTTATTGACTGAGTTAGGATGAGAGGAGAGCGACTCACTCGGTTGATGTCTTAGCTCGCTCGGCTTAATGACACATTCGCCTTCATTCTTTTTATAGAAACCAGAGAGAGTCGGCCAAACGGTCTACTCGGTTGGTCTGGAGCGTAATAACTTGCTCCAAAAGGTCGACTGAGTGCACCGTCCGCTCTGTTAATTGTCCGGCCTCCTATTCGATCCTAGCTTGCAGGGTTTTGATTCGGTTAGGCATTCAGTTTCTCCTTATCCGACTACTTGGATGTCATATGTGGGATTTTCACTCGGGCGTTGACTTGACATTCATAGCACTATCTTATCCACCGTATCAGCGACCATGTGCATCGATCGTTCAATTGCTATAGTCAACAAGTAGATCATCGTTTAAAACCATTGATAATAAATTCTACATAATTAATAACCAATGATCAATCATCTAGGTAATCTTATTTTTAACTTCCATTTGATGTTGGCTTTCATGTGGAGGTTAATTCGAGAACTTGGCCTGCACAACTTTAAGGGCACCATCTCTCTTTCGCAAGACCAGAATTCAGCCTCTCACTTTTTCTCCCTCCTTTTGGCAAAGGGAAAAAAGGCCTACCGTGCATGCGTGAACTTTAATAATAATAGCTTTCCATCTCAATGCGTGCAAAGCAATACAAGGAGAACGCAGCAGTGAAACATAAAGCTAGCAGAGCAATGCATTCTCTCTTGTTTTCTCTATATCTCTCCTTCCATCACCCCTTCACTTTGATCCACTTATTAGTTCATAATTTATCTTTGCTTCGCCTGATCAAGTTATGGCAGCTTGCGGTGCCTTGGTGTTGTTCTTCTCTTCCTCTTATCGGACGTTCATCGGAGCTGTTGACGTCTTTCCTGTGCTCGATCAAGACGGCGGCTAGGTGACCTAGCTAACATGTAGTCAAGGATTACTAATGCCGTGATGGGGAATCGAGCATGATGGTCCGATGATCTTTGTTTTTGTCATTGTTTCCATTGTTTTTATTTTCTCTTTAAATGGAGAGTTTTGTCACTAGGAGTTACTTCTGTTTGTTTGCTCTTATAGTTCTGTAATATTCAGTCACTGACTTGAATAGATTTTGCAGAAACTTGGATGTCATGAAATGAAATATTGTTAAGATCTGTTCCCTTTCTAGCTAGTCAGTGGCTAGAGCCTAGATATATTGTGCTTGCAATTTGTAGTCACGTTGATGAGGTATAGAAACTAATGTAAAAATATATATGGTGGTAGAATTAGTGTATCATCCATCATTTTTACATGAAAATTAACACACTACTTTTATAGGTTCAAAACTTCAAATACCTCATCGATCCAATTCTATATATATAGTGCAAATTTTGCATGTATATATAACCCACTTCCAAATATTTGTAATGGGCAATGCAGTAACATGATCTCTTTTGTTTTCTTTCTTTTAATTTTCAGTTGCTTTACAGTGAGACACATTCGTTCTGGTCTTTTATTAATTGTTGTTGAAAAGTAAAACAAATTTGAAAATTGTTCAGATGATGCTGATATATACAAAATTGAAGAATATGTAAGTTAATTGCCAAGGATCTAAATTAGATATTCTTGCACTAGATTGGAAGGCAAGATAACAGGCCTTTTTGCCTTGCCCTACCTTTAGTGGAACACTATGCAGTAATGTCTTCGAGGCACACATAAAGAGGCTGCTCAGAATGGGAATCTCTCAGTCGACTTTGGTGTTGCTCAAAGCTGGTCGATGGCCGTGGCCAAGCAAGCAAGCCACTTGTATGGACCACCAATCCAATCCATGTAACAGTACAGTGATTGACTCTGTGAAAATTCGAATGAAACGTCCTTGAAACTTTGCGATGCTGCATACCATGAAACGATTTAAAGAAGGAGCATTAGCAACCGGACTAAGGAAGACGTCTCCGGCTCTGGTCCTCCGATGCTTAAGTCAGTGCAATGATAGAAGGAGATGAATAGTGCAAGAAAAAAAGGTCGGGAGTGTTGTTTGCATACTCCACAGGTTGTGAGAGATCTTTATTTATATTAGAGATGTTACCTTATGCACGAATGTTGAGATATTTCATGAAAAGAACAGGACTCTTATGACATTCTGACACATTTCTTTAATTTGCCATGCATTTCTGCATGCTTTGGAAAGCTTCTTCTGTACAAGGAAATATAAAACATATTCTCTAACAGTCGATATTCTAATGACCGTTGTACTAGGTGACAAGAAAGATAAGTGTTGCATCAAAGCCAGACGATTTCTATCATCCGATCAAGTTTAATGGCCGATCGACCACCTATACTGGTCGGGAAGGATTGTTTGCCTTGATCCATAACTCCTCGCCGGTTTGGGTAATGGTTGACTCGTCCCTCATGAGTCGTGAGCCGATGGCTAACCGAGTGGCCGCCCAACCAAGTCGCTGCTAGGGGTTCTACCTAGATCGACCTCTTGCTCGATTAGTGGTGTGCGCACTCTATGTTGTTTAATCTGTTAGGAGTTGACCGATCAAGATGCCTGCTCAGCCAGTCGTCCGGGACTCACGCTGCACCCTGTTTTAACTCAGACATACTCGGAGGTCTTTCGGCTGGCTACTGGGTCCTCTTGGAAGCCACGCTTACCTCCCAACTATACTTTAACTTAACTTTTACGGATCCCTCTTCCATCCCCGCATCAATATATGCTTCAGCTTCACCACGGACGTTGGAAAGGAAGGAGAAATGGCTAAGGGGGGACCAAGTAAGGACTCATCGTAGTGGCCAACATCACATCGACTTATTCTAAAGAGCAAGAACAATTCTGCATCTATTCTTAATTTCCAGCATTTCTAATTCCTTTCTTTCCTCTTTTATAACTTTGGCTGCACTTTCTGCAAATAACTCGTACGGTTTTGTTTGTATACCTTTTGGCTTTTGCGATGGTGCTTTCTATACTTGTTTTGTTTGCCATATTCTCTTCTCTTCTCTTCTATGCTAGTGCAAATAGACTGCCCCAGGCCCGGCCCAAGGCATAGGCCATTAAGGCCTATTCCTAGGGCCCCAACAAAATTAGGGCCC
>JBBPFQ010000132.1:0-16341 GCA_037974815.1 Kaempferia elegans | reverse complement strand
TGTAGCCGTGTCTAAAGGTACATAATATTTGTTTTTTAGAAAAAACTGGAAGCAACATGTAAATGGAAATTTAGGCTACTTTCTGGAGTTGAATCATAGGGTATGTACAATGTTCCAACTCCAAAGACATTAGTTAGGTTACTTGTCATCTTTCACTTGGCTGTTAGAATATTGTATTAGCAGCTCCTTGTCCACTTGAAGAGCATTTCAAGTCTAATTGTTAAATTAGATAAATTCAAAAGTTTTACTTGAAGGGCATTCGAAGCACAAGCAGACAATAACTCTAATATTGTAAGTGAATTACACCATTAATGAGCTTGCTTTTAATGGCTGTGTCAATGAGTTTGCTCTTTTTCCTGACTCAGTATTCTCTGATAACTGTTATTACCTAGAAATGGGATAATCCTTTTTTCGTAGCTATTATGATTTTGTTTCTGCTGCCTTAATTTTACAAGCATAATACTTATCTGAGTGTTGCAAGCAAATAATTGAACTGCAAACCATAATAATAGTTATGAGATTACACGCTCTTCAATATGGTGCTGAACCTTTTTCTTTTGTTTCTATTAAAGGTGTATTCTCTGGCAATCTTTCATTAGATATAGCTGATGGGTCCTTATGGAAATTGAAACGCAGTGGTTTCTGTGGAATGCGGTCAAAAAAGGTAACCTACATTGGTATATCTACTAAACACAAATGTGGATTATGTTTATGATGCTATTCTGTTACATAGGCTTGTTCTTGCAAATAATAGATTTGGTATCATTACTTGTATGCATCATATTGTGAAAGTGAACCATTTAACTTAATGCAAATTAATATTTTCAAGTTCAGTTTGCTGGTAATTTTATCTCTTCGAGAGTCAAAATGGATTGAGAATTTGTATCTGATAACATTCAGATGTCTATAGATGTATCAAATCCTAGGCATCTTGGAACCTTAGCCCTACTTTACAGTTAGCATGCATTTTAAATAGGAATTGGTAAATGAAATAAGACTGTTTTAGCACACTTATATGTCAGTTTGATTATTCCTATGTGTGTTTGCTAATATGGATTCAGTGTTAGCCCGTTGCATGTTGGAGAATTGTTAATATGCATGTTTTCTTAAGGTCATACCTAGTATCTCTTTTCTTTTGTCTTCCATTTTTTTTAGTTCTAAGACTTATCTTTCCCTCCTATTTTTTTTGTCTCACCCTTTATTACTTTCTTTCTCTAACCCTTCTGCTGGTATTTCCTCTTTGGGTGTAGTTGGTTGTTTGCTGTTGAATGATTGAATCTGTCATTTTTTATGCTCAAAGAGCCTAATTTGTTATATGTATCTGGAATTAATCCTATGGCCGTGGATATCATAGATGTGATACTAGACTTTGCTCTTCTGCAAGTGATAAGAAGGATGGTAGCCTTTTGGTTCTATAAGGAAATGTTTGCAAATATTATGAGTGAGAAAAGGATTTGGCTGATAATTTATAAACGTTTAAATCATTTCAGGAAGATCAAGAGGTCAATCTGATATTCCCCTTGTATTTGGGTTACCTTAGAGGTAAGGACACACTTTTGATTGGACTTGCATCTGAAGACTTTGCCTGCCACATGTATGATAGCTAAGCTGAGGAGGGAAAGATATTGCTTGAACCTTTATTTTTTTACTATTTTGTGAATTTTGACCAACCAATTTCAGACTAATTTTGTTGTTTAACCTTATGTTACTATTGAGAGATAACTAAGGTGAAGAGGGAAAAGATATTGCATGAACCTTTATTTTTTTCAATATTTTATGAAATTTGATGAACCAAATTCTGACTAATTTATTTGTTTAATCTTATGTTACTATTGAGAATGTGTGTGCAGTTCAGTCAGAGAGGGGCTTCAGGAGTCTCGTGTGAGCTTTGTTTTCCGAAGGCTAAAATGCAAAAAAAAAATATACGTCTGTGTGATATTGCCTATGGCGCTTAGTACTCTATAAATAGAGTGTTGGACGGTTAAGAAACAAGGCTTACCAATGTTAATGTAGCAAAGATGAAACTGTTAAGTTGAATGTGTGAGAAACTATTAATAATGAATGTGTGAGGTTGCTAGGAAAGAAAGGAAAAAAAAACTAAAATAGTAGTTGAAATTCTTAGTTGGATGAGTTAAAAATCTCGAAGAACTGGGAGCTAACATGGCTTGACTAAAATGTTTTCATGTTACTATTATGTACATTGTAGATCTAAATTATGTGTCGGTGTTTCCTGTCAAACGATATTTTTTCCCCTGTTGATTAATAATCTGAAAACACCTGTCAGTTGCAAATCTCATGAAAATACTGTTGGCTGCAGTTCAATGGCTTTATTGACTTGGAGTCATATGATACATTAGCCATGAGAGTCCGGGGGGATGGAAGATGCTATATATCTACTGTAAGATTCTATGTTGCTTATTTACACAACTATTGACTTTATTCACTCATTTGATTTCCCACGTCAGATTTTTTGAATTTTTAATCCGAGTTCATGCCTCCATTTAAAATTACATTGGCAGATATATACAGATAATTGGATAAGTACTACACCGGGGCAGCAGGAAGACAATTCATGGCAAGCTCTTGTATATGCTCCCAAGAACCAATGGCATGTCGCAAAGGCAAGTTTGTCTCCTTTAATGTTGTTACCATAACATTGATATAAGATTTGAGTCATCAATTGGTTGCGACTCTGATCTTTTGGCTCTATCAGATCCCTCTTCATCAATATGTAGCAAAATGGAAAGGCCATGTGATCAGTTCAGAGACGGAGATGAATCCATCGCGAGTTGTCGCAATGGCTCTTTCTGTCAATGCTGAAAAGGATGTTCGTGTTCCTATATCAGGACCTGGAGATTTCAGACTGGAAATTGATTGGATAAAAGCTCTGAGAACAACAGATCTCATCTAGAAACCATTCAAAATATTGAACCTTTAGGGATCATCTCATACTCTACTTCCAACTTTTTCACCCGCATAAATTTTACTCACACTTGTCGTTGGACTGACTCAAAGCTCAGATCCGACACAGCCAACAGATATTGAAAAATGTCACATTTGTCTCCAGTTGCTGATGCATTTGACGGGATCAACTCTGGCCAAACGATTGAAGAGACCGCCCTATTCTCTGACACAGTTGTTAGAGTCAAATAAAGGTAGCATTGAGAAATATTTAATAATTTATGTACTATTCAATTCCAATCTTTGCATCGCATGATGTTCTCAGTTACATGAATATTTTTGTAGAAATGATAGAAGTTAAAACTCTTTCTTTTTCTAACACTCTTTCTTTCGCTTACTATTCGATGAAATAGCTATCATAAGTTAGCCAAAGTACTAAAATTCCTGTGGTGTCGGGCTCCCAAAACATGGTGGGTGTCAGGCTCAGGCTTCTGTGAAGCAGCAGCCATTGGCATGAATTGAATTGGAAGTGTATATTTTAATATATCTTGAGCTTTCAATCTGGCTCAATTTTGTTGTTTGGTAGCTGGTGAAGCATCGTAGTCAATTATTCATTGCGTGTGATCCATGATTCCTCCATTTTCTAGTCATGTTCATTCCTTTCGAACTGTCTCACGCACACTGTTTTGAAATCCATATTATATCCGAAAAGGAAAAGCATTAGGCAATTGCAAAAAGTTATTTGCTAGCTGGAAAGAAAAAGTAGGTATAGAAAAACTATAAAAAAAAAAACGCCGTGGAACTTTTTCACTTGCCATCGATGTGGCAAAAGGTGGAATCGTTTGCCCCCAGTGCTCCCGTCAATTCGTCCCCAGGCCAATACAGAGAAGGTAAATCACGGGTGGCTACTAGCCATAAGTGCAAATGGTTAAGACATGAGGGAGGTATATGCTCGGGCACGTCGAGTTTCGACCTCTAGACCTCATGTGGCAATCTCCCATGCCTTAACCATCGTACCGTCCCGAGGGGACTTTTTCACTTGCTATCGAGCTTAGACAATGAGAGGTTGATGAGGAAGTATGGATCAATGTTGCGAGTGAGCATATTGAGGCCAAGGATCGGTTTGAGATTGTGGGCGAGGTACAAGGAGAGAATGGTACAATAGACATTGCAAGAGTAAATGACACTAGTTATGCAAGTGGCAAGGGTAATATAGAAGATATGAAACCCTAGACATTTTTTTTGAATTATTTTTTTTTATGTTCAAATGGAATCTTCTATTTTACTTGGAAGCTTCTGCCATATATTAATATAATCAAATAGTCTGCCTATAAATTTAATCTGAATTTAAATAATCAAAAAGAATTCTTGTTTGTTTATTTTAATTTTATAAAATTTGAATGTACAAGGTCACTTTAATTATTGTTTTATCAAATTGAAAATTTATCTTCGACAAGATAAACACCGCCGAGTCACTACTTTTTTTTAAAAAAAAAAATCAAAATGGAATGATAAAAAAATAGAATTAAAATAAAATTTAATCCTTGCTTATCTTCAAGAAATATATGAATTTTTAAATAATAATAGTAATTTATTTGTTGAATATAATTAATTGCCGGCCTTTCTTCGCTGACTTCCTTCTTCCATCCGCTCCTCTCCTCTTCAATCTCGGTCTCTCCCCCTTTCGCTGGAGACCTGCTCGTCTCCCTTCACCGAGGTAGATTTTCTTCCATTAAAGTTCCATGTTTTTTAACCATTTCGTAATCTAATCAGGTTCAGGCGCACGCAATTAGCGTGTATGAGCCCTCTTCCGGTGGTTCGATGATTTGAAATTAAGGCCTTCTAGATTGTTCCGTTGCCAGCACTTCCCCCTTTTTTAGATGTAATCTTACCTGTTTTCAGCTCTAAATATCTTCCAAATCCAGTTTTTACTGAGAGATTTATGGAAAAGTTGGATTTTTGGGATGGTGTGGGATAAGTTTTGGGGGTTTCGTTCTTGAATCCGAGGCGGCGAAGGGGGAGGCCGGTAAATCTCTTTTGTTCTCTTGTTCTTGATGATTGTGTTTATTCCATCAGATCGTCTTTGTTCGAGCTGCAATGATTGATCTTCATCATGGAAATTGGAAACCCTACTTTCTTTTTTTCGCTTTCTTTGTATTTTTTAAAAAAAGAAGATTGAGGATATTTGATAGCAGATCTATTGTTTCTCTCTGATATGTTCTTCGTCTTGCGAGAAGTTACCTAAATTGGGCTTTCCATTTTCTTAGCCATCCAAAATCGTTTTTTAACCCTAGAATCGACAAGTTTTATCTTTTGCTTCATCTTTTTTTTTTTTTTTTTTTGGTGTGCTAGAGAAGGGCATGGCTTTGTAGTCCTTGTGGAGTAATGTTCATAGGATTCTTTGATTGCGATTATTTGTAGATTCAACAGGGTGAAACGAGAAGGCAGAATCAATGGATGAATATCTAGCTGCAAGATATTGGTGCCACATGTGCTCAAGAATGGTCAGTCCGATCATGGGAGCCGAGATCGAATGCCCAATCTGCAACAGTGGATTTGTGGAGGAGATGAATGGGGGAGGAGAAGCAGCCACATCCCCTGACCTAGAATTGAACAGGGACCTCTCTCTTTGGGCTCCCATCTTGCTTGAAATGCTCAGTGGTAGTGGTAGCTCCTTGAGGCGCCGCCGTCTCCGCCGTGAAGAAGAAGAGGGCAACTCTGGCCGGGGACATGACTCGGAAGCTGCTATTAACCGGCGGCGGAGACGGAGCCCAGCCATTCTCCAGATGCTCCGCGCCCTTAGGGAGGGCACTGGATTGGATTCTGATGGAGATGAGAGTGATAGGGAGAGGGAAAGAGACCGGACACAGTTACTTATGGATCTCATCAACAATGCCATGGAGGGCTCTCTAGATGCGAATAATGCACGAGGACAGAGCTCGAACAGCAGCAACAGTGGTGTCTCATTGAGAGATTCCTTCTTCGGACCAGGCCTAGATCTCCTCCTGCAGCATTTGGCCGAGAGCGATCCAAATTTTCATGGCACTCCACCTGCTCATAAGTCAGCAGTGGAGGCAATGCCCACCATAAAGATTACAGAGAACTTGAGCTGTTCAATTTGTTTGGATGATTTTGAAATTGGCGCTAAGGCCAAGGAAATGCCTTGCAAGCATAAGTTCCATGGCAATTGCATCCTGCCGTGGCTTGAGCTCCATAGTTCCTGCCCGGTTTGCCGTTTTCAGGTGCCTACAGAGGAGTCAAAGGTCTCAGAGGCTGCTAATAGGGAGGAGCTTCGTGATAGTGGTGGTGGTAGTAGCAGCGACAGCAGCGATGGAGGGAGCGAGAGGGGTTCCTGGTTACCTGTTCCTTGGCCTTTCAATGGTTTGTTCTCTTTGCTGGGTTCTCACCGGAGTGGAAATTCTTCCTCAACACAACCATCCTCTTCGTCGCAGCCCACCACCGGAGGTAACTCTTATCCTGATGCAAACTGAAAAATGCTGATTCATTCTGCTGCTGTTTCATGAGTGTCATGTGGTTTGTTGTAAATATTGCGTTGTTCGCTATTTGAATGATGGAAGAATAACTTTTCGGTGCCATCTTTAATCGCTCCGCTTCGATCCTGTCTTGCCTGTTTGTTCATCTGTTCGTGGATGCAAGTTAGGTAGACTTATAATTGAGAAGTTCGATCTTCACTTGGAGGCCATGGTTAGATCGAAGAAGACGAGGACACTAACAAGTATTTCATGACCATGAATTGGCGGAGGGAGCTGAGCTAAGTGAATATAACATTGTATCGTGTTTGTATCGTGACACTAGATATTGCATTATCAGGAATTGGGGGAGGATGCTCGGGTTGGAGGTCCAACAATGAGGCGCCGACTACCGCAAAGAACCTCTTCTAGTAGATGCCTCAATGGAACTAAGCTACTCCAAAGGGCACCATGGCAGTTTTAGTCATGCGATAGTGACAACGGTGTGGATGAACAAATTAGATTAAGAAAAATATTTCTCATCATTATCCAGACTAAGAAATGCAAATTATTGATTTACTTCGCTCGACGTAAAGAAATTCAGATATGAGATTTGCACTCTTATAAAATCAAACACCACCATTAAGCAAACCATTACCTTGGTAAGCAAATGCTCCTTTGAAAAAAAGCTGGCCAGCTTTCGAAAAGAAGTGATTCGAGGATATGCAAAGATGCAAAGCGAGGAAGAAAGATAAAGCTAAAAGACTTACAATTCGCAACCACAAAACTGTGAATCAGAATTGCAATACAATAGACCTGTTCTTGATAGCTAGAGGTAATGACCTTGCATCAGAAACCACGGGGACTCAAGTTCATCTGCTGAACAATTGATTCAGTTTATGGTTAACTGATAACGAACAGTTTCTGGATTACCGGTCTTTTCTTTCTTTCTTTCTTTGGGATAACTGAATAAGTACCAAACTAAGTGGAGATAGATGGGAATCGAGTTCCTATGCCGGATTCCCCTACTCACTTAAGAAAGGCACATAGGGGAATTGTGCACAGTTTTCTGTTCTTTATGGAAAGTAAGAATCCAGTTCTGGTTCTGGATGCAACAGTCAAAATTGAGCTTTCAACCTCCTCCTATCAAAAGACCTATAAAACTCTTCAATTTAACTATATAAAAGATGCAATGTTAAAGATTTTCATGAGATCCAAAAAAAAAAAAAAAAAAGAGAAGAAAAATCATAACCAACCATATAAGATGCTCTTTTCGAACCCCTAATTAGCTATTGATTGCCTGAGAATAAAGGAAGTTCCAAGTTCTCGAGATATCAGCTTCTTCATGGATAATTTTCTATTAAGGATTAGTTGCTTTTGTATGATTATGTAACCGAAGTTCTAGTCGCCTTAGATGAATTCTACTAATGATAATTTGACTAGTTTTTGTTGCATCTTTATGCTTTGTTTGCTATCTAATTGTTATGTTCTAATTATTTTTAGAAGCAAATGAACTAAATGAAGTTAAAGAGTGAAGCTGATTCTAGTTCATCCGAGTGTGACTTGACATGCACAGAAGCACACCGAAATCATATGGTTCGTTCAAGGACCAGAACAATATTTTAAGTACCCAAAACAATTTGCCGAATGGATTTGATGGACACCCACACTTTTCAAGCTGTGCAGATTAAATTGCACTTGACTGTTCTGCCCGAACAACTCGAAATTCCCTTTCCTTTTTGCTTATAAGGAGGCCCTTGGGGTCCTTCCTCATCATCAAGGGAGTTGAAGAGAATTTGAGTACCTTCCTAGACAACAAGAGCACACATGATGATCTAGTTGTGGATGCCTTGGAATTCAAGTATATCGAACAGCGCAAGAAGCTAACCAGTGAAAAGAAGGTAAGAAAGATATTTGTCTGTCTTAGAACGGTGTTACTTGATTCAACATGTCTGTATAATTTTCTGAAGCAGATGTATCAGCACCAGCCTCATCAAGGAAACAACAGCCTCCTATCTTCTGTGGCAACATTTTCCCCAGAAAGGCATTTGTTTCTGCAAAGAGGAAGTGCTTCAGAAGATTCAGGCTTAATTCTCTCAACCGACGTAAAGCCTCGGCTTAAATGGAATGCAGAACTCCACAAGAGGTTTATAGAGGCAGTGAACCAACTCGGAGGAGCCGACAGTGAGTATAGAACAGTCGCTGTTGCCTCTAAATGATCAATCTTAATGAGTTACATAAGAAGACTACATCTTGCAGAGGCTACTCCAAAAACAATCATGAGAGTAATGGGGATTCCAGGACTAACTTTGTACCATCTAAAAAGTCATCTTCAGGTACTATAACTCACCGTTTTTCGATCTGTTTGTGATTATCGCATTCACTAACCTGCTTTTGTTTGACCACTAGAAGTACAGACTTGGCAAAAACACTCAAATAATTAATGGAAGCAACAAACATGGTAAGGAGAGCAGCTAAAGTTTGTGTTCATGGTCCAAAATTCTGCATAATGTTTAGGCAGAATGGTGATTTATTTTAATCTGCAGTGATTGGCAGTGGACTAGTACAAGAGAGGGCACCGGAGAACAACGAATCTTTGATGAACATCGCAACGCCATCGAACCAGTATGTAGACGACTAATCCTTAACGAGATTGTTTTTTAAATACACAGGATAATCATTTGCTGATGGTGCATTGAGCACAGATCCATGCAGATAGATGAGGCACTGAAAATGCAAATTGAAGTACAGAGACAGTTACACGAACAAGTTGAGGTAATTTGCCAATCCAAACATATAATCGTTTGCTTGGCTATAGCATCCTGTAAAACAAGAATAAGAGTGGTAGCAAAACATCTTAAACACATTACTGTTTCATTGGATCATACATGTTGACGAATGACATTTCTGTAAAGGTACAGCGACATTTGCAATTGCGGATCGAAGCTCAAGGAAAATATTTGCAGTCAGTGCTGGAGAAGGCTCAGGAGACAATCACAAACCAAAACCTCCCCGATCTGGCCTCTACAGTCTCGAATGGATATTTCAGTAACTCAGTTCGAGTAGGTACTTGCTTAGCCTCATCCGAGGGACTACAAAAGGAGAAAGAGGCACTTGCTACTAGAATGGCATTAAGACCATATCATCATGATTTTCCCCTATCATCATGGTACAGTGATTTGAATGAGCAGAAGAAGCCTTTTACTGCATCAATGCTAAGAGATTCAGACATTGCGCAATCGAGTGCTAGACCTCGATGCAAAGATGAAGCTGAGGTAGAGAAAGAGGAAAGTGATGAAGAAAAATTTCTTGAACACCCAAAAAGCAAGAGACCAGCTCTGGATCAATGTAGTAGAAAGCAATTAGAAGAGTTTGGGTTGCCGTGTCTTAAAACTGAACTAGAACTAAACATCCATCATGGTAGTGAGGGTTCATCAAGTTCTAAAGAACTGGACCTGAATGATTTCAGATGGAGTTGATAAAAAAAAGACAGAGAGAGAGAGAGAGATTTAAGTTTACCAAATAAATTATCGACTCAAAAAGAGTAATGCTAAGATGAAGCTGAAAATAAAACATTATGTTGCCAAAAGCATTCAATATAGCATACAGAATTATTACTTATTTGCTTGTTATGATATTATTAACTCTAAACTCTTACATTAAAGTGACGTCGACCAAGTTGGGAGACATGAGGAGAAATTCAAGAAGAGAATGTTAAAAAAATAAGAAAAACTTAAAAAAAAAAACTCTAGACCTTAAGATAAAGAAAGAAAAGAAATCTTAATATACGGACTTCAATTCTAATCTTGTAAAAAAAGAAAAGAGATATTTCCATAAAAAAATCTTTTGATACAAATTAAAATTAATAAGGTATGATGACTTTATAGACTAACTATGACTCATAATATTAGAAATACTAACTATGAATCCGGTCCTCAACCTTCTTAGACTTTTCTTTCCTTGCCTCCCATCTTATAACATGCAAGGACTTCCTCATTGCCAATAATCCGGTCCTTGACCTTCTTGAACTTCTTTTGTCTTGCATCCGGTCTTCCGACCTGTAAGGGTTTCTCTTTGCCAAAAATCCGGAATTCAACCTCCTTGTATTTCTCTTGTCCTGTAAACTTATAACTCATGTTAGATTCAACGTATTAGCCAAACTTAAATAATTGTCAATCATCAAAACTTCTCATTTATGGTATGATTGCACCGACAATATCTTTGTTAAATTTGAATTTGATGTGTTGTATATGATGACTTGAGAATATATGCATGTGTTTAAACTTGAATTATGTGTATGTTGATCTGAAATAGACATATTTGATTTGTATTGTTGGTTTATATTTTTGTATACATGATAGAATGCAGAAATGAGCAGGTTTTATTGAAAAAAATTCAGTATTGTGACAAATTTTACGATGAAACATTTTTGTCACAAAATTATTACAAATCTGCAACGAAATTACGATGAAAAATTTTTCATCGCATATTTGTGTCAAATAATTTTTCCATAGCAAATTTACAATGAAATATTTTTTCGTTGTTGATTTGTGTTTAAGATGAGTTAATTTTGATGCAAATTATTTTCGTCACGGAATTTTACAATGATTTTTTTTTTTTTTTGCAAATTTCATAGAGAATAATTTTTTCTTTGAATTTTTTTAATAAAATTCATTGCAAATGCTATTTTTTTTTTTGTAATGAGCTACTGAGTAGCTTATATATGTTATACTAGTTATGAGTAGCTACTACAGGTCAAGGAGTATTTTTAGAATAAAATAATTGATGGGTGTCTATTTAATTTTGTTTTTAAAGGTGCCCATTTGATGTTTCTAGATGCCCTTTTATTTTTGTTAATAAAAAAATTGTAAGGATATTTTGATATATAAAACACTGTCGTGGGTGATGCACAGGCCCGACTCAAGGCAGAGGCCATTAAGGCATATGCCTAGGACCCTAATTTTATTAGGACTGATCCGGATGTTAAGAAACAAACGATATCTGAAAAAATTTCCAGCAAGGCAAAGCCCGAGATCACCTCGAGCACCCAAACCCTGAGACCGGCCATCTCGGGCATACAGAGTCCCGAGACCACCTCGGGAATATGAAGTCCCGAGATCATCTCGGGCATACAAAATCCCGAGACCACCTCGGACATACAGAGTCTCAAGACCACCTCGAGCATATAGGGACCCGAGACCTCCTCGGGCATACAGAGACCCGAGACCACCTTAATCCTTAAAGAAAGGGAGATAACCGGTCGGCGGAGTGTGAGAACGATTATCCCAAAAGGGATCACACAGTGATACGACGAGGGAAATTTGAAGGCGTACCGGACATGGTCCACCTCACCGCCGTCCATATCGGAGACGGTAGAGGTGAACCAGAGACCGACCACAGCACTTGAAGAGGGGTAGACATTAGAAAACGGAGAAGGAATCGCTGGAAAAGGTAACTTACTTAGGAAAAGGGGTCGAAGAAAAGAGAAAGATCGCCAGGAAGCAAAAATAGTTGAGAAAAATAATCGCCAGATAACAAAATCTAAACGAAGATAAAATTTAATTTGTGTCGCCAAACCTAGGGAGGAAATATCTCAGGTGTCTGATTGACATACCTGGGAAAACGAGATAAGATCTCACCCGTTGATTTCAAATACTGGGAAGTTGTACTGTCAGAGATCAAATCAGATCTCAACAGTGAGCTGTCAAATCACACATTCTTTCCACCATAGATCGACATGTGTCAGTTTTGTATGACTGTATTAAATGAAATACGAGGAATCATTGCGATGACTCGGAAGACATGGGTGGCATGTTGAGCATTAAATGGTGAATAACTGTTGCAATCCCCGAGGTACTGTAGAAGGTAGTTGTAAGCGCAAGGTGCGCCTGATCGGATGTTGTTTGCTCAGTCAGGTTGAAACACCTGGAAGGGACTTGGTTGAGAAGAGAAATAAGATGGTGGCAGAACACTCAATAATTGTCTAGTCAGTCGGACCTATGACCTCCTTCGACTAGACTTGAAAGGGAGACTTGTGATACGGCGGATAAGAAAGTCAAGTAAAGTTAAGTTAATTTCCCCAAAGCATCTAAATTAGACTATCTCATAGCAAGCGTCAGCCGAGCAGCAGATCAGGTAGTTAACTTACCGACCAAACAGAACACTGAGTTGGTCGGTCCCATCGAGCCAACCAACCAAGTAAATTAAGTTGGCAATATTATAAATCACAACTTCAATATCCAACCGAGTGGATTACTCGGTCGGACGACTGACCCTATCAATGACAAGTGCAAGAGCAAATGTTGAATGGACCAATTAGGTCGCCCGAACAGCAGGTCGAACGATCAAGGCAAATTTACAGTTCAGTTCTGAACTCACCTATCCTCCTTGTCGCTTAGTGAACGATCATATAAAAATATTCCCTGTCAGAAAATACGCGCTGCAATTCCTTGGGGAAACTTCCAATTACGACACGTATGGATTGTACGCATATTAAGAAAAGACAGTTAAAGAAAGACAACATGTAATAAATGTCTACGTTAGTTAAGGAAATTCCTTGATCTCTGCGCCAGGTAACGCCAAAGTATAAATAGGGTTCTTCACAACCCGTAGAAGTATGTGATTATTATTTTGTTACTCTTCATCACTTCTTCGCGAAAAAACTATTCTACAAGCGTTGCACTGACTTAAGCGTCGGAGGACTAAAGCTAGACCGGGACGCTCTCCCTATTCCCCGGCTTGGTCGCTAATGTTTTTTCAAGCTGCTTGTTGGTGTGTAGGAATCAAAAGGTTTTCGAGAAGCGCCACATTGACCTTCTTTGTATGTTCTTCAACGACACGCGGACCATTAATTCTCTTACATCTGTCTCCGCGTTTAAAGACATGATTAGATTGATTGAATGTTAAGGTGCGTATTTAAACATATATAAAATGCATTTAATATGCCTTGATACTCCAAGGCATTAACAATATCTTAGGAAGCATAGCATGTGTATGTATATATCCAGTTTAAGTACAAATTAATTGAACTAGCAAACTTGAAACTAAATGCAAACATATATCATAGTGTATATATATATATATATTAGAGCCCAAGAATATTAATTAATTATAATTAGCGGTAGTTAATCCAGATTATTTGGGTTTCCACGCGCAAGCCCACACGACTGGATTCTCCTTCCACGTTAGGTACATGCCCGACGCCTCCCCCTCCGCCGGCATCAGCGACCATCCCGGCCGGTACCGCTTCAACAACGCCTTCAAGTCATCGATGACGTCGTCGCTGACGCCGAAAGTCTCGAAGCCGCACCGCTCCAACCGTCGGCACCACTGCCTCCCTCTCTCCCTCCGCTCGCCGTCGACCACTGCGTCGGCGCCGCCCTCGCACGCCAGCAGCCCGACGAGGCTCCGTAAGCACTCCCTCTCCAGAGCAAGCCGCTCGTTGCACGTCGCCGGGAAGCTCTCCTCCAGCATCTCGAAATAGGAGCCGTAGAACCGCAGGCACTCCTCGAAGGATTCCATGAACTCGCCGGCGGCGGCGAAGTCCGCCTCGTCCTCCACTACGGTCAAGACCCTCGGCCGCAGCGCCGCCGCTGCCCGCAGGAACGAGTCCCTCGAATCCCTGCAACCGGCTCGCCGAAGAGCGCCGACGCAGTTCACCGCGACGGCCTCCCCTTCGCGGAGCTCGAGCTTCTCGGGTCGCAGCGCGTCGGCGAGGCGGGGCAGCGCGGCGGCGGCGATCGCGCGGAACTCGAGCGGCACGCCCATAAGCCTCGCGAACTTCTCGATGCGCGCTCCGATCTCAGACACGACGCCGGCGGCAGCGGAGGAGACGACGGTGAGGCGGACGCGCGGGGCGTCCGCGTCGGCGCGGGAGGCGACGGCCTCGAGGAGCGTGGGCCACTGGGTGCAGAAGGTGTTGCTGACGTCGACGATGTGGAGAGCAGGCTCACCGTCGAGCGCCTGGAGGAGGGCGCCGTTGGCGGCGACGTGGCCGAAAGTGGACCACGGGGCGGCCTCCTGGAACTTGAGGGCGAGGCGGCGGGTGGAGGCGAAGGAGGCGGTGCGTTCGGCGACGGCGAGGGAGGTTCTGTAGCAGTGGTGGCCGGAGGCTGTGGCTCGGCAGAAGAGGGCCTGGAGGAAGGCATAGGCGAGGCGCTGCTCGCAGTCGCCGTAGGGGGAGGCGAGCTCGTTGAGCATCCAGAGAAGGCGGTGTAGGTTGGCGGAGTCCTTGTCGGCGAAGGCGCGGGCGCAGTCGCGGAGGAGGTCGGCGGCCCACGGCTTGGTAGGCTCGACGGATAAGGGATCGGGGTCGAGTTGGAGAGCGGACGTGATCGGAGGTGGTTGTGGTGGTGGGTTCTGCATGTTAATTAAGTTAGTTTCAGTCGATCGATGATCTGATCTCTCGGCGCGCGTCATATATACATACCATTTATTATGTTTATGCCATCGGGACCGGAGGAAGGAAGGCGATAAATAAATAAATAAATAAATGTAAAGGCGTCTTCTGTCATCTTACCATTCTCTAATTAATCTTTTTCGTTAAACTTTGACAACGAATATATATATATTATTATTATTATTAAATTAATACTACGAATTTAACAGAAGAAGCCTGTCTCAGGTGATGTGCTGTCTCGACCTTTTGCTTTGCCGCGCGCGTGCCGAATCAGCGCAGACTTCTCCAAGCGCCGGCAGCCGTCTCCGACGGCCGACCGGCCACACAATATCCAACAATTTAGGTAGGTAGCTAGCTGCATGCGCCGCCTGATTGCATGCTGAACGTTTTACCGTTAAATTGCTGTCTTCGTCATTAAGAAGCAAATCAATCGAGTTTAAGTCTCATCGTTTAAAAATATCTGTTTCTTTCCTGCTGGCCATAGACTCTTAGGGGAGGAAAAGCTTTGTGAGGATGACAAATTTAGAGGGCGCTT
The DNA here is from genome assembly GCA_037974815.1 of Kaempferia elegans. Classification (NCBI taxonomy): domain Eukaryota; kingdom Viridiplantae; phylum Streptophyta; class Magnoliopsida; order Zingiberales; family Zingiberaceae; genus Kaempferia; species Kaempferia elegans. The sequence continues at coordinate 1,037 of JBBPFQ010000132.1, read as the reverse complement.
CTTATATATTTGGTAATAGAATGGTAATGATTTTTTATCCGGGTGAAAATAAGTCAGGTCAATATATGACCGGTTAGCAAATAAGCCAAGTCACCTGCCCTCAACACAGGCAATGGGTAGATTAGTTTGTCGACCCAATGGAGCACTCAGTCGGTCGGAATAACTTGCTCAAGTTAAAACATCAGATGTGAATACAGGTTCGGAGGAAATTACTTGAGCAGAGAGCCGACTGAGCAGCACACTTGGTCGAATAAATTGGTTGCAGACAAACTTTATAGAAATAAGTGAGTGTGCAGAGAGTCGGCTGGGTAACGCGCTCAGCCAGCCCGAGCGGCTTATCCTGTATAATGGCCAAGGAACACTCATCAAGCTATCAAAGTTGTTTGCATACATCAAGAAGAGCAGTCAGAAGGTACTCATTGATGTGTAATGTCCGATCAGCTCTCACTAAGGTGCGACATTTGATCGACACTCATTGATGTGCTACGTCTAATCGCCCTCAAAGATACTCGTCCTCTTTGTTGTATAACACGACAAAATGGCAGAAGAGCAATAGGAGAATATTCGTTGTCAGGAATAGACACTGTAATGTCTTGTATGAAGGAAGATTCTAAACCTAACACCTACGGATGACGCGCCTAATTAAGGAAAACTCATTAAAGAAAGAAATCAGACGTCATAAATTGTCAAGGATATTTAAGGCAATCCCTTAAACGATACCTCTCATTATCCATGTATAAATTTATCCTCTTATAAGCATCGAAGGTACGCGAGTTGCATCATTTCAATCCTTTCCGCCACCATTCTCGTCTTCTGCGTTGCGCTAACCTGAGCGTCGGAACACTAAACAAGGGGACACCTCTCTACTTGTTCCTTTGTTTAATCGCTAACGTTTTTCTTCGAGTTGTTTCACAAAGTCCACATATTTTCTCCTGTTGACCTTCCTTGACTCCACGTGGAAGTCAGCATCCCCGGTGTTCATCTCCCCGCTTGCAAACAAGAACAAGTTTAATTGAGGGGGGAATGAGTTTAGCGAT
>JBBPFQ010000129.1:11642-32561 GCA_037974815.1 Kaempferia elegans | reverse complement strand
AATTATTCATCCACTGAAATGGAAAAAAATAATTGATTATATATTTACTTTAATTTTATATATAAACTGAAGGGGATATATATAACTTGAACTCATTCCACCATAACTCCTTTATGGCCCATGGAGTGCTTGAATATGTCAGTGAAGCACCTCCCCAATAGTTATTTACGTTTCTATTAATATCATAAATAATCCATACAGAATTTTTAAATTTATGTTAAATTACAAACAAACAATGTTAACTAATTAAGATAGTTCAAAAAATAAAATATTTTATAATATTAATGAATCTCCAATGGAAACTAGAAACTCTCTATCATTTATAAAATCAGCAACTGAGTTTCTAGCCGAGTCAGGGAGATGCGTGGGTTCTGGTGATTGTACTAGCGACGGTGAATGAGATGGCGCTGGCGAAGGTGCATGAGAAGGTCCTGCCTGAGAGGGGGGGTGTGTAAGTACATTGGCAAGTGATGCATCCAGTTAGCCTGTAAACTCTGTCTACGTTCACCTCGTCGAAACATGTGCTGAAAAAACAAATATATGATAAAGTAAATTACAAATTTGATGCATAATGAATAATATAAAAAAAGTTACCATATTTGTTAACAGCTCATAAAATGTGGGGAAAAAATATCAAGATATCACATCACCTTTAATGACCTATAGGAAAAATTACAACGCATTAACAGATAAAATATATAAATTTAAGAATGATACAATATATAAAAAACTGATTGAGCTATGAGTTTGGTAATTTGCATATTGAAGAAACACGCATATGTGTAACATATTAGAACATGTAAATATTTGATCTATTACAATTAATTAACAATAACATAATTACTTATTGTTAAATAAATTTAACAATAAGTAATTGTATAATAATGAATATTGAAATACCAAAAACAGGTCACCAAATACCAAAGACACAGTGGTCTTCAGTAATCATCCTTAAAACCATAAGAGATGATGATTTCATTGAATTTTAGTTTCCATTGTACTGATGCTTTCTTAAGGTTGTAAGTTATTTTTCCCAACTTACAAACTTTATTTTCTTGTTATTGAGCTATGAACTATTCTATTTATTCCATATATTTTCTTTGTCAAGATCACCATTTAGGGAATTGATTCTTATATCCATTTGATATAACTCTAAATTTAGATGTACTTGTACAATTAGAATTAGACAAACAGATACAAATTTCACTCTTGGAAAAATGATTTTATCAAAATAAACACCCTCTTGTTGGGTATAATCTTTTATAAAAAGCCTAGTGTCGTGCCATTCTATAGATTCTAATTGCTTTCCCGAAGGTAAGCCAATTACTTCGACAATATGGCTTTTCCACATGACTTATCTCCTTTTCCATGGCATCTTTTCGATGTTGTTTTGTCATAGACTCAATTTCATCTTAATGGTGTGAGGTTCTTCCCATCTAATAACTATAGGCCTTTGTTATTTTATAGGATTGAATAACACCAATTAGAGGGGCTGAATATATTGTGAGAATTTTTTTCACAACAATAAAAGTTTATTGCAATGTTAGATACGATGTGTTCTTCTACATGGACAATCTTGGAGTGAGAAAAATAATTCATGGAAACAAAGTTAAAAAGGAAGATAAACCACATGCTACCATAGTAATCAGAAATCAAAATAGTAATGGATTTTGATATAGGGGTTAATGATAATAGAAATAATTACTAGATTGATGATACTTTGTATAGATACTGGAATGGATATTATTTTCATTTTTGAACAATATTAATGTCATTCGTTCTTTATTTTTGAAATGATAAATCTGTACGGTTCCATGACCCTATCACTTCTATGCAATGATCCCATATTCTTAAGGTAGATCCGACAAGGATTCGGAAGGTTTGACGGTTTGGAATTGTAGGTTCAACGGTTCCTAGAACATCGACCCTTAATCTTAATCGTCCAAGATGGATATGGTTCATAATTCAGATCGGTCGGTTCATAGTTCATGGTTCATGACTGTTCAAGATGGTTCAAGATTATTATTATTATTTTAAAAAAATAAAGATTATAAAATTATTTAAAAAAATTAATAGTCAAAATCGGCCCGTTGACCTAATTATGATTCGAACAGAGTCTAAATATGTAGACAACATAAATTATATTTTTTAATTAATTTTATATGTTTAATGATAATTTTTAATATATATAATTTTGGTATTAAATAAATTATATTCTTTTTTTATGAAAGTTAAGTTAAATAATTTTATCAAATAAGTTATTATTTTTTTTATAAATTCAATATTAAATGAATAAAATAAAAATTAAGAGGGTTAAATAAGATTAATAAATTTAATAAGGTAAAAGTAGAATAGTCCATCAAAAATTTAAGGTAAATAGACTAAAAAAATTAGTTTAAATAGATAGTAGAATAATCTCACATTAAAAAAATTCAAGATAAATATGTTAAAAATTAGTTTAAATAGAAAGGTAGGATAGATTAACAACACCATTAATATTACTTAAATATTATAATATATTAAATAAAAAATAAAAAACTATAAAAACAGACAATTTTTAATGGATTGTAACGGTAACAAACTCAACCTTCAATAGGGTCAGTTACAATTCCGGCCCGGCAACCAACTCAATGAGTACCAGTCCGTTGACCCGGTTACGGGTCTAGATTTGACCCGGGCCGGAGCTATCTTACTGTGATGATTTATTTCTTTATTTTTTTTTCTTTTATCTGTTGACTCATATTTCATAGTTTCAAAAGAGAGATTGTAGATCATATATTGTAGAGGATCATCCTCAAAAGTATGTCCTATATCTAACTAGGAAATATTATTCTAGTGATGGTCATCCTCCCAAATTATTGTGAGATATATGCTTAGTACTACTAATCTTGTAAAGCACACTTTAACTCGATCGCTTTTCATGGTGAGATTTTTGTTTTTAAAAGGTGGCGTGCCGAAGCGAGCTGGGTCATTAATTAGGAGAACTTCCCAAATCATGTTAAATTTTTTTATTAGCAGTGTCTTAAATTTCATTCCTATTGTTATTTTTTAATTTAATTAAGCTTGTCATTAATGCAATTTAGTTATTCTTATTGTTGTAATTTAATTTTCTCATTGTATTTTATTTTGTTTCTTATTGTTGCAATTTAATTATCTGTCTACCAACTCTATCTGATGTATTTGAAGATCAGGTAACTTGACTCTCTTTTAAAGATTTTGAATTTTGATGATTGCTTTATCCGACCAGGCTTGGAAATTAGCAAGGGGTTCTTTGTCCGTTTAAATAGGGTTGAATCATCAACTTTAACCCCTAACTTCTTTTTATTTTTCTTTGATTTTGTTTTTAAAAATAGTTATATGATACCTTCGTACACCTGCAATATCCAAAACAAGTCTGTAATAGTTTTATTCCTATCACTATGCAAAACCTTCATGAATTTAAACTTCTGAATCACACAGCAAAATTTAATAACAAAAAAAGAACACATATACAAATCTTTGCATAGCTAAATAACACATTTAACTTCCAGTTTGAATCTTACTTTAAACATGAAGCGTTTTCTTCTTCAAATAATGCAAGAATAACATTTTTGCATCAAAAAATGCATGTTAAAATTGAATGTCATCAATGACAACAAACTTCATCATCATTAATCCTGTATGAATGTCCCCTCGGGGCAGTGCGATGGTTAAGACCTGAAATATTATCACATGAGTTCTAGAGGTCGAAACTCGGCGTGTCCGAGCATATACCTCCCCATGTCTTAACAATTTATACTAATGCTAGTAGTCACCCGTGATTTACCTCATTTGTGTTAGCCTGGGGACGGGTTGGCGGAGGCGCTGGGGGCGAGCGAATCGCCTTTTGCCACATTAATCCTGTATGAAAACAGAGAGACGGATACCGGAGAGGAGAGTGTCTATGTGTCATTGCGGAAGGATTGTGAGAAACTAACACGCAACTCTACGCGGAATTTGTGATCCTGCACACCAGTGGATAAGCCAACAAACCGTCAACAACCGTGCTAGAGAAGGCATCCCCAACTTTGGTCCTCCGATACTCAAGTTAGTACGGCGGTCTTAGATTTTGAGGAGTACTGTAGAAGAGGATGTCAATAAGGATTTCTTACATACATACCTCTACAGGTTATAAAGGACCTTATTTATACTTGAGCATTACCTGATGAGGGAATCAAGTAGCTTACATAAATAGAGAGGACATTTATATCATATTGCTACTTTCCTTAATTGTCTTTTCTAAATTAGGCATGCAATCTGCATGTGTCAGATTTGGAAGTTTCCTTTGTACAAAGAAGTATAACGCATATATTTTAACAGTTGATATTCTGATTGGACAGCCGTACTAGGCAACAAGAAGGGTATGTGGGATTGGTGCCAAATGACCTTATCCATCAGACTGAACCAAAATCTGATCGGCCACCAATGATGGTTGGCGGCAACCTCTCTTCCCTGAGTGGCTGGTTGACTAGACTGATCCATTTGGCGTCCTACTCGGTCAGCACTCCGCTCTGCTAAGGTACGCGCTCACTTCTATGCGTGACTAATTGGGCAATCTGTCTAGTTAGTTGTCGGTGTTTAGTCTTGTGACGACATGCAACCTTTGCTCCGTTTGTTTTTATGCGATGTCGACTGAACCGGCCGATCAGTTTTTCATAGGTGCATTCTGAGGAAGGTAATCGACTGGACGATATGGTCGGTTGAGTATCTGAGCGGTCCGTTCGGACAGTTCGTCATTTGATCAAGCTTGGGCTCTCCTCGATGTTCGATGATTCTCCAACTGATTGATATACTCAGGTGTCACATAGACTATTTAGTCGGACGTTTGACTTGACTGCTCTATCAACCAGATCAATCATCATATGTAATTCATATTGATGCATACTCAAATGTCTTCTTCTTTCTCTTTTATTGAATTTCTTACTTTGTTTATTTCGTCTTCGTAAGTATATAAATATAAGAAACTTACACATAAAAATGATGGGATGAGGTTTCATATACTCGAACATTGTACGTGTTCAGATGGACTCCCTGAAAGTTTAGGGTTAGAAGAATGCCTCAGAGAGTTGAGGGTTAGAATGAGTAAAAGCATGCGGCAGGAAGTTCAGGGTTAAAATGAGAAGGTGGCAGAAAGTTTTCAAACTTTACAATACAACGGAGGAATCGAGAACATTTTCATTGGAAGCGAAAAAGGGCCGGGGCGAGCATCGATAATGATGCAAGACAAGGTCTAAAAGTTATTTATTGAGTTAATAAGTAGCTGAGACATGAATTAAATTAGAGCAGTGTCCCGGAGCAAAAAGTACGCCATTATCCTTGAACCCCTCGTCGCCAGATGAACACGCATACCATAAAATAAAATTTAAATAAAAATTAATTCTCCCCTGTTGCTTGTTCTTGTCCTCGAATCGAATCCGAGCGCGGGTGTCGCAACCCTCCCGCCGCTATCTCCTTGTAGCAATCTCGTCCGTGAGCACGCCCCGAGGCGATGCCGATGCAATTACTATAATTATTGCTGCGCGCGGTTGCGCTAGCAGCTGCTGCTTCTGGTGAGGTAGAGTTTGGGTTTGCGGTAGAAGTAGGTGGTGGAGGCCTGGAGGGTGGTGCATGGTGTTGCTGCTGCTGCTGTTGTAATCTCGGCTGAAGCTACTTGTTGGCTTCCTCTCCTCCGCCGAAGCCCCGAAGTGGCATGCGCCGAGCTGCTTCCCCTTGTTTTATGTGACGCTGATGGCCTCCACTTCCTTTCTCTTCTCTACTCCCCAAGCTCATGCCTCAACGGACCGCCCTAACTCCATCTCTACTACTTCTACTACCTCCTCCTCTTCCTCCTCCTTTATTAATACCAACTCCCCATCTGCTCCTCAGTCCTCCCTCTTCCTCCTGCCTTCCCAACAGCACTCCTATTGCCAGCAGCAAGAAGAAGAGCTGCTGCAACTACTGCTCTTCCAGCACCAGCAGGAGCAAGCCAAGATGGTGAGGAAGCGCCTCGCGTCCGAGCTCGATTTGCAACCTGACGACGCTTCTTGTGCGCCCTCTCGCCTCCCTCGCCGTTCTGCTTCCGCTGCTTCTTCCTCCGTGAACCCTCCTCCGCTCCTGGGGCAGTCGTCGCCTCTTCTCCTTCCGCCTCCCGTCGATGCCTCTAATTCCGTCCTGTTGCCTAGCAGCACCATCTCGATTCTTCCATCTTTGTTGAATCCTTCACCGCTTATGCCACTGCCGCTTCCGCTGCCACTGCCAGTGTGTGGTTTCTCTGGTCTGCCGCTGTTTCCTCCGGAGAATGATCGGATTGTTTTGCCGGCTTCAGAGACGGCGGCTGGACGCCAGTTTGCTTCTTCTTCGGCCGTTGGAGGAGGGGGTGGCGGGGTCGATGATGCTGGGGCTAGCACAGCTTTTGTGGACGGGATCATTCGGGATATTATTAGTAGCTCCGCCGCCGGTGGGGAGGTTTCTATACCTTTGATAGTTCAGAGTGTCCGTGAGATCGTGCACCCTTGTAACCCAAGCTTGGCAGCTTTGCTGGAGTTCCGGCTGAGATCGCTTCAACCGCCGGCTCCGCCATTGCCGTCTCTTCCGGTCACCTCGCAGTCGGCTCATCAGCGAAGGATGGACGCGAGGGAGGCTCTACCAGTTACGGAGATTGCCTCGCCGTCGCTAAAGCGGGGGAACCCTCCACCGCCCCCGTTCGCGTTCCCCGCGGTGGCTACTAGCAGCGCTGGATCGGAAAAGCTGCAACCTGCACCGCCTCCTCCACAGCAACCGCAACAACAACCGCAACGGAGCTCCACGTCGATTTCGTCCGATGAGGCTACGGCGGCGACGGCTGCTGCTACTACTTCAGCGGCAATGGCGGCGAGGGAAAAGAGGGTAGAAATGGAGAAGAGGAAGCGGGACGAGGAGGGGCTACACCTGCTGACTCTGCTTCTCCAGTGCGCGGAGGCGGTGTCAGCCGACAACCTGGAGGAGGCAAACCGCCTGCTCCTCGAAATCTCCGAGCTGTCGACTCCCTTCGGCACGTCCGCGCAACGCGTGGCGGCCTACTTCTCGGAGGCCATGTCGGCGCGCCTAGTTAGCTCCTGCCTCGGCCTCTACGCTCCTCTCTCCACCGTGCCCCATCGCCACCGCCTCGCTGCCGCCTTCCAGGTCTTCAACGGAATCAGCCCCTTCGTCAAGTTCTCCCACTTCACTGCCAACCAAGCCATCCAGGAAGCGTTCGAGCGCGAGGACCGCGTGCACATCATCGATTTCGACATCATGCAAGGTCTCCAGTGGCCGGGCCTCTTTCACATCCTCGCCTCCCGCCCCGGAGGCCCACCTCGGGTGCGCCTCACTGGCCTTGGTTCTTCAATGGACGCTCTCGAGGCCACCGGCAAGCGTCTCTCCGACTTCGCCGAGACCCTCGGCCTCCCCTTCGAGTTCGTCACCGTGGCGGAGAAGATCGGCAACCTCGATCCTAGCCGCCTCGGCGTCTCCTCCCGCCGCGAGGCTGTCGCCGTCCACTGGCTCCGCCACTCCCTCTACGACGTCTCCGGCTCCGACAACAACACGCTTTGGCTTCTCCAGCGGTAATTCCTCAACTTTTTCCTTCAATTCATCGACCAGAAGGACAGAGTAGTTTTTCAAATTTATTCTCTATTATTTTGCCAATTCTACAACTCTCCTTAATATTTTTATTTTACTACTGCTAAAAAAATTATAATTTTCTTTAAGAAGATATTGGAGGAGAGTTTTGATATTAACAAAATTGTGGGGGCATTTGGGAAACGTTTTAAACTCTGGGGGTGTCTTTTGATAGAACAACTTCTTCTACCAGCAACGCCGTTTACCGTATCGCGGATTTCACCGTTGCAGGTTGTCGCCGAAGGTGGTGACGATGGTGGAGCAGGACCTGAGCCAGGCGGGTTCGTTCCTGGCGCGGTTCGTGGAGGCGATCCACTACTACTCCGCCCTGTTCGACTCCCTTGGCGCCAGCTACGGCGAGGACAGCCCGGAGCGGCACGTGGTGGAGCAGCAGCTGCTGTCGCGGGAAATCCGCAACGTGCTGGCTGTCGGCGGCCCGGCGCGCTCCGGCGAGGTCAGGTTCGGGAACTGGCGGGAGAAGCTGCGGCAGTCGGGTTTCCGCGGGGTCTCCCTCGCCGGCAGTGCCGCGGCGCAGGCCACCCTCCTCCTCGGCATGTTCCCCTCCGACGGGTACACCCTGGTGGAGGAGAACGGCACGCTGAAGCTGGGATGGAAGGACCTCTGCCTGCTCACCGCCTCCGCCTGGAGGCCGCTCGCCCCCCACCACCGCCACTGCCCGCTTCCGCCAGCCACCGCCGCCGGCCTCGTAGGAACTAGTTAGTCACCAGAAACGACGATCGTGTAGTCTGAGAGAACACACAACAATCAACGTCATTTTCTTCTTCTCCGTCAAAATTCTCCCCCAAAAAAATTTCAACGGAAGCGCCGCCGGCGGCGGCGGCACGAGCGCGGGGACCGAGCCGGCCCTGGCCCTGGGCCTGGGCCTGGAGCAGCGACCGGCAGCGCTTTATTTATTTCTCCCAAGTGACACGTCGTTTTCTTATGGCTGACCGAGATGGGAAAAGAAAAACAGCCTCTGAGCTTGCCATGTGTCTGGTTCTTATTGGTAGGCGTGCTCTCCGTCGTCTTCTTCCCATGTACCCTGTTTATCATGAATGAGATGGATATTTTAGCCTTTTTTGGGTTAGTCTTAATGGGAGCTAGTCGCTCCCTACTTGAATCCGACCCGTTATTGCACAACATCTAGATGATGATGATCCAAGAAGAAGGGTACGAAAGGATACACACTTAAGTGGTCTAGTGAAGTTAAGTGATTACTCTAGAGTGTTAGTGTTTATGCTAATCGCCTTTTTGCCACATGGAATTTGAAGGCCACGTGGAATTTGAAGCATTCAGAGACAATTTGAATTGAGCAAGAGGCAAGCATTCATGAGGTGAGGAAGGATTGAGCATGACGTGGCTGCCTCAATTCATTCATTATTAGGGATGCACTTGTGTAGTGTGGAGCTCCAAGAGGGCAGAATCCAAGTATAATACTTGATAATGGAAGCAAGCAAAAAGAAAGAAAGAATCAAGCTTTCTTTGTCTAGCCGACACAAATTTGCTCTTTTGTGTCAAATGTATATTATTATCATACTTAAGTCCTAATCACTATCGCTGTTAATTACCCCTCAGTCGTTGTCGAGTCATTGTCGAACCGACTCATTCAACTCGTGAATCAAATATCAAACCGATTCACACTAAAAAATTATCGATTACAGTGTGTAATCTCTCTTAGATCTTAGCCTTGTGATATGATTAGTACTATCTATCAATTAAGAAATACATAATGATTTGTTTATTTATTTTTCTTAAGTATTTCTTGTCTTTTAAACAAAAGACACATCAAATTTATTTGTGATTTTTTTTAAAAGAAAATTAACAAGCAATGCAAAAAACAAGTGAAATGTCGCTATATTATGCAATTTTAAATTATTGTAGCCAATAATTAGGAATAGATTTCTAGCAAAATATATAATATAAAATATTTTCAAATTATTCCCTTTTTAATTTTTTTTTATATATAATTAGCATCTCCTGTCTCTCATCCTCCTCCTCTCTATCTCTCTCTCTCTCTCTCTTCTCCGCTTTTCTTTTGCGACTTTTGAAAGCGACAAATTCACATTCCAAATATTCTCCGAAGAGAAGAGTAACGCCAGATTGAGCCAGAGGTCGAAATGGATCGAGATTTCCAAGAGGAAATGGGAATCCAGAGATCTGCTTATTGATTTGGATGCGCCCGCTACCCCGATCGGAATCGTCGTGGAGCCGTGCGGATTGGTGGGAGAGAAAAGGGAGGTTTGGGCGAAGAGGAGAGCGGAAGCCGAAGAGTGTGAACGAGAGTGGGGGAGACGGAGAGGTAGCGGCGAAGTGATATGAAAGGGTACGGCGCTGGTGGGCTGTCGGCCGTCGCGCAGCAGGCGGCGAAGAGAAGGTGGAAGGGACAGCCAGCGGCCGTGTTAGCGCTCGTATTCTTCTCGCTGCTCGTCCCCCTCGTGTTCCTCCTCGGCCTCCACAACCGCTTCCCTTCCGGTGTGTCATCCCGCCGGATCTCTCCTCGTAAAACCCTAATCGTTATTCGCAGATCTACTCGTAGCGAGGGGCTTCCTTACAGCATCCGCATTTCGCGGCGGGACAGGATTTGTCCTGATCCAGCTCAGCTCGTGGTCGCGATTCGATTGTGGAAACGCGACGTTGAATATTTTAATTTTCAGCCGTTATTTTAATAGGTTTTGAAAATAGGTTTTGAATTTGAACATGTGGTTGGTGAGATTTCTTATTCCGCATCTGTCATTTTCTTCAGGATACTTAGCGGACGTTCGCTCCCAGCAGGTGAGGGGATTTGCTATGGTTACGTTATCTTGTAGTTCCCGATTTTGATTTGTTTATTTGATATCGTTTTCTTTTGCATTAATGTCCAGGAAAGTAACTTTGACATTTACCACAATGTTGCTCGTGAACAAGAGCAGATCTCTTCAAAGGTTCTCTTCTACTGTTTATGACAATATCTCGAGTAACAATGATTTATATGCGTCCTCTATAATAGTTGAAGTTCTGTATAATTCTATACAGCTGCAGCTTATATAATTTCATTGATCTGAACTTGATAGGTTGCTCAGTGGATGGTTCCTCACCTCGAAGAAGAATTTGCATCGACATTTTCAAAGGTTAATTTTACATACTGTTATCAAATTTCTCATGACAATGTTCCTTCATCATTAATGACAACAAAGTATTCTGCTTTGCTTGCATTGGTTGTTGATGTTCATTTGTATCTTTGTATCATAAAATTGATGGATTGAGGAATTGAGATAAATAGGAGAAATGGAAGTTGGATATGATAATTATCATGTATATTATAAATTAATCTTTTGCTTGGATCCATAGATCTTGTTATTACTAGAAAAATTAGCTGCATTCATTTTGTAACTTTCCTTAATTTCTTTTCACATGTACGGTGCTAAGTTGTGACCCTGTTAAGATGTACTCCCATTGTCATTTGATAATGGATATGCTTTTGATTATGGTAACTATCCTGTTTTATCCATAGGTTATCATTTAATGGGATTTAAGCTATGCTATCCTCTTTGTGTTGTTCAGTCAGTATACGGATGAGTAAATGCTGGAATTCAGGCACATTCTGTATTAACTTTCTAAATAATCTTAATTCAGCTATTCTGAGGATGTATTGCTATGGTGACCAATGAGGTTACCTATTCTATTTGAATGATGAAAAGGATAAACAAAACAATGTTTTTCCCAAGGCCTGAGTCATGGATAAATATGATTTTTTATTTTTTTAATATATTCACAACTGAAACAATTTAGGTGTAGGCAATTGGTGGAATATCAGTTGATCCTTTTTCAGCCCTTCAAGTAATGGCTGTCTGTAAGTTATAATCTCCACCAAAATCATTTAATCCTGCACTTTTCATTGATCATATTAGGTGTCCTATTTGAATAATTAATTGAAAGACTACCTCTGCAAGCAGGGCGATTCTTTGCCTTTCATTGTGAAATGTATTTCACACAAGTATGAAAAGGAAAAAAAGAGGAAAATTACCAAAAATTAATCCCAATCAATTAGTGCTAAACATGTACCATTTGTGAAAGAAACAAAATTGAATTTGCATGATTGGAGGAATATTGTTGGATATAGACTTGGAGTCGATGATGATAGAGTTGGCCAAGCTCAAGAGTGACTAAGGAAAACAATTATTGCCATGTCAAGTTTTGGAATCGATATTGAGGCTCACGTCTATGGTAGCTTGACAATGATTGACGAGAAGTCTAGTCTTGAGAAGAAGTGTTATCATGTTGAATCCATCTCCCTTTCTTCATTTACGATCATCACTATCTTGCTCTTCCTCTCATCAATCACATACACAATGAGTGTTGATTTGGCAATGACTACTCTATAACCGCAAGCAATCAACTTCAAATGCCTCATTTCATTTCAGTTTTAAATGTACTGTATAATTCTGTAATTTTTTTTATCCAAGTGGGTCCAATGCGACATCAACCTGGGTTTTATTTCTAATAGAATCAATCTCATTTATTAATCATATTCTACTATTTTATTTTATGACCTTGATGATCTAAAGATTATTTCAAGTAAATCTTTTTTTTACCTATTACACAATTTTTCAGTGAGCCTTACAATTCCCCATTTGAAATTCACTAAAATGATCCATGGCACTAGCGTCAAATTGACAACCTTGCATATGATGTTAGGTAGCTAGTTTTGAATCATTATTAAAATCTTTTCCTTGATTCACATTGTTTATTTCTTTAATATCTTAGGAATTTAAATGTGCAAGCGTCCTACATTTGTATATTTGATTCACATTGCTATAGCAATTTTGCTTTTCTTTTAATCCATAATCAATCTTGAAGGAACCTTTAAACTTGCAAATTGAACATGGGAGAACTGCTGATTCATCAATGAATGAACAAATTTAATTTAAAGTTAATGAAATTTTGTTAATATTTCTTAAAAGGAAATTTAATTGTTTATTTATCAGGATGTCACTAGCGTGCCGCCTCCTGCTGAGGAATTGAACATGAAGATCAAGAAAACTCTTAGTTCACCCTCCACGTCACAATACAATAATTATAGCTCTCAGGCAACAACAAGTGATGAGATCAAATCAAAAGGTATATTTATATGTGAATTCTTTCTTACCCAACACGTATGTTTTTTATATCTTTTAATTCATCCTTGACCATTGAGTTGTAGGCCCTGTTAAGGGACATAGTGATGCCTCAAAAGAGCCTTCATCTCTTAGTACTAAAGTAAGTTCTTGACACCTTGAACAATTCCAGAATTCTGTTCAAAATTTCAGTTTGGTGTACGATACTGATTATTTAAATATGTTATCAACGTGCAGTAAATCTGGATGATAATTACTTGTATGCCAAGTGAAGTGCTATTTTTCATGACATAAATGTGTTGAATTTACTTATATCTCATACTTTCACTTGTATATTACTGATTTAGCTATTTATGCTAGATGGTTTATATTCTCTACTTCTCTTTGATTGCCTAATCTAATTATTGTATTTGTTTTTTTCAGCCTGATATAGAAGATTCGAAGCCAAGGCATGACGCGGGTTTGAGTGTATATGAGACTGACAGATCTTGCGAACATGAATTTGGAAGCTATTGTCTTTGGGCCAGAAAAAATAGACGAGCTATGAAAGATTCTAATGTGAAGAGACTCAAGGATCAGCTTTTTGTGGCAAGAGCTTATTACCCTAGCATTGCAAAAATTAAAGGAAAGGAAACCTTAACTCACGAATTGAAACAGAATATTCAGGATCATGAGCGCATTCTTACTGAAGCAGTTTCTGATCCTGATCTACCGCCATTGTAAGTATTCTTCTGATAACTATTGGAGCATATGAGCATCTTTGTTTGTTTCTTGATGAAATCAGAAAAACAACTCTTGAGATCTTTGATTGTTTCAAGATGGCCATTGAATGGGCCACCCCTCTTAGTTAAATAAGAGCCAATATTATTGGTAAGAGATAGAATAACTAATGAAATGGCTGATAGCATTTATTTCAAGAGTTGGAATCACCCATAGCATTTGATCACATGGAAAGTTTTAAATGGATGATGATCTACGCACTGTCAATTAGCATAATATACTATTTTGACATATGTTGCCCTTCTCTTTCTCACACATGAATACCCAGCTTAAATTAAGTAATGTCTGATTAGAAGCAATCTCATGATTGAATGGTTAATTTATTAGGTAATTTGGTTTTGGTTGGTTTTCCAGTTGTCCCACCTTAGGAAAGTTGCTACGCGACTCTGCCCCACCTTAGGTATAGTAAACAAAATGTAATCTCCACCTGGATGTAAAATAAACTCCATCACTTTTTCCCTTCACGTTTTTTCCCACCCATCCAATATAACTTCATGGCTAGTTTTGATATATACAAATAGATCAGTACCATACTTTATCGAACATATGTTACATAGCAAGAAAAGTTTTATGCCAATTCACATAAAACAATATTTAAAGGACATTCTTAGAAAAATAAAATTATAACAAGAAGAGGTTAGTTAAATTTAACAGGTAAACTAGATAAAAACAGTTTGGCCGTATCTACAATATAGACTAAAATAATGATTGGCTTGTTTAGAAGTCAATATTATACTCCATCAATTATTATCACTGTTAGACAATGCTAATTCCAACTATTTGGTATATCATTTCACTCTTGAATATCTATAAGCGTCTGTATACAACTTTGATTTTATGAATTGAGGTAGAGTAATTTTGGTGGATAAGAGAGCAATATCAGCCTTGATGTTAACTCTGTCAACATCTGTTAAAATACCCGCCCAAATCAGGCTAGTGGACCATGGATTTCATTGAAGCTGCCATCTCTAATTGTAGAGAACGTGGTATCAAGCAATATTTGTTGTAATGGAGGCAAGGGTGGATTGGAATTAGAGATACTTAAAGAAGAGAGAGGGCTGCGGGGATGTCTAGGTTAGTGGGGACAAGGATGCAATGAGGGCTTGGTTTGTTAGAAGAGTTTGGTGAATGATATTACAATGTTGCTGGAGTATTCCAAGGGCAGGTTTGAGCGTACTTAATAAGAAGGATAAAGGCAATCTCATAGGGTAAAGAAATGGGGAAGATGGAGATGAAGCTGATTAAGCCTCATTTTACTGTATCCTTGTGTATATTAAAATAATAAGAGTTACGAAAGGAAGGAGGCAGTTGAAAGAGTTAGGAAGAGGGACTTTGAAGGAGGTGAGGAAGAGAACAGGCAAGGCAATACAAGATAAATAAGGTGGTCCAAATAAAATATATTGATTTTGAAGTCCGAGTTAATATTGTATTTATTTTTCTGTATCTTTCCAATTTATTCATATTAATATGTCCTTGTCCAAGTCCTAGTTAGACTTGCTATAATTATTTAGGTTGTAGAATCCTATATAAGGTGCCTGAATCTATTGTTCAAGATATTATTCAAGTATTGAATGAAATTTTATACTGTTCCTCTAAGATCACCAATTGAGGCACGTAACCTTGTGCTATGTCCAAGCAAGTTGACCATAAACTCATTCTTCCCTACTGTCGTTGAAGTTTTACCCAAAAACTGGAGAAGAGATTTTGTAATTCTTCTTGCTGCTGAACAAGAAGCTAAGTTCATTGCCTCAGCTTTTCGATTGTTGCTTACCTTTACCAATGTCACCCAATTGTTTGTCGAGACATGTTGTCGGGAGGAAATATCTTCTGCCACTAGTGGAGAGTGTGGTACTGATGCGGGCATCTCAGATAGGCAAGGAGAGGATTAGAATTTCATCGGGTGATTGGTTAATGTGCTAATTTGATGGCACTATCAGCTTCTTTAGTGTGGTTTTGCTTGTCCTCTCAATTAACAGCATTTTTCTTCTCTGTGTGATCTTGGTGTGAATATTTTTGTTGGATGAATAATTGAATGCCATGATTACCATACGTTTTCCAAGTGAATGAAATGAATGAGTACACCTCTTTCTTTCTTTGGATTCAAGCAAACATAGTTTTTCCTCTGTTTCCCAGTTCCCTTTCCCTTCCATTCAAGTAAACATGTCCGTTAACCAAGTATTATAGTTAGTCTCTCTTCCGCTTGCCATCAAATAAATAATGATTGATTGGCTAAAATGGCATAAATTTGAAAGTTGGCAGATACAGTTCAAGCAGAAAAAAAAAAGGACCCAAACAAAACTGACACCATGTGTAGGGCTATTTTTGTTTCCTCTACTTGTTTATTTATTTTTCTGAAAAAGACCTGTTAATTTATATATAATTTGGTTATTGAAAAAAAAAAACTCAGGGATTGCCATTAGATTTGATATGGAATGATAATTAAGAGCTCATGCTCTTTCATTGGACAAAGAAACAAGCTTAATTCATAGTTTAGTTGATCTTCTGATGGGATGCTTCTGTTGCCATGAGAAATCAATGATTTTGAGAATAAATTGAGCCTCAAAACCAAGCTTGGCATCACAATGTTAATGCTTTTTAGAGCATTTAACTAGATAGTAGTAAGTCAAACGATGAAAGTCAACTATTAGAACATGAAGTAAAACATTTTGCAAATAGAATGATCGTGATGCTCTGTTGTTCTAATAGATGGCTTATATGGATTCACATGAAACCCAATATTCCATTTTTATCTTTCATAAGATCAATCCATTGAAACTCTTATTAAATGTTGCATTTCATTTCTCTTTCTTTTGTTACAAATGATTAACATATTCTCTTTCCAGTGTAGGTAAGAAGATTTCAAATATGGACAAGATCATTGCAGAAGCCAAGTCGTGCCCTGTTGATTGTACTAATATTGATAGGAAACTAAGACAGATACTTGATCTGACAGAAGATGAAGCTCAGTTCCATATGAAACAAAGTGCTTTTTTATATCAGCTTGGCGTCCAGACCATGTCCAAAACTTTTCATTGTCTTTTAATGAGATTGACAGTAGAGTTCTTCAAATCTCCTGCATCCAATATGGATCATATATCTGTTTCTGAAATTGATAATCCAAGCTATCAACACTATCTTATATTCTCAAGAAATATACTAGCATTATCAGTCACTATCAACTCTACTGTATTGAATTCTGAGGTTTGACACTCTAATCCTGTTCTTCTATGATTCTCTGAAGATTTTTCTCATCAGTTTTAATGACTCCGTTCCTCTGTATTGCAGGATTCTGATAGAATGGTTTTCCATGTACTAACTGATAAACAGAATTTTTACTCTATGAAACACTGGTTTGTCAGACACTCTTATGGAAATGCAACCATGGACATTCTGAATTTTGATGAGCTCAAGTCTAATCATATTTCCAACTTAGACTTGGGAGAGATGTCAATGTCAGAGGAGTTCCGCATCTCTAGTCACACTATTCCTCAACGAAGCCCATTGCAGATGGGAACTAAATATCTCTCCGTGTTTGGCCATTCCCACTTTCTTCTTGCTGATATGTTTAAAGATCTGAAGAAGGTAGTTCTTTTGGATGATGATGTGATTGTTCAAAAAGACATATCCTTTTTGTGGAATCTTGATTTGGGTGGCAAAGTAATGGGCGCTACCGAGTTTTGTGGAGTAAAATTGGGTCATCTCAAGTCATATCTTAACAAGTCATATCTGGGCACCACTATGTATGACAGTAATGACTGTGCCTGGATGTCTGGCATAAACATAGTCGATTTGGAGAAATGGAGAGAACTTGATATTACTGGAGTTTATGAAAGGATTGTCGATCAGGTAATTGCCAAGGATTAGACGTTGTTATGTGTAAATATCAATAATTATTCCAGTTTCCATAGTTGATAAGGTTTTTTACTGAACATCGGAGATTATAGTTTCAAGTGATTCTTTAGTTACCTTTGCACAATTCAGAATGTATATGCTTAAATTTTTTTTTTTCCTCTTTCATTGCCTATGACAGTTGAAACAAGAAAATGAGGTACAATGGAGGGCTGCTGCACTTCCAGCAAATTTACTTGCTTTTCACGGTCATATATATGCTCTGGACAATACTTTAGTTCAGCAAGGGCTTGGCCATGATTATGAAGTCTCTGAAGACTCCTTAAAGAATGCAGCCGCTTTGCATTACAATGGCAATATGAAGCCTTGGCTTGATTTAGCCATTCCCAAGTACAAGATATACTGGAAGAAGTACCTTACACAAGATGAGCGATATATGGAAGAATGCAATGTCAACCCATAACTTTAGTCGCAAATTCGTATTGGATTTGAATCTAAGAGGAGGAACCAAAACTTGCCTGCATGTTTGTCAATTTGCTGCTGAGCCATCGATTGATACTTCACTGTCAAGAGTCAACCAATAAGAATTGGAAAAGGAGTTTCTTACGTCTTCTGGTTCAGGAACACTCGGATGACGACGTGATGCAAGAAAAGCTTCTGGTTTTCTCAATAATTCTTGACCTCAAAATTTGCAAGGAAGTAAGCTGAAACCATAGGTCTTGTAAAGCATGTTTCAGGTAAGCTTGTGTTAGCCGGTTGCATATCATTCATTTGTCATATAGTCTGAAGTAGTAGTTTGGCACTTTTAAAATGGATTGTCGCCCTGTTTGAACCAATGCAGATCAATTCTTTTTCGCCCTACCCTAACCCTTATTGCTTAGCGCAATGAGGGTATATTTTGCCATCTCCCATTAGCAATTATTTGTTATTAGTGCTACACTAGCCAAGGGTTTTCATTCTTGACAAATTTAATGTCATTTTGTATTTAAAAGTTCTAATATTTGTCCCAAACTTAATTTTTGGACCTCCCAATCGTGTATCTGTTTCACTTGTAAATTACTCGCAGATCACTGGATGACATTCTAGAAGCAACTTAGCTTTCTTCAATAAGCTTCATCGTCTTAAATTTCATGTTCGATATGCATGAATATTCTAAGTCAACTAGTTTAACTAATCGAGCAAATATAGAGGATTTATGATACTTGTTCATACTTGTTCACTGAGATGTGCTTGGTTATGTATGATGTTTTGTTGTTGTTGTTGTTGTTGTTGACGTGAACAACTTAAAGGAGAGGAAGAGGAGTGAAACATCACAAAATAGTAACCACATAAAGCTGAAACCGGTTGAATTAAAGCTAGTTTATTAGATAAATCAACGAGCACAAGTGAGATTTCTTTTTTTTAAGAATACGCATTCAAGTTTCTTTTTCAATAATAATAAAAATCAAGCCTAAACTCAATCTTTTGTTTCTGCTATAAAAAATTATGATTAATACTTTTTAGTTTGTGAAAAATATAATTTTTTTTTTTTTTCTCAAAAAAAGCCTCACTATTTTTTTTCATTTACCCGCACTACTTTTCCTTTATCCTCAGGTTAATGGAGTGATTAAATAGGATAGTTTGATTAGGTCAAGGCCAGAAACCTAGTGTAATTGGTAGGGTGGGCATATTAACTGACGTAATTGTATTAAGGGGTTTTGATTGATGAGTTTAGGAATGACGGAATGGAGTGTTAAGTAAAAGATAGTGTTTGAATTGTGAAATTAGGAATGACAATTTAGGAATAATTTTTAGATTTATGAGAATCATTAAATCTATATAATTTAGTGACTTTCATTTTCATTCTTATTATGGTATAATGGTAAAGCACCATAATAATTAATCAGACATATGTCTGAGCGATGAGTCATTTATATTTTTTAATTTATCTTGATACATTATAAAAAACCTTTTATGAGACAAGATTGGTAACTTTAATATTAATTGATTTGAAAATTTAAATATATGGATTATAAAAAATATATATATATAAAGATGGAATTGAAATGAGTGAGAACACTTACCTAATTTTATCTAGGCTTCTAAAGAAAAATATTTTCTAATAAATTTTAATATTACATTAAATATAAAAAATAGTATATTTATCATGGAGTTGTTAAAAAAATATTTTATACAAATAATTCATTTAAATAAAAAATAAAGCTTAAATGAAAATATTTTCTAAAGATATTTTACGCAATTTTCATTTATTGATAACCTATTTTACACTATTAATAACATCCTTTTTTACCAAACTACTTACACGGAAGATTAGTCAAATTGAATAATTATTACTTCAATCAAACTGAATCATTGGTCGGTCCAACTAGATTGATTAACCCAAGTATATCAATTGAGATGTGTCAAGTATTTCAATCGGACAAAAAATATTTTTTTAACAACTTTTAACATCACTTTTAAATGGCTAAAAAATAAATTTTTTTCTTTTGAAAATAGATAATTATTTAATCGTATTATTTTCTTCATATTTCTTTTAGTTTTATCTTTTTTATCATTCGATTAATAATTAATGATTTTTATCCTTTATGCTTAAATGATAAATTACCCCACACACACACATATATATATATATATATAATATAAAATATAAAGTCCAATTTTTTAATAAAAGAATTCTTTAATTTTTATAATTTCGCACGTGTGCTGAACGCACGTGCTGATTAACCAGGAAAAGCCAATAATATGCGTGACTTAATAAGAAGAGGAAAAAGGTTAAGTGAAGAGGGTGGGAAGGGGACGGCCAACGGCGCCGCCGCAGATGATGGCGTTCTCCGGCACGTTGTACTCGTCCCTCAGCGACTCCTCCAGGTTCCCGATGCTAATGTAGAGCTGCTGCCCCAGGTAGCGCCGCTCCCACACCTCCGACCTCAGGTTCCACATCCCTACGTTGTCGAACGACACCATGATCGCCTACCACGACCCCTGGAACACCTGCACAGAGTGCTTGCTTACGGCTTCCATCAGGTTGTAGTGCTTCCTGCTCGCCTCCGTCCACTTCCCCGGCCCCATCCTGCTCGAGATTCGAGTTTGCCCTAAATCAGTGTCGCGCGCACCACTTGTTCGGCGAAATGCCGCAGAGAAGGAAGAAAATGGAGGTAGGACTCACCCTACGAGGAAGAAGGCGTAGCCGTCCAAGTGATAGGCCTGCATGCTCTTCTCTGGATTCTCGAGGATGATCTCCACGAACGACCTGTGCTCGACCTTGATCACGTTGGGGGCGACAGTGATCGGGCCCCTCCCCGGCGGCGGCGGCACGTCGCCGCTCAGGTTGTACTTGAAGACTCCGTCGACGGAGAAGTACTCGGCGAGTTTGAGCGGCGTCGCGGGGTCGACGTGGGAGACGCCATTGAGCGCGAAGCGCTTCTTGCCGTCGGCGGCGGCGGCACGGGAACTGGAGAGTCGGATGGTGCGGGCGATGTCGATGGTGCCGTAGTGGTAGGAGCCCTGCGGGTTGGGGCGGGCGGCGCTGGCGGTGAGGTTCCACCGGAACGACCTCCACTGG
>JBBPFQ010000126.1:9921203-9937563 GCA_037974815.1 Kaempferia elegans | reverse complement strand
GCGCAACTTCTCTCTCTCGGTGATTCTGACTTGAGCGTCGGAGTGGTTTCCGCCGGAACTCTTCCGGTGGTTTCCCCCTAACGTTCGTGTTGATCTCGCAGGGTTTCTCTTCCTCTCTCCGTCTCCACCTTGCCACCTCATCGGCTTCGTGTGCACCCCTGGGCCTAGTCATCCACGTCGCTCTACACCGGAACAACTTTAAAAAAAGATAATTTTACATTGAATAAAACTCACCCCCTCTATCTACTCGAAATCTTTTAAGTTTTTTTATTAAATTGAGTTTCAACAAACACAAAAAAAGATTTTAGCAAAGATTATATCTCAAACTTATAACGCATAAGAAAAATCTATGTATATCTAGAAAAATCATTCATAATGGTTAAGAAATAATGAGCTCCCTAATGGGAGGTAACTCGAAAAAGTTCCCAAATGTCACAATATATTAATTCAAAAGATTCACTATTAGAAATGGTACTCATACCAAAGGTTGTTTTGTTTACTTGGCTAAAGGACAAAGATTACAAACTTTATTTGGACAAATTGAAATTTCGCTAACCAATTGTACAAGATGCTTCATAGGTTGCATGGATGGATGACCTAGTCGTTTATGCCAAAGATCATGTGGTGGAGATGCATTATGACTTTAGGAATGAGTGAATTTGATGGTGTATAAGGAATGTGATAAAGGTCATTATGTTGCCTCCCCAAACCAATCATCTTCTTCGATGACAAGTCATGTACAAATCAAGTAAAAAATCGATAAAGTAATTTAAAGATTTGGTCATCTTACTAACAGATAATAAGTTGACACAAAATGATAGAACACAAAGGACATCTACGATAGTAAGATTTGAATTAAGTTTTTGCAGATCCAAAGTAACTTGTGCTTTATTTCCATTAGATAATCCAATAGATGAATATGAAGGTATTTTTGTATCTAGTAATAACTTAGATAATGAAACCATATCATCAGTGACACCACCATCAACAATCTAATTCCTAAGAATTTTCAAATTAATATAGTCTGAAGAACAAAAGGGAATGATTGAACCTATAATATTTGCCTTGGTTGAATTTTATCATTGTTTAAGGGAGCCAAGAGTTGTTGATATTGTTCATGTATGAAGGTTGGAGTCTCTTACCAAGAATTATTTGCAAAAGATTCCTTCTTTTCTTTATTCTTCTTATATCTCAGAGGGAAACCATGCAAGTGGTAGCATCTATCAATGGTATGATTATTCTCATTACAGTTGCTACAATACAACTTTGTTTTATTTTTATTTGATGAATAATTCCTATAATGAGTTTTACATGTGTCTACCAGCACGACCTCCTTAGAGACAATCAAGTCTCTTTGTTTCTCTTCATTTAAAGCCATGGAATAAACTCTTCCAATAGTAAGAAGAGACTATATAAGAAGTATTTGACAACGAATAGCAGAATAATATTCATTCAGTCCTATAAGGAATTGCATTACCTTTCTTCTTTGTTCTCATTCCTCTACCTTCTTCATACCACCACAAGTGCAAATTGGAAGTTTATTATAAGAAGAAAGTTCACCCCACATATTTTTTTAATTTAGTGAAATAGACTACAATAAACATAGAACCTTATTATAGCGATGTGATGTCTCTGTTGATTTGAAATATTCTAGGTGCATTATTTTGGAAGAATATTTCCTTCGTATCAATCCAAACTTCACTCAGTATAAATCATGTTATTAGCAAGATCAAATTCAATAGAATTGAGGATTCATGATAAAACCATGCATGTCATTGCACCTTTCCATAGGGGAAAGTTTCACCTGTCAATGCCATAATTGCCACCATTCAAATGTTTGGTGGCCAAAATGGTTCCAAAATAGCCCTAGTGTTGAAGAGGAAATATATCAAAAATGTCAACAACATTTCCTTTGACTTTGTTTAATGGAGAAGAAGTTGAATCTATCACATTAGACAAATAAGCTCCCCAGAAACAAATTGCTCTTACACCGTGTAAAAAAAAGGAATATAGAGGAACGAGGAAATAATAAAATGTGAAAAAAATATTCTTCTCTATTAATCTCATATAAAACCTTTTACACATATATACAAGTTGCTAAAAAAATGACAATAAATATTTGATATTTACTACAGTAAAGTAAATAGGGAAAATAATGAGCTAACAATCTTTTACGTAGGGATGAATATTCGGTTAATTCCGTAATAAATTAATCGAATTAATCAAAAATCGATTTAATATTAGCTAACTGAATCAAATTAAAATTTATATAAAATTAATACCAAATTAACCAAAATAACTGAATTAATATCAAATTTATTTAAAAATTAATAAAATAAAATTATACAAAATTAAGTTTAAATAAATTTAAAAACCGAATAAGCATATCAAATTTATTTAAAAATTAATAAAATAAAATTATACCAAATTAATTTTAAATAAATTAAAAAAACCGAATAAGCAGAATGCTCACGAATAATATATTTTAGCATATTTCAATATCTTTTCAAAATAACATATTTCAACAAACATTTCAACTCTAATTAATACTAATTAACAATGTACAGTAGCAACTCTCATTCATAACTCTTGTAATATATAAGCTTTATTTCGAATCACAACATCTTATTATAGTATCTATGATATTCCCAATTTATTTCTAATTAATACTAATTAATATTATGTTAGTGCTCAATTTACTGTAGCAAAAGTAAAAGATAAAATCAACCATCCGGCCCCAAACATAGTGCTCCAATACTAGAACATAGTTTGCTACGATTGTACAAAATCATAACTGCTATGATTAGGTAGTAATTATGGACATGTAATTACAGTAATTACAATAAGAATAATTTTTTAAAAAAAAATAAAATATAGAGAGTTGGAATAGAACGTCCTTTTAAAAATAAATGAAATAAAAAAAGGACATATTTTGATTAATTTTTATCCAAATCATTTTATCAAATAGTAAAATATATCTATTTTATTAATGCAATGGCACTCGGTAATTTAATAAATTGTCTATAAATATCATTAATTAGTAAACTCAGATGCTTAAGAACTCCATGTCATAAAAGAACCCCGATTTGGAATCACCGATCTACTAGTCAACGATGTTCAATCAGTGAAATTTCCTATTGACTCGGCGGATATTAAACCTGACAAATTATTGTCATAAAACCTACAATAATCGCCTAGTTACATATTTATGACATCTATTAAAGACTAAAAAAACTAACAAGAACTCACATATAAAAAACATAATCCTCAAGATAAACAAAATAATTGAACAAGCACTTGAGATGCGAAAGTAATTAGTTAACCAATCAAGTACTGGTATCTTGTAGTTCGTCCAGTTTTTCTCTTTAACTAATCTGGACATCAAATTTCCATTTTACAATGTAAGCAGCCACTTGAAGTACAAAAATAATTAAACCTGGACAAAGAGAGTAACTATTATTACCAGAATTCATCAAACAACCACGCAGAGAAAGTTTATATCAGGATAGCAAATAACAATACCTTGAATTGATCCATTAAATTACAATGGCGAAGAGATTGTACAATTCAGACAAGAATTTGCATGATAATTTGAGTCTAGAACCACAAGAAAATGAGCCATGAAGGAAGGCGAAACACATAAAGGACGCTAACTACAAGAGACGTAACCTAGCGATTCTTGAAGTCGAAGAAAGAACGGCAATAAACGATCCTGTACAACTTCTATCCCCATTACATTTGTATGGAGAACCAAGGCAGACAATTAAAAGTAAGCTCCCTCGATGAAACCACAGTTGCAACTCACAGCCATATATAACCAGTTGCAACTCTACAAATGTTCTTGCATGAATGTCGGCAATATTCTATTCAAATATGGAACACTAAATTAGAGTAGAGAGACGATCTGGGTTTGCACGAAACCTGTCTGTGATTTTATGATGTGCCACTAGGTGTGCATGCATTCAAACATAATGAAGATAAATGAAAATCACCTGAGTGATATCGAAAGACAATTCATTTTATCATTTGGTGCATCATCCTGGAACTGACTCAGAATTTTCAGGCCTGTTCTGACCTCCATGAGTACCAGCATCAGTAATAGGCATGGACCTCTGAGCAAACTCAAGCATTATCTTCCGCTGATGTTCGTTGGTGTGAGGAAGACTTGCACGTAACAGCTCCACAGGCATCTCTTTGCTAATAGTGATGGTTGCTTCAGAGCCTATAAGTGTAGTACCAGCTGCTTGCACAAGCAGCATTTGCATTATACAGTCGTATTTGCTCAGGCAATATGCGGTTAGAAGCCCAAAGAAAGCATCAAATGATGCCTGCCATAGGGTTCGGTTGGACAAACTGTAGTTGCTTGCAGCATGAGGATCCATCAGAAGTTCCGTAGCTCTATCGAGAACACACTTTATAATTATGCTGGCTCCATCACCAGCTGAACTTCCAATAGGACGGAGTGGAGGTTGTTCAGATGAACATACTACTGCAGCTAGACAAGCACCAAGTGCGTTAAGTTCCATATTGCGCACACACGAAGACACAGTCTTAGCCAGATTGATGGTTGTTTCTGCTGCACTGGGATCCGTTGGTAGACCACCAAACAAAATCCTAAGGTGGCTGAAAATGGCCATGCAGACTACTCTAGTTGGATGGCTTCCAGGAAGTAGAAGGTGAAGATAGCGTGATATGAGCTTTCTGCCTTTTGGAAGAGAGATGATACGTAAAAAAACAAGGTCATCCTTTTGGGCGAAAGCTGTTGAGTTATCAGATTTACCAGCACCAAATGGATCAACAAGCTGGAGTGATGCAGCGATGACATCAAGAAGAACCTGCCTTCTCCGCTTCAGTTGCAACCCGCCATCCTGTGGTTGGTTAGCCTGTAGAACTCGATCGATATCATCCACATCCAGGAGAAGGCAAATACAATCTTCAATTGCTATTCTCGCAGCCAACATAGGCTCCTGTTCAAGAGGCTTTATAGAGGATTTCAGATCATCACCTGATGTAGATGGCATATCAACCTCAAGGAGAGGGCGAGGCCTGCGAACTGAAGATAATGGAACTCTCCCAAGTCCATCAACCTCAACGTATGCATGGGATTCATTATTAGAACGTGACCGTGATGGAGGATCCTTTATTGCTGATGGACAAAAGCGATGCTTAAGTCTTAAATTAGATGACTTTTTTGCAAGACAAGCTTGATGATAGTAATCATCATGATAAAGGTCAGTGATATGTGTTGCCGCATGCTGCATTTTCAAAATGCTTTCTATTTCTTGGCCTGACATGTACTTTGATCTGAATTGAAAACCACTGTCACTCTTCGAGCTGCCAGTCTCTGACTGTTGAGACAATCGCATATTGTGTTTCCCTCTGTGAGATGATTTTGATCTATTGTCTCTAAAATTAGGCATGCCACTAACTGACTCAAAGTTGTTCATCATGTGAGGGTGATTATATCGGTTGAATAAGTTAGGTTGCAGGTGGGAGAAATGGGCAAGAGATTGCTGCAGCAATCTCTGCTGTTGTTGCTGTGACAAAAACTGTGGTGAAATTAAACCACCTTGCAGAGGTAAATGTTGAGGAAATAAATTAGGCAACAGGCCGTGATTCTCCCTTACAAAGAGGTCAGAATGATTGAGCGAGTAATTTCTAGGCATGCTAGTAGATGAGACACCAGGATGTTTGAACTGCATACTCGGATTATAGTGCAGCCCATGATGCAATCCTCCCAACTGATTTAGAGAACTAGAATAAGGCAGTGGAGCAGATATCTGGTCTGCTATACCCACGGATGGCAAACTTGAATGGCGAGTTAGAGGTAGACTTTGTCCCCCAGGTGGAGGGTAGGAAGTGAAAGATGACTTGGGGACAGAGATGGATTCAACAGAGCGAAGCTGCTGCAGTTGGTGTGGATGAGAAGATGTACGATACAGCGGCTTTATTTCATCAAACTGAGATGGAGTAACAAGTGGCTGTGACGACCACGGTTTGTTCTCCTGAACATCTTCAACATCCAATATCTGGTGATCAATCCAGCTTGGAAAATCAGTTTCTTGTATCCAGTCCGCATTAGAAGAATCTGAGTAGGCATAATTTTTTGAATTAATTTCTAGAATGATGTTATATATATATATATATAGTAGGGTTAACAGTGTGAGAATGCCTTAGAAGATCAGAAGCAATAAACAATATGCAATATCTCAACTTCGCACATTAAGATCATATAAAGATTTGAGTAAATTGAAAGTGTAGTCAATGATTTAAAAACAAATCAATCCCTAGTAGAACTTTTGTTAGCAATTATAAACTTGAAAATTCAGTTAAGTAGAAAATGGTCGAATAAAACATTTATCTTCTGTTCTTTGAAGAAAGAGTAAGTCAAGCAGCTTCCTTTGGCTGATAGTTTTAATTGTACTGGAGGAGGAAACAACTATGGCATGATATTGTTTAATGACAAGTACATCAGGAGTATGATTCCTTAACAATCAGCTACATACAATCCAAAGGGCAACATACAGATGCAAGTACTGGACTTACTGAAAACTAGTCAATGATGAGGAAGGCCCAAGAACCATGAAACTTAATTGCTCTTTGATTTTGGTAATTGATATTTGTCCTCAACTTGGCAAGAATATGTAGTCAACTCCAATTCTAAATGATCAAGCCAATAGGATTTGTTGGAATCAGGAATTTACTTTCAGAACAATTTATCTCAACGGCTTCCCAGCTCTTGTATTCATTCCATTCTTTGAAATGAGTTGGTACTATTTTGCCTCAAGACAAACACATAAAGGATTTCAATAGCATATTGATGACAATTTCATATGGTTGAACCAAATGGTCTGCTACTGATATTTTTTAACAACACAACTTTAAAATTGAACCTTTCTTGCACTTGTATGATACCTATATTTGCTCCAATCATGAAATACAAGATGGTTTTACATATCTAACTTGAAAGACTTAAGAGGTAGTTAAATAAAGCTACCAAAAGAATATATGTAAGGCTATATCGATGTTGTATTCAGATCCTTTAAATAACTTAATTATGTTAACTAGAATTTTCTTTGGTTTCCTACCTACTACACCTTTAACTGATTCAAACTGAACATAAATTTCGTTTTAACCTTTTTCTCTCAGTTGATCAATTATTGGAACTGCATCAATTATGCATCGACTAGCTGTCAATGAACTTTTTTCATTTCACCTTTTCTAATAACTCCTCACACATTATCATATCTACTATTAACTTTTCGAACATGTTGATTTCTAAATTTCCAATACACACGAATCCAAGAAATATATTGGATAGTATCACGACCTCATAAAGCTTCTTTCTAACCTCATGACAATAGCACAAGATTCCAAAACTTATCTAAATTTTGACGACACATTGTGTATCATATTAATAATACTGCATCAATACCTCCTTGTTGACTATTAGATCCAAAATATCTAAAATTCACTATAGAAATTTCGTATGCATAGATCTTAAATATTTCCTAGCTTGTTTCGCATAGTCACACTTAAACGTACACCTTTTAATTGAAAGTTTATCTCCCCAATTTCAACGGCCAATTCATACTATTTTCACTCACATCAATTAGCAGAAAATTAACTGATGATAGTATGAAACAAGGTCTATTTTTAATACAACTAATGAGTTCATCTAAGATCATAATGTAAACTCACTTTTAAAAAAAAAAAAAAATCATTTGTTATACACCTAGTAACTAACATGTTGCTATATTAGCATATTTGTCCATATAAAAATCTCACGTTGATATAATTATTAATACTCTCTTATTATTATGTTAAATACCTTTTCCAAAAATTTCACAGGATCTCTCATGGTCACACACACTATTCATCACTTTATTTCCTTAATAAAATGGTACTAGAAACACTTTTGCTCTTTCATCAGGAATTTCTTATCTCTCAATTAATAACTTTGTTAGTTCAATATCCCCTGCACACAGATTCCAACTGTAATACCTTCTGGACTTGCACTTAAATAGATTTACTATATTTTAATCTACAAACATTTTTTTTTGTAGATCATTGAATAGCTTGTTAAAGAATCTCTCTTTTCTGTAATTATAAGAGTTATCTTCTCGCTTTCATAACAATTTGCTTATGCTTCCCTTTGGGTGTGTACATAGTATACCAACGTATCCCCTACCTAAGGGCCTTGATTTCTTGGATTGTGCTTCCCTAACATTTTGATCTTCAATAAGTACCATGCATATATTACCTAAATCTGTGTATTCTCTTTTCCTACCCTTAGCAACCTGGTATACTTTAGTAACTTTTTACACTTCCTCAAATCACCGTGAACCCCTCTTTAGTCCATATTATGATCTCATTCTTCTCAACTGAAAGTTCATACTATTATGATCGACTTAATTTTCAATTGATATCTAATTTCCTGCATCCAATTGTGATCATATATCTTAATAATAGCATTAAAAACAATTCAGCATTGCGACATCTATCAGTATGTGAAGGGTTTGAGTAGGAACATTGCTAGCAAAACATCCCCAAAAAGATAGGTAATCAGGCACAGAATACAAAACAAAGAAGAGAATGCAATATTTTGGTTGGAAATATCCATGTCATTCTTGTCTTCAGATCCTACCATTGTAATATCATTCTTCCATGTCATTTGCACCTTTAGATATTACTTTCTAGATGTTTTACATAGGAGTGAGATGCAAAAGAAGATAAACATATAGTCCCCAGCAAGAACTTAAATTCTTCGCTGAGATAGAACAAACACATTAAGATTAGTTTGCAATAATACCACACTAGCACTTACTGTCTCTAGAAAAAGACCCTCTATCACCAATAACGCCTACACTCCTTGGTTCATTGACAACTCTGTTCAGCTGAGAATGCAGAAATAACCAGTCAACAAAGACCAAATGCATAAAGAAATCATGAAAAAAATGATAACAATGAGTAATAGGATAGATAATATCAGAGGGCTCAAGGAGGTATACGAGCTTCTAAATTAAATCTTAGTCTGCCACATATCAGAGAACATAAGAAAAGGCAAAAAGAACATGTCATTGACAAAAAGTTTTAAGGGAATCCTGAAGGCAATAAAACAACCTAAGAAACCAAAATCTAAATCACTAGGCAAACCCAAGTGTAGTGTAGTGTTTCATAGGAGACAATTGTGTAGGCTGCATAAACTAGGTGAAATGACCACCTACACAATAGCACAAGGACTTCAGAACCTTAGATCCTACAAACAGGAAATTTGTACAGATAAAATAAAGAGAACAAATAAAGACAACCAAAAAGAAGGGATTTTTCATTGATAACTCAGATATGTTCTATAGCAAGTAGCAGCTTCAATATATCACAAAACCCAGGATGCATATACATGTATTAATTTCATTGAGCTTTTAAATTGAAAGAGCATAAATCACTCAAACATGTTACCTGGGAAACAGCCACAACAATCACAATCACTATCACTATATTAGAATATTAAGTATTTTAGACAAATTTTAGTAAATTGAAAAAAAATTCTGTACTTCAACATAAATTTACATATCTGACCTATACTTTTTGACATTTAACAAACCCATCCTATGTGTGGAGTTAGTAAAAAGATTAAAAATATTAATGTCAGATGTAGCACCAATAGATGATAAAATGAGATCCAATAGTTGATAAAATGAGATTACAAGGTGAGATGATATTGACACGCTCAATGTTTGACCAATAATTTTATAGTTATAAGAGTGGAAGGTGTAAGGGGAGAGGGAAATCCAAACAAAAAAAAAATTAAAATGATTTATTGAGTTAAATATTAGTAGTGGTATAAACTTGCATTGAATTCATTTGATGAATTAGAATCATATAGCCGACTTAAATAATTTGTGCAAATACGGCTTGATGATGAAATCCAAAATGATAGGGTATACAACTGATCATATCAATTGCATGCATAGCCAATTGTATCCATGAATAAAGTATTAGTTGCTCTATGCAGATGTAGATTTTGAGGTAGTCAAATAGTCATGAGAGTTGCAGCCAACAACATGGTTTCATAGTATATAATTTCGTATTGAAAAAAAAGTCTAGCTATCCCCTGCCAATGTTACAATGCAAATATTGGAATTGTTTGACCCAATACAATTAAGGTGAATAATGAGATCATTATTAATTATTAATTAGGAGTAGATATTAATGAAAATAGCATTAATAAAATAAAGGATGAGTAGTTAAAATAGAGAATAGGGTCTAAAGTATTGAGTTGTCATGTGCCCCTTCAACAAAAGGGGGAAATCTTATGTTTCTTTAGCTTTAAATAAAATTCAAAAGTTATAAATTTAATTTCTAGGAATTAAATTCATTTACACATTTTAGGATCTTTAAGAGGACCTACATGGATTTGTAGAAGTGAGAAAATTTTGTTTGGAGTGATTGGGGAACAAATGGACTTTTGATTTGGGGAGGAAGCAACCAAGTTTAGGTGAGGCAACAGTTTCGACTAGAGCTGATCAGGCAGACTAGTTCAATTGGAATAATTCTAATCCCAGATTTCGTGTGCCCAAATTCTTCTCCCCTCTTTTGATTTTGCCAACCCCACCTCCCTGGGTACTCGTCCCTTTCTGACTCTGTGATGCTCTACAAGCTTACTATGGTTATCAACCTCCAACACTGTCAGTTAGTCCTCGTACTTAATAATTGTCTTAAATACTCATTTCAAAATCATTTGCGAACAAGCAAATCCTCTGAGTAGAGCCTTCCCATGGCAATCATCTATTAAGAAAGTGCACCGTCTCCTTACTCAAAGGGTTATCAAGTTAGGGGATCCACTAAGGTAGCTACCGCTACAGATGTCCAATTAAAAAGAGAAGAACACAATGGTTTTTCATTGTCAGCCATGTGAAAATTCTTCTCTCCTGTGGGTGTTCCGCCCTCTCTGTCTTTGCGGATGCTCTACAAGCTAACTATGGTTAACAACCACCAACCTCGCTAGTTAGTCCTACTACTTAGAAGTTGTCCTAAACACTCATTTCAAAATGATTTGTCTGAGTAGAGTTTTCCAATGGCAATCATCTATTGAGGAAAGATCCTCTCCTTACTCAAAGGGCGCTTTTATCAAATTAGGGGATCGACCGAGGTAGCTACTATTAGGGATGTCAAATTGAAAAAAAGATCATGTGGTTTTTGATTGCCAACCATGTGATGTTTGTGTTGCATTTGTAACCCAAATTGAGGTGTCATTTAAGATGTGTTTGATTAATGGGATGTGTGTAAGGATATCTGAATGCTAAGCATCATGAGGATTAAAGAATTTAAGAGAGATTTGTGTTGAAGAAGAACAATTATGGGAAAGTTGTGTGCCTATTATTTACTAGGTCAAAGCATCCTAAATTAGAGTGTCCTTGAATTTCATTTGAAGACGATAAAGTATCAGGTTGTGTTGACAACCATGCCATCATGATTGTTGCCAATGAGATCATCTATACCAGATCTAGAAGAGATCATCATTTTCTGAAAGAGGCTAGTTGCCATTGAGACTAGCTATGCAATGGAGATAAGAGGTGTGCATTTAGTAGATGGAGCATGACAATATTTATTTATTTATTGTTGTTGGCAAAAGGGAAAGCTTTGGCACAGCTACCGTGTGACCTAGAGGGCAGATTTGAGTCTCGGAAATAACTTTTTTCTTGCAAAGCAGGGTAAGATGGTGTACAATAGACCCTTTATTTGGACTACGCATTGGCGGGAGTTTCATGAGCTTCACTTTTATTATCATTGACAAACGGGAACTTTGTGCTACAGTAAAGTTGTTGATGTGTGACTTGGTGCTCACGGATTTGAGTCGCAGAAATATCCTCTTGCAATACATGATTAGGTTGTGTACAATCCTCAGGACCTTGCATTGACGGGAACTATATGCACTGGGTTGCCCTTTTATTGTTGCGGACAACTTTCTCTCTCTCTTTTTCCACATTTGATAGATTTTTTCATTTCTTTTTTAAATACTTGTTTTCTTGCCTTTTTTTTTCTTTCTCTTTGTTAATAATTTTATTTTTGAATGGAAATGATGAGGTAGATGGGAAGAGAGAACTAATAGTGATGGGAAAACAAAATCAATGGAAGATGGAGATAACGAGGGATGTGGGAAGGAAACAATGGAGGAAATGATGGGTGGAGATGAGGAGAGAAGGGAATCACAATAAAAAATCAGTGATCCAAGAACAAGGTAAGGAACCAACCAAATGCTAGAGTGCAAATGAGATGTCAATAAGGATGGACACCAAAGCTTAAGGATGATAGATAATGGAGGATATAACTAATAGCAAGACCAATCATAATGCTTCAACTTTGATATAAATTGATGCAACACCAGAATGGAATTGTTGAACCAAGGGGATAAAAATCTTTAAAAAAAATAAGCTTCACCTAAAGAAAACTCTCATTGAAAAAATTCAAAAGAATTTAAAAATCCTATTAACTCAAAATGTTATTTAGTACATGGTAGGAAACACGGGAAGTGAGTGAAAAGTTTTAGACTTAGTAAGATAAAGATAATATATATCAAATTTAAGTTTAGCAATATTTGTAAAAATATAATTGTTAAGATAGGCGATGATGAGTTATGTAATTGAGAAATTTAAGTATTTAAAATTATTTTTACAAAAGAATGAAGGGGTTGAGAGATGTCTTACATAGAAACAAGCAGCACGGTTGGCATGTAGAAGAATATCATATGTTCGTTATGATCGTAAAGTACTTCTAAAATTTAAAGGGAAGTTCTACAATATAGCAGTTAAACCTACTATATTATATGGAGTTGTTGGACTATGACTCGAGCACACGAGTAGATGATAGTCGCAGAGATAAGGATGTTAAGATAAATGTGCAGACATACAAGGATGGACATGATAAGAAATGAGAACATTAAAGAGGAAGTCAGATAGCATCTATTAAGAGGAAAGTCCATAAGGCATGTTTAAGATGGTAACATGTACTTAGACGACTAATAAATGTTCCAATTAGACAATGTGAAACTATCACAAAATACACTCATTAAACTAGGAAAAGGAAGAATAAAAAAGATTCAGTTGGCAATGATAAAATAAAATAAAATTTATTTAAATATAGATAATGATATAGTAGAGGATAAAGACCAATTGCGTAAAAGGATTCATATAACCGACCCCACCTACTGGGATAAGGTTTGATTATTATTATGGTTGTTGTACATGGGATTATAACTTTGCTATAGATTAGCAATAAGAATTCTTATAAAATAAAGACTATTTACCCAATAAAATCTTAAATGATCCCAATAAAAACTCTATAAGTAATATAAAAAATTAAACAACAGATACAATTTTAAACTTTTTAACAATATATGCAATAGAATTTAAAATCTCATTGATTTAAATTCAACACAAGAACCTTTTGGCATTCATATACCAACAGAGAAACCTCCTAATAGTATTACTATTTATTTCTCTATCAACAAAGCAAGCAAAAAAAACTCAAAAATTGTTTAAATTTACCTTTCTAAAGGTTGTTGCAAGGTCATCAATCTCGGATAAGGACCCTAAGCTTTCAATCTGCAAATATTACAATAAGACAATGCAATTTTAGCTACAAAAGTTTGCAAATATTTTTTATAAGATATCTTTGCGTGAAAATAATAAGAACTAAAAGATCTGACATAGTATGTAAATTGTTAGGTTCTAGGAATTCTCAGTGTAGAACACTTGGATAACAATAGCAATCAAAGTTGAACAAAGTTAAATCGAAGAAGCTAAAGAATAATACAAACCAATCTCAAGAATCATCAAGATAAATAAAAGGTGAAAGGTTGAAAACATGAGTTAGGCCAAAGTTCTATTGTAGGAAGAAGCAGAGTTTAGATCCAATTAAATCAATGTCTGTATGATAAGGAAAGAAAATAGAGAAAAAACAAAGGGATAGGAAATTGGTATAATGGCCAACAATGCTGAGAAGGATCTAGATTTCAAAATTCAAATAACCATGACCATTTAAAGGTGTAAATTTGCAAATCCACTCATGTAACCATACAGAACTACCAATTATGGTGAGCTAAAACTGCCTATAATTCTACCCATTATTCACAATGATCAAAATATTTGATTTCCAACAAAATTTGAGTGTTATTGTTTAATAAATCATGAGAAATAAATAAATAAGTCTCTCTTCTGCACCTTTCAGTATGCAACGAGTTTGGCTGCTTAGACTCTTTAGTATACCTACATTCATAATGTGTCATGCCAGCACGAGTAGGGAAGGTATTCTAGAAACGAATGCATGAATTAACAGAAATGGTAAACACTAACTATGAGTTCACCAATTCTTCGAGTGTCGATATTGCCGGCGATCGATCCTTGGAAAGTAGATCTTTTGCTCACCGTAGTAAAAAAAGATTACAAACGAACCGTCCTTACTCTTCCACAAACCAAGTCTCGACCGCGCCTTGGATGTTTTCTGATAGTGTTTTCATTGAGATCTCCTTCCGCACTTCTCTTCTTCGAAGCCCCAGCAGCACTTGGACGCACACCTATATATAGGGTGGAAGGCAGAGCACTGCTCCATGAGCAATGTGTGCACATGTATGCATTGCTCCTCAAGCAGTTTGTGCTCACGTTGCTCAAAATGCCCACTCATCTTTAACCTGCCTACATCTCCCACTCATCCAAGTAAATGCCACAAAAGGTACTTAGTCACACAGACTAAATAAAGTTAAAGTTCATACAGAAGAGAGATCATTAGTCACAAAGACTAATAGAACAACATCCAATTCATATTTAGAGAAAATGGTTCATGTAACAGCAAGCACACTGAGCAATCAATGCTAAAAAAGTTGTTACAACTTACTTAGCTACTCACATAATGACACTTAGTCACTCTCATAATGACACATAACCATTATCCAGGAGACATCCAATCTCCCGGTGACATACAACCATTTTCTTGGAGATATCCATGTCTTGCTATTTATCCAGATTAAATAATCTTCATTTACATCAACATAAAGATCTCTAATCCCTCATTATGACTATTATATTAAGAGCATGTCTCATATTCAATATTCACAATCATTTCTATACATAACAGAAATGGATCGACCTATGAATAATATCAAAGATGTAAATCTATTTAATCTTCTTTTTTTAGCTTGAATCCATTCATTTTAATCAATCGCTTTCCTAGTCATGTTTCATATACCGCATCATCCATAGTCATAGGGTTTACATGCTAAGGTAACAGACTCTGATTAAAATTTCATAAAAATAGCTAAATAGTCACTAAAGGAAAAATTTTTAGATCAACCTATAATCTGAATGGCTCACATAGTAGAGAAGTAGGGAACCATTCTACTACTACCCTTATTATCATATAAACACATGTGGTATGAATCACATGCTATAATGTTTTTCTATTTATCATAAAGAGCAATGTTTCTGTATTTAACATTGTACCGATTTTGATCTAGACATTTCCAATGCCTAATCCAGAATTCAACTTATGAATTATAATCTGGCTTCTAAACAGGCATAGTAAATGGTGAGTTCATTTACTTCGATCATCTATCTTTAAAAGATCTCATGTTGATACAGATATCAAGTCTACCCCAACTTATAGGAATGTAACAATTTTAACAACTACATAAAGTAACAGTCACATAAGCTGTCGTATAAGAACTAGTGTTGCATGTAACAAAACAACATATACACTAAATAAATTATGGCAAATCATGCAATCAAATCACAATATCTCTTTGTCATTATAATATTGTTTCACTCTACGAAGTCCCAAAGACTTTACATGCTCATTAAATGACTCTCTAATCATTGGCTTAGTAAAAGGATCTACAAGCATAACACACGTAGAGATATACTCAAGAACCATCTTCCTTTTAACCACAATATCCCTCACAAAGTTATATTTTATAGTTATATGTTTGTCCTTACTGTGATATTTGGGAACCTTCGAGAAAGTTATTGCATCTTGACTGTCACAGTAGACGACTACTGGGCTCCCACTGTCCTTAGCAATCTTCAAATACTTTAGGAATCTTCTTAACTAAACTGCTTCTT
The DNA here is from genome assembly GCA_037974815.1 of Kaempferia elegans. Classification (NCBI taxonomy): domain Eukaryota; kingdom Viridiplantae; phylum Streptophyta; class Magnoliopsida; order Zingiberales; family Zingiberaceae; genus Kaempferia; species Kaempferia elegans. The sequence continues at coordinate 9,921,448 of JBBPFQ010000126.1, read as the reverse complement.
GCACAACCGCTGTCGCTGAACATGCCACATATTCAACTTCCATAGTTGACAAAGGTACACAAGCTTGTTTCTTGTTGTTCCATGAAATGACGCCACCATTCAGTAAGAACGCATAGCCTGATGTAGATTTTCTATCATCCAAGTCTCAGCTCAATCTACATCTGAACAGTCTTTCAAAATCATATCTGATCCTTGAAAACAAAGATAATAATTTTTTATTGCCTTCAGATATTTGAGTATCTTTT
>JBBPFQ010000126.1:9847867-9871130 GCA_037974815.1 Kaempferia elegans | reverse complement strand
TATGGTTTATCATTTTATATTTTATTATTGTGTTTTTTATTCAGTATTTCAATAAGAATTTGTATTTATTTTATATTCATGTATATTATATATATTTTTTAAAATTTATATGTCTTTTATGTTTTAATAAAATATAATTATTAAATTAACTATATTTAATAATTATCAAAATATAAATAAATATTATATAAAAAGATATTTATAAAAATATTAATGAAATATATTAAATTAAAAATTGATAACAAATTGAAGATAAAATGATAGTGGAACACATAAATATTTAGTTGGTGAGATATTTAATTGTGGAATTGAAAATATTTGAGAGTGAGATATTTGGTAGGTGGGACCCATAAATATTTGATTTGGGGATATTTAATTGTGAGATTTGAAATATTTGAGAAATCTTTGGCTCGCTCCTATAGTTCGCACCGTTAAAGTGGATAAAGGAGACCCGGATATTATAAAGTCAGACTAGGGAAGAGACGTATAAAGAGAACAACTTTTTATATTACCATGGGCAAGACGCTACCTATCTACCTTCGACCGCTACTTGGACTAGGAACGCTACCTATTTACCTTCGATCGCTACCTGGACTAGGCAACCTATCTACCTTCGACCGCTTCCTGGACTAGGAACGCTACATAATCTACCTTCGATTGCTACCTGGACTAGGCAACCTATCTACCTTCGATTGCTACCTAGACTAGGAAGACATCAGGCGTGAGTTACCTCTCTTCATCTTCAAAATGGTAAGATATTTGATTGATGATGCGGATGCGGTGACTACGAATATGTGAAATATCTCTAAGATTATGAATGCTCTAAAAATTTAGAAATACACATGTAAAGTGATGAATCTATACAAATTAAAAATGGTGGGTCACTAATTGTTCACGCAGATTTTAAGAGAAATTATTTTATTTATTTATTATATTAATATAAATTATTTTATTTCAAGATAAATTGATTGTTTGTTAAAACTTGTTTTGTTAGAGAATTAGTTATGAAAACTTTATTTATAATTTGAATCGCGTGTCATGTGATTTTTCAATTATTGATATTAATCATATTTATATCGAAAATGGATCGTATCATTTCTAGCGTATTCTCGGATCCCTCAAATCCCACACGATAGCGAACCCAAAATCAACGAGGGTTCCCACGTTGCTCGTCGTCGTTCGAAGCTACGGCTCGTCGTTCTCCAGGGAGAAAAGCGAGGAGGAGCTAGTCGGAATCGAAAGGCAGCGATAAGGTGCCAATTCCGGTTTGCGGAGGCGTCTCATGAGCGAGAGAGGCGGTGACTGGTATAAGGAGGACAAGATGAGCGTGAGTCCAGTGCCGGCCTCGGACACCCATGGCAACCTGGACGAGCAGATCGCGCAGCTCATGCAGTGCAAGCCGCTCTCCGAACAGGAGGTTACATCTCGCCCTTTCCCTCGCTTATTTTCGTCCGATCGTTCCTTCGATTTATTCCCTCTCTGGTCGGGATGTTTATTTTTGGGGGTTTCTGCTCGATTCATGTGTATTCTTTACAGATCTGAGGTTGAGTGAGTGTTTAGCAATTTACAGATCTGCGATGCTGTTATGGCGTGTGGTTTGGCTGAGATGTTTGTTTTTAGTGATTACTGGGATCTGTATTTGTAAAATGGTAGATATTGGCGTTAGATCTATTTTAATATTTAGTCTATCTTTCTTCGTAACGAATTGGTTCGGTTGCAGGTCTTTGATCCGGTTCCCTGGATTGTTCCTCGTATCCTATGATTCAAGCTTTAAATAATGGAGTTTTTAGAGAAATTTGAGCTCTTCCCAAACTTGAAACTGCTAATGTAGAACTGGCCAGTTCATATTTATTTCCAGGATTGTAATGATTTTCTTTGATGGGATGATTGATTTATCCATTATCGATGTGCCTTATTTTTTTCTCCTTGATAGAATTATAAACGCTTTAATTTGTTAGAGACGATGGGAAGTACTTTGTCTGATCAGCATGCCATTCAGAATTCAGTTTCTGATTGAGCTGATTTTTCTTGTAAGTTCTATAGGTTTCTATTGTATCTTTTCATAAGCCTCTGGAAATTTATGAAATATTACTCAAGTTATAGGAGGACTCCTCTTGTTACATGCATTAACTGTTTGTTCTATCAACAAGGAATAGAGGTAAATGCTTCTATTCCCTTCTTGCGTCTTGCTAATTGCTAAAAGTTCATAATGAGTTATTCATTGTTAAAACAGTAGCTTTTGCAGTCCAGTGTTTATTTGGTGTTCTTTGTTTCCCTATCAAAATAATATTTGGAATTTCTTGCAATTTATCATTGTGAGTTAATAACTAGATTTATAAGTTTGTCCCTTGTTTTTTAATAAAATTTCAGGTTAGGTTGCTTTGTGAGAAAGCTAAGGAGGTTTTAATGGAAGAAAGCAATGTTCAGGTAGACATTACTTCTTTTAAGTAAGCTATTCAATCTACTTAAGGCCCTTGTTAAAGTTTACAGCTGTTGAATTTCCCTGAAGTTGTTCACTAGCATGCTGGCCTTGATCATTCTTTATTATAGGTGATTTATGTGGTTTCACTTTGTAAATTGGACTTTGAAAATTTTAATTCGATGAGTTTTATTTTTTATTGGTTGTAAAATTTATTTTGATCAAGTCATTGCGAATTAGTAATTTTAAATACTATTTCATAAATATTATTTAAAGTAGATCCAAATTTGATTAAGTATTTTATGAATAGGGTAAATTTTACTTATTTTAAGGATGATTGAGGCTTTATAAAGAAATCTCTTTTGTTATTAGAATCTTCCAATTAATAAAAATTTGATTTTCTACATTCATTTCTCACTGGGAGACGCAGACTGAAGCACACAATTCAGTTGAGGCACACGTTTATCATATTGCTGCTGGCGTTACATCAAAATGATGTTTCCTACTTCAGTACTTCTGATATATTTTTTTTATTATATTTTCTAGTCTCCTCGCCCTGCATTTCCTCGTAAAATCTGTTCATCTAGGCTGCCCAATCTATTATAGACAAATTGGATCTGATCTACCTAGTAAAACCAAAAAGGTTTTAATATACCTTATAGGGACCAATGTTCTAGTGAAGCCACCTCACGAAACTGAAATGACTTATTTTTGTTCTGGTTGAATTGTATAGCAATTTTTAGTTTGATTAGTTAAATATATAGATGTAGAAATATAAATATTAATGATTTATTAAATATATTTTGAGTAATAGATATTATGTTTCTTGATTGGTGGAATCTAGCCATTTTAAATATAACCTGAAATTTTCTAAAATGGAAGTCAAGCTTTTTCATGTCAAATAAGATTTAATACAGTTTATTCTTTTCTGTTTGAACCGAATATTGGACAAGCCTCACTGTGCACATGGCTACATTTTCCGATTTAAGTGCTCTAGTCAGCAATTTTGTCTTATTCGTGACAATTTTGGATGTATTGCAGTCAGTGAAAAGCCCTGTGACAATCTGTGGTGATATTCATGGACAATTTCATGATCTTGCAGAGCTATTTCGAATTGGTGGAAAGGTACTTGTTTGAGTTAGAAAACTAAGAACCAACTATTTGAAGTTATCATGGCCATTTAATCATCCCAACAAGTTCATGGATTTAATCACATCTTATCCTTTTTCAGTGTCCAGATACCAATTACTTATTTATGGGTGATTATGTGGATCGTGGGTATTATTCTGTCGAGACAGTTACGGTAAGAAAACTATCTTGTTATCGTTCCTATGGAATTTCTTGCTACGTTGTATTAATACGTTTCACACACTTAATATATATTTTTTTCAAGTTACAAATTGCACAATCTTAGTTGGAAGTTCATCAGAAGCTACACTCAAGTACTCAACAGAATTAATACTTTTTTGGTCAGCCAGCCCTAGTTTTTGCTCAAAGTGTCACAAACAGAATCAAACTTCACTTAGAACAGCATTATTGCTTGATTGTTCTATGTCACTTTCTTGATGTTTTTCCTTCCATTTGTTGATTCGGTATTCTATGTTCTTTATAAATTTGCTATCATAAAAAAGTACTTTTCTACAATTGTTTATTTAGCATTTGTCAGTATTTATTTTCTAAAAACAGTGAAGTCTTGATGACATATTGATGTATCAACTGGTTTTGTATGAACAGCTTTTGGTGGCTCTCAAGGTGCGTTATCCTCAGCGAATTACCATTCTCAGAGGAAACCATGAGAGTCGTCAGGTATATAGCATAATTTTTGGTCTTTCATAAATATGTTAATTTTTTTTGTAGCCTATTAATCTTTGCACAATAAGATATCATTGTTCCTAAAAGATTCAATTTGACATATTCATTTCCTATTTTATGCTAGGTAGTATTTATGAAAATATTGATTTCTTCCTGTTGTACTTCATGTCTTGCTGACAAACTTCTCGGGCTTAGGTTCATCTCAATTTTTTTTTTTTTTTTGAGAATATAACTTTGTATCCTGTTATTGCAGATTACCCAGGTTTATGGATTTTATGATGAATGCCTGAGAAAGTAAGCCCTACTTTGTGTGTTTCTTGGATTTGTTCGACTAACTTTTTTATAGCTTAATATCTGTCCCAACAAAAACTTTATTCATTTGTATTTATTTATTTTCCTTTACTATTGCACTTGTTGTTACATAAGTATTCCTGACATTAGAGAATAATGTGTGAAGGGAAGAGTTACTTGATAGTGTTTCATGTGCAATACATTTGCTTTTTATGCTTGAGTTTATCTTGTATTTTTGTGGTAACATCAATATGAAAGTGAGTTACTTTCTCCTCCTCATACTCTTCACATGAGATTTTGTAAAATGACTTTACGGATTGATGCTTGAAGTTTTGATCAAGAGTAACAATCCAGAAATATGCTATTAAGTATTTGTTTGCTATTTGGTACCTGAAAAAGTTTCATTTATCCTTTTCCCTTCACCAACAAATGAGAAAAAGTATTTTTGGACTAATTTGTAATATATGTTTCGCCATGGTCTTCTATGTTTTATATTTTATTGGTGATGCAATGCCATATCATGCATCAACACAACAGTTTTAACATTGATTTGTTTGCATATTTTTACACATTTGACATGCAAAGATGTTTAAGTTGCTTGCACAATATAAAGTTATTGCCATCAAAGATCTAATTGCTTTGACCTTTAATGTTGTGAAAATTTTCAGGGTTGCAGTCAGAATTTGATAATAATTGGATTTCAATTTCTGTTGCAGATATGGCAATGCAAATGTCTGGAAGACTTTCACAGATCTTTTTGATTATCTCCCATTGACAGCATTGGTTCGTACTCTTCAACATATCTTGAAGAAGCTTACTGAGTATTCTAATATTCTTTATTTATGAGTATACTGTCTGCTAGTTATGCAGATTACTGTTTGATTTAAAGTTGATAAAAGAACATGGCCTTTTGTTATTGATATCTTTCATAAATATATTAAGTTTTTTTGCTTTGAAAATTCTGCACTCGAGACTAGTAGAGGTTAAATATTTCAATCATCTCATCTATATTTTATTTTCGGTTATTTCTTAACAGCCATCTTACACACTAGCAATTAGGTGGATAGACATTTCCTTTTGCAGTAGTGAATCAAATTACCTATATTTGAACTGCACAATATTGTTTGTCCAGGTTGAATCTGAAATTTTTTGTCTGCACGGTGGATTATCTCCAAATGTTGAAACCCTTGATAGCATTAGGAGCTTTGATCGTGTTCAAGAAGTTCCTCATGAGGGGCCCATGTGCGATCTTTTGTGGTCTGACCCTGACGATAGATGTGGTTGGGGTATTTCTCCTCGTGGCGCTGGCTACACTTTTGGCCAAGTATGTTCTCCTCTCTTGTTTAATTTTCTCTGTTTTGCAGTGTAGATCGAATTCTCTTTACCACCTCATGTCGAATCTTCCAGGATATATCTGAGCAATTCAACCATACCAACAATCTTAAGTTAATAGCCAGAGCTCATCAATTGGTTATGGAGGGATATAACTGGGGCCACGTAATTTTCTGCGCTGATGAACTTGTGTTCGTTTCATTTCCATGTACGAGTTTCTAGTGTAAATTTTATGGCTGCATGACAGGAACAAAAGGTGGTTACCATATTTAGCGCACCGAATTATTGTTACCGGTGTGGGAACATGGCATCAATAATGGAATATGATGAGTGCAAAGGACAAACCTTTATTCAGGTCGGTTACTTGAATTCTCTCTTCAAATGAATACGGTGTTGTGAATCTCTTGTCATATTTTGGTATATTATCAATAGAATTTTTTATACATAATTTATCGAATCTTTAGCCTAGTATACTTTGATGTCGTTACCCTAGCATGAATAACTGTTCTACTTTTTTTTTTCTACAAAAAATAGTATGCTTATACTTTTTTTTTTAACAAAAATAGTATGCTTATACAATACCTGTTATCGTTTCTTGCTTTTGCCTGAAACATAGTGTATCGAATTAACATAGGTTGAGAGTATCTTATCTTTCTTGCAGTTTGATCCAGCACCTAGGAGAGGAGAGCCCGATGTTACACGAAGGACGCCCGACTACTTTCTGTAAGCAAGATGGCCAAGAACCTACTGCTGGATTCCGACGACAGTGTGTAATGCGTACTAGACAAGTTTGTGATTCAGAATCCTCAAGATTATGATGCTATTTTTTTTTATTTGTAAGTTTCGGCCCCATGACGTTTATTATGATCCATTCCTGCATCAAAAGTAATGAGGTCGAAGTGTGGTAGTGTAGAAGCATCGCACATGTTTTTGAGGGCTTCTCTCCCCTCATTCTCTTATGCTGCGCTTTGATATTGTAGAGGGACTTGAGTTAGCTCTATTAACATTTTGATTTTGTGTAGATGCTCTGATATCTTACTCGGTAACTATACTTTACCGATCATGTTAAAGTCAAACATTTGTATTGTCTCTAGATTCAGACAGTGATGTAGCTGCAAAGACGACTTTCGAAGTTGTAGGAGAATTGAGAAACAATTGAAGAGACTAAATCAATTTCTGAGTGAATTTGTTTTATCAAATTGACAAAAAAAATGGTATGTAATATATCCTTATACACAGAAATACATTGCTCCTGTAGGAGCCTGCTTTATGTCATGCCCATGGATCCACCGCCCATACGGCACTCGGCTGGACGTGTTGTGTTTCATCTTGGCCGTTGGTCTGCCAGGTTTCAGACCCACGATTCGTTGTCCGGGAAGACGATTTGTCTAGTCGCGATCATCGAATTGTTGGGAGTTAACACAATATCGGTAAGACGGTAATTAGTCAAGATTTGACCTCCAAATCTCCTAATAGTAATACTATCACACGCTAATCAACTCTCCATCTTGAAAGTTTATATTTCATAATCCAAGAGATGGCCCAAACGATAAGTTTAGAAAAGTACCAGTTTCTGATATTTGGATCGTGAGTGATTGACCACTCACCACTTAACCAAAAAATCAAATTGATCTAGTTGGCCATTTGCCCTTCAAATCCGGCTTTTGATGATTGCCTGCTGATTAACTTAAACGATGGAATGATCAGTAGGCAATAAACAAATGATCCGAATTCTCAGCCATCTAAGCCACAGCCTGGCTGAATGAGTAAGCAGGCAGGATCAATGCCATTTTTAACTCTTAAACATATTCTAAGCACCCAACCCAATGAGTACTCAACTCCACTCGTATTCAAACCCAGATGAGCTTCTGCCGTACGCTCAGTGGCAGAGTTAAAAATTATAATTTATCCGGATTCATCATGAAATTTAATTTAGGGATCGAGAGTTGATGATTAATAATAGAAATTGCACATATAAAAAAGGACCTGGGCTAATCCTCGAATTTGATTTCACATTTAGAGCTAATCTAATGAACAACTGCATATAAAAAAAAAAATTGAAATGAGCTTCTCGTGAACGCTAGGCCTGAATTTGCGCTCAAGTTAAGCTCGCAAGGTAGGCCTAGCTCGAGTCTGTGCCACCGACTTGCATCCCTCACTAGTCACTACTTGGGACTTGGGAGCTTGTTTGAACCGGTCCGGTTCGATCGGCATATCTACCTACCCTTCTCCGGCCCGGAGCGGTTCAAAATTTCAAAATGGCTATTCACAGTCATCGCCCACTTCCACCTACCTACCTTCGTATTCCTCCCTATCCACATTTATTGACCGCAACCTCACCCTTCCGATCCTCCCCTCCACAAATCCTCCCATCGATCGATCGATCTCCCCGCGACGGATCCGCCGACGAAGATATGGCCTGCAACCCTTCGCCGCCGGCCAAGTCGAAGACCTCCCAACTCGACGCCGCCCTCCATAACATCGGTTTCGAGATCGATCTCATCTCCCCCGACAAGGTCAATGGCCGACTCACCGTCACCGATTCCTGCTGCCAGGTACTAATTCCTACCCTCTCCTCTCTTTCCCCCTCTCGCCCTCCCTCTGATGGATGGTCGGAGTCGATGGCAGCCGTTCAAGGTCCTCCACGGCGGGGTATCGGCCATGATGGCTGAGGCGCTGGCCAGCATCGGGGCGCACGTCGCCTCCGGCTTCCGCCGGGTGGCCGGGATTCAACTCAGCATCAACCACCACCGCACCGCCCGCTCCGGCGACCGCGTCTTCGTCGAAGCCACACCGCTCCACCCCGGCAAGACCATCCAGGTACGCTACTCGATCCGCCCTACTTTTCCGGCGACTCCGCTACTGCCAAACACCAATCGACGCGCGGGTAATTTCCGTGGGTGAGAGGATCTTTCTTATTGTTCACCATCGCCGGAGACCGTGGGGCCCGTCCTCTTTCCTCTCTTTCCCTTCCCACTGTACGCTTGCCAAAGGCCAATCTCTCCGCGGGTAACATTTCGGTGATAAAATCCCGAAGGTATCCGTGATAACAATATAGGTAATCCCCCTACTTGGAACACTTCGTAATTCACGCCAATTGCCCGATGTTGAGTTTGTTCCGGTGGCGACAGAGTCCTACCGGTCCCTTCGAGATGCCCACACCCGTCGCACCATTTGTCAACTTAAGGGACCCACTGCCTTTATGCTTCGGTACTTATTGCAATTAATGAGTGTAATTGTGATATTCTTACGTTGGCATGACTACAATCCTGCGTCAGACCACCGCAGATGCACGCTCTGACCCATTTAAAAAAAATTGTTTTGTTTTAAAAGGTGCATATGTGTCGGCCATTGAATGAATGGTATGTCATTCATTCAATGGCGGGTGTTAGAGCATTTTCAATGTAAGATATATAAGAAGATTATAAAATTTAAAAATCTTAATAAAAATATTTTAACTATTATAGAAATGGGTTCTATGTCTGTAGTTTAAGAGCATGTTTGAAAATTTAAATATGTTTTTTTTTATCTTGAAATCGATGAATATACATAATCTCATGCAATTATATGTTATCAATTAGATCACAAAAAAGCTCATGTTTCAATAAAACTATATAATGTTGATGTGGCATATTGGAGTTATAAAAATAAAAAACTCAATTAGAGCTTTAACGATTGGAGATGCCCTTACAGAATAATGCAATAATATCTTTTACTAGCTAGAAGAAGAAGGTTGATTACCTGGGGGGATTGGGGAGCGAGGGGCTGGAGCGACCGGTTTTACTAGATCGGTCGAATTGCAGCCAGTTCGCAGCTGGACTCTCGGTCAGTCCACAAGCTCGCTAGCCCTAAGCATGCTCAGGGGACCATTGGTTATTGGTTAACTTGAAGCTTGCTGAAGTTAGTCGGAGAGTTTAGTTAGGAAGGAAACTTGGACTGTCTATAGAATTTATTTATTTATTTTTAATTTTGTCTTTACTCTCGTGCAATATAATTCACCTATTCGAGTAAAAGGGTTGAGCTATCCAACTATATATTGTTCTTTAGGCTCGATTTCTTAAGTTGAATTGGCATAGGAATTCCTTTTTGATCTTTAGGCTCCATTTCTTAAGTTGAAATGGAATAGGAATTCCTTTTTCTAATTACAATATTTAATAGGCCAATTGACAGAGTTAAACTTGGTGGGTTGATGTCGCTCATCCTAAAAGGCCCATATCGTCGATCTCACAATAAGATATAGGTAAATAAATGAGAGACATTTTATCCTAACGTAGCGGCTTTTTGAATGGGAAGATTAGGGACCTTTATTAGAGTAAATACCCATATAAGTATGGACCGTGCTAATCCGTAAGGACTGGTTGATGATGACATTAGAGGTTGGAGTGGGTGGTTCAATTGCTCTATGAAGGCTGATAAAGCCAAGCAACAGTTTGTGCTGGTTTGAGTAAATGGACCAATGGAAGTAGATAAGAAGTAATTATAGGTTGGGTAGGGTGGGCAGACTAGTGGGACAAGAAAATCAATCATTATAAATTATAGCTATTTGAGATCATGACAGCTTAAATTACTCTTCCATTTTTTCTATTCTACAACCCTTTAACATGAGAGTTGTTCATTATAGAGTCCTTTTTTATATACTCCAAGTCTCCAGCCCATTAATGTAGACAGGTTCTTTCTTTATGGTGACAAATATGGAGTCTCTAAAATTGTTCATTGATTGTCCTTTTTCTCTCTTTAGTATCACTATGTTTATGATGAAAATATCAACAAAAATTGAAAGAAAAAAAAACATTTAAAAAAATACACAAACAGCACTCAACAAATGCGTGATTAATGAAAATTATTTGATGTTATTAATTGGATAAGGTGTGGGAGGTGCAGCTATGGAAGATGGACATGAAGTCTGGCTCAGAAAAGGGGGTCCTGATATCCTCAGCAAGGGTCACCCTCTTAGTAAACTTGCCCGTACCAGACCATGCAAAAGAAGCTGAAGAAACTTTGAAAAAATATGCGAAGTTGTAGCCATAGAAACTAAGCCATTTCAAGTACAAGTAGAATAAATGTGTAATAGTTGGATTTCATCACGTATTCTCTACCAAATGGAAGTTCAATGATCAATTTTCAAGTTTGTTATAGTGTGCATATTTTCTTTAATATCTGTCAAATTTTTTTGCTTAGGAGTCTGATTTCATGGTACAATGGTAGAGATTAGTAAATAAAGGCAAATAGATTTTGTTTTGATCTCAGGAAAAGATTCATATCGTTTGCTTGAAAAAAAAAAATATTCTGAATTAGTTGTTTAGAAACATAAAAAATTAATTTATTTTTTATATGATCTGAATTTCTAATCCAGACCATACATAGTAATATTTTCATCAGGTACATGAGGAAATGGAGCAGATCTTCCCTTCTGCATTTCTTCCGTTCTTTATTTCCGTCCATAGGCCACACCCTCATTTTAACAATATATCTATCACATAAAAATCACAAGATCATAAACAGATAATCTTTACATTACTGACAAGTCAACTAATCAAACACATACTTAAGGGGTAAAATCAGCATTTAATTCAAATCTTTAAAAATTTTCTAAACTTACAACTCCTTGATATCATTGACAACATTAAACTTCAATGGTAGTGATATCATTGGCCATATAATAAGTCAAATGGCAAACAAATCCTTAGAGTGAAATCTTTCTCAAACATTACAAAGAAGAATACATGAACTTCCTAGAAAACTTTGAAAAACTAGCATAGTTCAACGAATAGCGAGTCCTTGCACTCCTTGTACACCTTCAGATGTCTTGTTTGCTTGAAGTGTGCTGATCACATTTGCAATGTTACGCTGAAAAAGAAAATTTACAAAAAGTAATACCGATACAGTTTTTGAATTTTACAGAAAATGATAGACTTTTACCTTCCAAACACCAAGCTTTGAATGAATGTTTTGCCACTCTGGCAAACCAAATACCCGCTCTGTATGTCGGCTGAATATCAGGAAAAGGACATGTCAGGTTTACGTATAGATACATTAAACAACCATAGAAGGGTTTCATCCGACAAGTTCTATAAACATTGATCGAGAACTTGGGGAGGAAGTGGATTTCACATACCTGACGATCACAACTTGATTCATCTGATCCATCTTACAGCTTAGATGCTTGGAAGTGATTGCTTTAACAACCCAGTATTCTACTTCATCGTCCGTGATCTGTAGTAAACGCAATAATTAAGAATAGCAAGTGACAAGCATAATATGCTGCGTTTTATTACCTGTAGAGTGTCTCTAATAAGAGAATAAGGTATCTCTCCAGATTCATTGGAACTGAGATCTAGCAGTGACATTAACCTCATTTTTGTAATGCAGTCTTCATGAACTAGACCTGCAGAACCATAGATGTCAGACAAGGAATTGTAGAAAGAATAGGACAGGCAAAAAAAAAAAAAAAAAAGTGCAACATACCATAGTTTTTCAACAACGTTGCGTTTGTAGCATGGAAATCTAAGTATGCGTCCAACCTTTGGGCAACGAATATCTTCAAAAGCTGGTAAACCAATGAGTATTTTGCATCCTTTTCCAGTTGTGCTACGGCGGGCAAATCAAGCAAATCACACTGCAAGAATATGACAACATGGAATATATATGCCTATGATATAAACGCCACAAATACAATTCCAAGACCAGCATTGCAAAATTTTGAACACAAAATAGTAACACTTAAAAGCAAACAATTCTATTGTGCCAAAATCTTGGATTAGTGGTCTTTCACAAAAAAGGCATCATGAATCCAAGTCCCAAAAGCCAAAGCCTATGCCTACCAACAAAATATTGTGTTCCAGATTCTAAAACTCTAGTTTTAGGCTGAGCAAATTCTAATGTGCACTGACTACTTTATTTATTTCAGTCAAATATCAAATTAGGAGACAAAGAAGATAAGATACTACTGCAACTTGGTTAGCATAAATATGGTTATAAACAGATGATAATAGATAATGATGTCATCAACTGGTAAAATAGTATCAAAAACCATTATGTCTTCCTAAAACACTATTAAAATATCTCCTGTATGAAGCAAATTGGGTTCGTTATGTTGAGAATGAATTTATTACTTGCTTATTGATGTCTCTCTTCTTGTCTTTACCTTAAGTAGCTATTAAACTGAGTACTCAAACTCCAATGGATGCACAAAATTGCTCAAATGAGATACCTGCACTATATCTGGAGATCTAACAAAATCAATGACAGCTTGAACAGCTTCTTCTTTAGCTTCGTTCATAGAAGAGGCATCCTCACCAGAACCAGAAAAGGTGGCTAAATACCTTGTCAGGAAGGCAAAAGAATCTTTTGCCAAACTGCAAGCAATTAACAAGAACATTAAGATATAGGGATAAGAGACAAGTATAAGAAAAACAATAGGTTTTTTCTCTGCACCTTTTGTTATCCTTCAAAATAATAGAAATAGACCGAAAAAGCTGCCTCATGTCCAACCTTCCAATGTTCCATTCTTGCAGAAAACTATCTATCTTTTTAAATGAAGGAATGATGTTTTCAGCAACTTTCCCACTGGCTGCCAAATCAAGTGCCTTTGTGTAAACAAAGAACTTGCTGTATGGGTTTTCTAGCAGATTGTAGAGATTGAACAAACTGGTCCAAACAAGTGCATTTGTTAGTAACAGAGAATGATAAAACTCAGAGAGAAAGAAAATGAAAACCTCACATCTTTAATCTCAAAGCTGGTCTATCAGTTGGTTGTTGGACAACTTTTGCAGATATCAACTGTGCCATCTCCAATGCTTCATCAGGGGTATTGGTTCTTGTTACCAGATTGCAAATAACAGTGAAGATACACTCAAGATCTGCAGCAATATACAAACAAGCAGGAATATGTGTTTTGAGCAACAACAAAAACATAAAATTTCTAAATCTACCATGACAAATATCCACAACCTTTATGTGCATGAATGCACTAAATTATCGGCCCCGGGCTTGGCACAGATGGTATGCGCATGGTATTCTCTCCGAATCAAGCAAGAGTCGATCCTAGGGTGTTAATGTGGCGGGGTCCACATGAATGCACTAAATTGTCTTTTAAGGTAAATAGTAAGATGTAATGATATATCTTAACTTTTGGCTAATGTTATAGAACATAGAGTGTTTTCTTTTGTATAACCAAAGGAATTAAAGGATAGTGTTACAAAAAAAATACTAATAATAATTGTGTTATTATCTTAATAATTTAAATTTCGACAAGGTTACAAGTTTATAACGATGAAAATCGATTGATTATGCTAAATAGTAGATACATACAAAATGGTAACTATTCATACATACTTTTTTTCTTGATACTAAAACACTGTTGATACAGTTATTTCATATACATCACAAGAAATAATAACTGAGTATTAGATGCCCCTTGAAGCATTTCTTTGTATGAGCCATGGAACCAAACACCAGTTGTTCAAACATACACATCAACATCAACAAACCATGTTTTTAGTTCCATTTACTTGGGATAGGTTACATTGATCTTATATCACTAATACCCAAATCTCGTAAATCACTATTATTCCATCGACAATAATTTTTTGGGTCCTCTATCTCTTACATCTCGGAGTTCAACAAATTCACTTTGTCTAATGTCTAGATATAAGTATTGGAACATGTCCATTACATCTTCACTTATTTTCCCTAAATTTCATTTTCGTTGCTTCTCTTAATTGCTATTGAATATATATTTTTAATTTTATCTTTTCATATACCCTCACATATCCATTTTAATATTCTAATTTGCACTATTTTTTGATAGATTTAGTTTCCTAATAGCCAACATTTAAATACTAGTTCACAAAGAAGAAAATAATTGTCTTGAGAATATGATTGCCAATTTGTCAGCACAAGTTTTTTTAAATATAAAAAGTTATTCAAGAAGGTACTAGTCTAGTAAATAAAGACATCAATGTGAATATTATTGGATGAACAGTAAGGAAATTTTTTTAACAAAAATGATGTAGAATATTAGTTTGAATTTTGCAAATTTCTGGAATCATGATCCATTGTTGATTGAATAATTATGACTTAGGCACATAGCTGTACACAAATTTCAAATTGTAACATATAGCTCGTTTTTACTCAATTCAATCAAGATTTTCCCACTTCTCACAAAACAACATGGAAACTAATCCTTTTCACTAATTTTCCTCAAAGGAATACCTATGCTATGTCCTTTCATCATGCTTAAGCTATCATTAGCAATAATCAGTGGTTTTTTGAGCTTTTACATGTTGAAAAGACTGCTAATTCCAACTTCTGGGCAGTGAAAACATGGTTCCCTATTCTAGTTTGATGAAATAGAGAATGAATACGTTAAACTTCCAGAGGCTTATGTGTTGCATATAAGAAACTCTACGATCTTCCCTGACAGAAACAAAATGCTTTGTCGTGAAAGTCCTTAATCTAAAATCTTAGAAACAAAAGCCCAAGCACTTGAATTCCTACACACAAGGTTAATTATTCTGTCTTGCAAGGAAAAGGGAACAAGAAGACATCTCTGAGGTTATTCAGTGGCAAGGATTGTAGGTCATCCTGCCATTCTTTTTTGCAGAAGATACAAGATTAAGGTGACTAAAATAAAAAGTCCTTAAAACAAGACAAGTGGAAGATCTTTGTATTGGAAAAAAAATTGTCAGACATTTAATCACATTGGAACGCTTAAAGTTCTGTTCAAATTGCAAGTAATACCTTTCTCAGATACACGAGATGTTATCAAGTCAACTGTCGTCAGGATGAGAGAAGCCAAGTCCAGCCATCTGCCACTAACCATGAACTCTTCCGCTTCCATGCATAACCCACTCACCTGAGTGTCCGCAACCTAGCAAGGAAACCATGAAACAAGTTTCAGACAAAACTGCCTCAAGTAAGCAACTTGTATACGCTATCAAAATAATCTCCCTTTAGGGTTCACAAGTGCAAAATCATCAACTATCACAAACAAACTCTTCTTTTACAAATTCGATTCTACTCTTTAACGAAAAAACGCAAATCTGTAATAGAATCAAGTAGGCTATGTGGAAGAGTACCAAAAACCTTATATACTACCTCAAACATAGAGCGTAACCAAATCAGATCAAAAGAACACATTATCAAAAAAAAAAAAATGCAGGCATACAGACATCGAAGGGTCAACTTCCATTCGTACCTCAGGCCCTGCGTCGGCCCAGGAAAGCTCGGAAGTGAATCGAACCACGGCGAGCACCGGATCCTCCTCCGACGTAGGGACGAAAGTCGACATCTCGGCGAGCGGACGCTGAGAAGCGGAGAGAGCTAGGGTTTGCTCGCAGAGACGACGGCGAAACCTTCAACTCCGGAAACAGACGATGAGTAAATACAGTGACCATTAAAATGACCAACCAGTTAACCGGTCCGGCACTAGACCCGGTTTGGTGAGCCAGCTTGTTGGACCGGGCTAAGTTAAATATTTAACATCGGCCCATGAGCTCCAAGGTCCAAAAAAAAGAAGGCCGGCCCATTAAATAAACTCCCATTAAATAAACTTCGTCCATTTCATGTGTTTCGTCTTATCCTTTCGCGTTTATGGCCACTCGCCCAGTTCACTCTTCTTCGAAGAGCTCCGGCGACAGTAAGAGCTCCGCCGCCCGCCTCAGCCGCGAAGGTCGCCGAGGCTCGTTCTCGTTCTCAGACGGCCGAGTTCGAACCCTACGTTCGTCCTCTTGGGTTTCCCGCCTCAATCTCAAGCTTCTCCCTCTTCCCCCCGCCGCACAGCCCCCGATTCCCGATGGAAGTAGGCTCCGGAAACCCTTTGATCACCCCGGCGCCACCTTGGACGTCGTCAGCATCGATACCGACGAGTCCCGCACCCGGATGTCGATTCCTAATCTCGATTCGCCCTTCGTCGCCCGCGGCTACTTAGATCTGTTACAGAGGAGACTCGGCTTCCCCCAGTCTCGGTCTCCTCTTCCACCGACGCCGCCTCCGCATCGGATTGTGGTGGACTGGCGAGGGAACGAGTCTCTCAATGGGTTCGGACCCTTTCAGTTTAGGCCAAGTTCAGCCCTTCCTGGAGGGGCACCTGGACGCCTTGCAGGCAGCTACAATGGCGGTGGAAGAGTTCTTGTTAAGGACGATTATGGTGAGGTTAGTGGTTGTTTTCCTCTTTTTCGCAAGATGGCTCACCTTGGGGAAGAATTCGATAGGGAACGAGAAGTTTTTGGATCTGGTAACGGAAGGCAACTGGAATCTGTTCCCCCTGGCAAGAAATCTGATAACTGGAATTTGTTCTGCCCCTCAAGGAGGAAACTTGATGGGCGCAGTCAGGTTACGGCATCTCCATTCTTCAACTCTGCTCACTTGATAGATAGGAGTAGAGGAACAAGATTTGGAAGCACAGGAATTTTGGAGAATCGAGGTCGAATGAGACCTCCAAGTAATTGGGATTTGCCATTGCCTATTTCCTACTTACCGCCAAGTGGGGTTGAACATTTGCCATCTTGTAGAGGATTCGAACGACAATCCCCAATTGATCCATGGCGAGCGAGCACTTCTGGTCAGCATTTTAAGGGGGGATAAAACTTCCCTGAGACATTTGCTTTAATTTGAGTAGTTTAGCTAATTACTGAAAGTGGCATCATCTGTTTTCCTCCTCAGGCACTGGACCTTGTGATGCTGGTGGTGACGGCATGGCTTCTTCAGTTAGAACATCTTGTGTAAGATCATGTTGCCTTTACCTTACTGCATTAAATTTAATTGGTGGCAATAACTATATCACTTAATGGTGAATAGAAGTTTTGTATTTAGTTCATGGTTTATACCATTTTTGGATATGTCAACTATCTATCTTTAGTTCATGGTTTAATTTGGACAATGTTAAATTTCTTCTTTGCTACTTATTTTTATGGATTTGGATAGGATCATAGTTGGAGTAAAGACCAAAGGTAGCTTTCTGTGCTGTATAGGACACAGATATTTAGGGTACAAGATATGCCACTTTGCAAGACAGTAACGATTTGATTAACATTGACATAAGAAAGATACAGTAATTTAGCAATTCTATCATATAATACTCCCAGCCAAAAATGACGGAAAATTGTTTTTAAAAGGTAAAATCAACATTTTGTTGTCTATATTTATGTGCTCATAAAGTTTGTCATCAGGAGAAATATTTGGAATGTACATCTGTATATTTCATTGTCAAAGGATCAAAGTTTAAAGAAAATTCCAGTCCTCTAAAGAAGCACATGAGAATATTCTCAGCATGTCAGCACCTCACAATGTGTTTACACAAACGAAGTTAGATCGAGCATACACCCCCAAGGCGGTTGAGAGATAAAATAGGTCACTTAGTGCATTTATTGACTTCATATTGTTCTTATCTTAAGATTGGATCATCCAATGCATTGAAACCATTACTGAAAGCTACATTCCTCCCCTTCTTTAGCAAATGAGAAATCAAGGAACACATTGATTACAATCAAGCATTAGCAGCATAACACTCCACAATTCGGACGGTTATGAATGGTCATTTTAGATTTTTCTTGTGTTAATCTACAAGATATGCCAATCACCTAGTGATATTCTGGCATACTGAACCTTATTCTTATTGATTTCCAGTTGCTATATTTCATGTCCACTTTCAACCAAAATGCATATTGATTCCTCTATCTTCCATTTCTTCTTTTTTTAATCTGAAATTCCAAAAGTATGTGACATGAAATCTATTGTTTCTTTCTCACTGGCAGGAATTTCATGTCTTGCATCAGAAAACTGCAGCAAACCATCTTGATACTACACTCTGCGCCAACGATTCACAAAAACATGCTTCACAGTGGAGCATGAGGAGATTTAAGAGAACTGCAAATTTTGATGATTCTCTTCCCCTAAAGTTTAGGAAGTTGGGTGGTGATGATTAAAATCCAAATTTCTAAGCTCACTGATTGGGACCGAGTTAATCTACTGAGGGTTAATTGTCTGGAAGTCAATCTTCAAGTATGGTCAGCATTCTGAGCTACCAAAAGAATTCAAGACTCAGCCTTCATGAGCTGATCTTTGATACATCGTAAGGTCCGTGTATCTATGAATGTTCCCATTTGCATTCGTAGTACAACTATAAATGTGAGGTCGAGCTACAAATGGGTTAAATAAAGTTACAAGGTCTCTGTATCTACAACCTTCCCACGTTTGATATAATTATCGTTTTGCATGAACAGTAACCTATAAACAGTGTTGTATTTGTTTTAGTAAAGGAGCTTGAGTCGAGCTCAATATTAATTGGATCTCCAATTTTTATGTTCAAATCTCTTCTGTGTGCTTCTATTAATGTTGCTTGCACATGAATTTCTTTAGATTATTGAGAATATTCTGAAAACAGAAGATCATTACCTCTAACATTAGATTATACAGCTGCAAAGTAGGTGAGAATAAACTCACAATTTATCACAAGCTAGTCCAATTCTAAGTCTGGTTGCAAAATCATCCTACCAAAATTTACACCAAACAACTTAATTCTATAATCATTTTGTTTGCATCAAGTTTAATAGTTTAGGCATCAAATCATATAATTTGAGTATCCTCATTCCCAAGAATACATATTTTAAATGAATTTGTGATCAGCCGACATAATTATAATACAACACATCATTCTCAATATATTCTCCAAAATATGATGTAATATGAGTTTTCTTCTGGCACCGAACATGCATATGTTCGAGATGCTTTCAGAAGTCTCAACCAATATCTACATATTTTCTTCAGGCACCAAACATTTATTGAAATTAAATATGCATTGATATACAATTTTCTGACAACAAATACAAACTTAACGCCCAATTGACGCGTGTATTTAAATATAAGAAATTCCTAAAAAAGCAGGAGATTTTATAAAGGACGCATTTGTTTTTTATTTTATCATTTCCGTCAAATATTGAATTTCAAGAATAACATTATGTTAAATTTCAAAAAATACTGCCCCATAATGTAGTGGTATTGATCCCCAAGGAGCGTCCCCCGAGCCAGAGTCGAGTTGATTAGTATATGACAGAATTTTTATTACAGGATAAAAGTTTAAATTTTAATAAAGTCGAGGAAAAAATCTTTTTCAACTTTGATCGACTATAGTTTTTTTGATTTACCTTCTTATAAATGATTATGAAGTCAATCATGTGAGGTTAGAGATGACAGATTCCACCTTTTACTAGCTTTAATCCTTCAGAAGCAAGTCTGAGGTTGGTTGTCTGAATAAATATTTATTAGTATTTTTTGATTTTTCCAAATAGTATGTAAAAAATCTTTGTAAAAATGTGTTAATTATCTACGTGATTAATTGATTCGATGAGCTTGATATTTGAATTATTAAAAAAAAATGACATTGGTGTCTTGAGACAATGGTTAGACCATTAACTAAAGATTTAAAGTTGAAATTTAGCTACGGTACATTACAAAAAAATTTCCCCTCATGAAAAATGAGTCTAATAACACTCATCATTTGGATAAAGCCTTCCCGGGCCTTTTCAATTTATCTTGATAATTTATAAGAAATTTCTATGGTAGGTAAAGTAGTCGATTTGGAAAATTTTATATTAGATTAAAAAATATTGATTTTCATGGATTTTAAAATGCAATAATATTACAGTGATATATTTTTTTAAAAATTCAGTATTACAATAATTGACGAAAATTAAAAATAAAAATAAATAATTACCAACTTAATAAGATGTTGTCTTCTTCAAAGCACACGCGTATATATTATACAGTCTACACGGTTCAACCAGTCAGGTACATATGACCCTTAAGTCAAAAATAACCTTTATTTAATTCCCCCACCAAACAAACATCAAAGTCAAAAAAATAATTCATCAAATATATTTAGAGTTTTATGTAAAATTTATAATATCCATCCATGCATGCACACATCATGATGACGTCAAAATTTCCACTGCCCTTCTCCTTATTTAAGCTCCTCCACTCCAACCACTGTTAGTCACTTCCTCTCACCAAATTAAAACTTAATTAATTAAGGTTTATATTAAAATCCACGCAATGCCGGTGCCGGAGCAAACTTTCCCGGCGTCCGCTCCGTCGAGGGTTCGAGTGGTGAGCTCCACCCTCGTGAAGCCCCTCTACGATGCTGGCTCAGGCGATCCACCGCCCGCCACCGACCTCCGCGTCCGCCTCAGCCAGTTCGACAAGATCACCTACGACACCCACATCGCCGTCATCTACGGCTTCTCCCCTCCGGTGGCCGTCTCCACTGCCGACATCGCCGTCGGCCTCGCCCGCACCCTCGCCCACTACCGCGACTGGGCAGGCCGCCTCGCCTTCGACGCCGTCGAGGACGAGCCGTTCGTCCTCCTCAACGACGGCGGCGCTCGGTTCGTGGAGGCATCTTCGGACGCCTCCTTCGACCGGGCGGCGCTGACGAAGCCTTCGCCGGCGCTGCTAGCCCTGCACCCGCCGATCCACCCGGTGGGTCCCGAGCTGGTGCAGGTCCAGCTCACGAGGTTCGCCTGCGGGACCCTCACGGTGGGGTTCACAGCCCACCACTTAGTAGCCGACGGCCACGCGGCGAGCAACTTCCTCGTCGCGTGGGGCCGCGCCACGCGCGGGCTCCCGATTGGTCGCCCTCAAGTTATTTACAACCGGGCGGCGCTCTTCCCGCCGCGACGACCGCCTCGCGTCGAGTTCGAGCACCGCGGCGCGGAGTTCGCCGCGAGGAAGATGTTCGGCGCCGCCAAGGAGGACCCCCGCAAGGACTGCGTGGTGGTGCACCGCACCCATTTCGGGAAGCAATTCCTGGCCGAACTCAAGGCCAAGGCGTCCGCCAGCGGCGGCGGCGGCGAGCCGAGGCGGCGGTTCACGACGTTCGAGTGCCTGGTGGCCCACCTGTGGCGCGTCACTACCCTCGCGCGCGGCCTCGACCCCCGCACCACCACTGAGGTCATCTTAAAATTACTAAAATATCCCTCATCAATTTTTTAAACTTTGAGGGTATTTCAAAAATAAGGAAAATTAGAAGCGGTGAAATGCAAATTTCTTATATAATAAACCGACGAGCTGCTGCGTCCAGGTGCGGATCTCGGTGGACGGCCGCGCCCGCCTCCGGCCTCCCGTCCCCGACGACTACTTCGGCAACCTCGTCCTGTGGGCCCTCCCCCGCTCGCCGGCCGGTGACGTGTCCCATCGTCCGCTGGGCCACGCCGCCACCATCGTGAATGACGCCATTGCCCGCGTCGCCGACGACCGCTACTTCCGCTCCTTCGTCGACTTCGCCAGCTCGCCGGCGGTGCGGGAAGAGGGCCTGGAGACGACCGCGGACGCAGTAGAGTGTGTCATGAGCCCCCACCTCGAGGTCCACAGCTGGCTCCGCTTCCCCTTCCACGACGTCGACTTCGGCGCCGGCCACCCCTTCTGTTTCATGCCGACCTACTCGCCGGCGGAGGGGATGATAGTGCTCCTTCCGTCTGTCGCCGGAGACTCCGCGGCCGGCATCGAAGTCTACGTGGCGCTCTTCGACTACAACTTGCCCGCCTTCAACCAACTCTGCTATCAGCTCGACTAATTAATTAATACAAGTAATTAATTAATTAAAATTCCTATCGTTCTTATCTTATTTAATTTCCATTAATAAAAATTATTTTTTTAATTCATTTTTGTTTGCGTGATGCAGGAGTTGGTTGCCACGTGGAGAAACCATGCAAGAAAGCTAGTCCTATATATTTATGAAGCTAAAGAAATTAAATATTTATATTTCTGCATGAAGAAAAAAAAAACAGCAGGATAATGTTTTCTCTGATATTGTAAAAATTAATTATATATAGTTAATATATTATATTAAAAAAAAACCGCACTGCTCCATAAAATCCATGCATGCAGCTGCGTGGATGGAGTAGCAGTAGCTGCCTACTGATCTACCTACGGACCGTATATATACACACAAATATAAGTCTTTTTTTTCAATTTAATTTGCCTGCTGATTAAAATTAACATGATAGATAATTATAGTTAATTAAACAGGATATGGATTATGGAGATACAACTCTTCATGTAATTAATATATATATGGATCAATACCAACTCTTAATTATGATAATCCATAAGATGGATTGATTAACTTATCTATTAAACCAAATCTTAATTTGCCGGTCATAACAGGTCACCTATAAAATTAAACTTGTTCAACTAATTAATTAACATATTTCCTACCATCTTATGTTGATTAATTATCTAATTTTTTCACCAATAAAAAAATTAAAGATACGATTTTATAATTAAAGTGTGAATCATAGAGTGACGATATGTTGTGGGCATCGATGAGTGTTTGATTAATTAATTAATTAATTAGTACGGTTGATGTGGATTATATATATATATATCTATATAAATCTGTTATGCCGCGGG
>JBBPFQ010000126.1:9814923-9832965 GCA_037974815.1 Kaempferia elegans | reverse complement strand
ATATACACTACTCGTAGTAACCGTGAGAGCAAGGGGTTATACAATAGCAGGGGTTATACTAGACAAACCAGCTATTAGGTGAGACAAAATTGGACGTACCAAAATTCGCACCTCAGCTCGCATTCGCATGTTGACCGGCCGACCGACCGGTGGCTTATCTGAAGTTGCAACACTGAGCTACACCGCGGGAGAGTTTCTCCCACAAGCACAGCATCTGCCGCGGCGATTGGTAATGTGCTGTGTAATAGTTCTCGATGCATCCATATTGGCAGAATCTCCAGCTGTGGGAGTACTGAATGTAAGTTGTGGTGTTCAACTCTTCGACCCACATGCCCATGCTCACATCTTCCATCTTGAATAGCTGTCGATTGTAAGTGTTAGCCGAAACATTATCAAAGGTGCTCAAAGTATCAGAATTCTAGAGACTCTGAGTCATCAAACTTACTCTTAAGCTTTGATTAGCATGTTGAGATGCCACAAATCTGGCAATGTCATTTGAAATGATGTATCCAGGTCCGTTAGCGTATGGAGGATATACCTCTTCTGGCCATTCCTGTAATGCATTCATCAGAATCGCGCTCGCACTAAGGGAAGATACTGCACAAAGTTTGGCAATGAAGGGGAAGAAGTAATTACAAATATTCAGTTCACTTACCTCAAATGTAACTGCCCATTTTCCACTTCGGAGTGGTCTGTGCAAGATGTTTAGGTTACCCATGTAAAGAGATGCATGAGGAGCAACCCCTTTAAGTCTTCTCGCGATGACATCCACCCTAACGAATGTATCATCATCGCATTTCATGATATATCGTGCTGTCAAATTCTGGACCTACACGACGAGGATAGATGAATTAAAACTTTATAATATATAGCATCTTCTACTCAAACTCGATACATGATGTTATAAAGAGAGAAGGGTTTCGACTTACCCCAAACTCACAAATTGCTATTGTTTTGAGAACCACTAAATCATAGTGGTCCATAAATGGCAAAATCACAATATCTCCAAAATACTCAGCTTCTTTCTTCAATGCTGCATTTACCTCCTTCCTTGGACTCTGATGATGCAATTTTTCATACAAGGTATCAGAAAAAAATTATTTTAAAAAAATATAAAAGATTAATAATCCTAGTCAAAATAATGATGCATCATTCATAAATGTGTTCTTAGTTGGATTAGTCGAGCAACTGAAGAACACAATCGCTCCAAAAAGGAATGAGCTTAACATAGTGAAATTCCTCTTTTAGTAGATCTCTATTCGTTGGTGACTAAAAATTCATCAATTTCCATACAACAACAATGTCTGTAATGTATATAACATCTAGTTGTCATAGATCCTATGAGATGGTTTTGAACTCTTATGAGAAATGATCATGAAACACTTGTTTGTAATACATTAAAATTAAAGAGCAATGAAACATGTGATGAACTGCTAGAGATCAATGACAAACAAATATTAAGATGAAAGACCTCATTCTTCTGAGAAAATGACGGGCATAACAAAATATGCTAGAAAGTACTGAGCAAAAAGTGCAGAGCCTAACTAAGATTAATATAGTCAATTCTGAATCAACAGGTTCAAAGAAGAAATAAACAAAAAAAAGTAAAATGAGGAAACCATAATGCTTGAATTTGGTACAAAAAGCTGCCATTTAATTAAGTGACAAGCCTATAGATTCTTACACAACAGAACAATTTTCATTTATTTAAACACACTTAATAGAGGCTTCAGCAGAATCTTAAGGAAAACAATGGAAGGGTAGGGTCATAATTATTGGTTTGTATCTCTTGTACACATTATAGTTTGGAATGCAATGTTAAGAAAGTTCATTTAACCATTTTCTCAGCCTCTTAGTAGGTGAAAGCCAAATTGTCTAAATGACGATTAGTTCACTTGTATAAGGTTAGATTGAGAGTGCATTTCATAAGCGTGCACAAATTCTGAAGAAAGCAACAACTTACCAGTGCAACAAAGAAGCGGGCAACCACAGTTGATGTTCTTATCGCAGGATATTGCATCCAGGTTTTCCTTATAGCCATACGTTCAGAAAAGTGATTTGATGCTGACAATATACCAATGAAAAGTTCAACAGAGCTTTGTAGCAATGGAGGGGCCTTCCATCTCTCTGACATAACTAATACTTGTTGAACAGAGAAACTAGGATGAGTAGTTGGAAGAGAAGTTGCATATACTGAGTGTACGTCAACGTCTCCCTTAGTTGTTAAACCAGTTGCATCTTCAAGGGCAAATCCCTGTCCCCCAGTACACACAAGATGGATAAATCTCATAAATAGAATGCACTAGAGGAATTGATCCAATTCAAGAAACAAGCATATTTGCAATGCTGGTTCCTTCATATCTTTTGTGCCAAAATTACAAGTGGAAATAATAACTTCAATGATAAAGAAGAAAGACAAAAGGTGCATACCGTCCTATATGGGAAAGAAGAAATATGTCGACCACCAACATAAATATGGTATCCTTCAATCCCAGCCTGAATTGTTAGAACAAAAAGCTTACCCTCTGTGAATGGGAAAGGCCATCTCATTTCTGGCTTCTTCGCACGTCCAATGAATCTCTTCAACCATGAAATTGTTTTTGGTTCTTTCAGGTTAGTAATATCCTCATGCTCCCAAATTTCACATTTGACAAAATCATCAACTACAAAACAATAAGTGAACATTGCATATCTTAGCCAAAAGAAACAAGGAGTATGCCTAGCCACAACAATATTTAGAAAGTGAAACAGAACATGAATCACGGAATGAGTTATAGCAATGACAAACAAAAGTATGTTTTTTTTCCAAAATGTAAAGTATCATAAATGCTGAATGTAACGACACTAACGGAATTATAATCTTTAAGGACTACTATAATTTTCCTCTGGAGGATGTGCAGGATCTTAAATTGTCAGTGCTTAGACACTGTGCTTGATTGTGGTAAGAAATCAAGGTTAATAGTAACTTTTGATATCATCCTCAACAAATAAGTCATTATTTTGGGAAAAATAAAAATTGCATACTTGTCCTATTAACCAAATCAACACCAAACATCATAACTAGAAAACAATAATGCAATGCCCTTTCATGGAAAAATTAACTAGTTATAATCCTCTGACTTAGAAACTTAAAACATTTAAGTTCAAGAAAAATAAATACTGTAAGCACAGAACAAACAAAATGCTGGAAACTACAATTAAATACCCATATGAAGATGAACCCAAAAAAAAACAACGTTTCTGATAGGTAACACTGTATCAGGTGTGAAGCTATATCTGATAAAATCAGTCAATGCCTCCCTTCGTGAATCATTAGAAGGAAAGGAAGCTCACAACAGAAAAATTATTCTTGTGCAGGCAAAAGTGCATCTCACAAGATGACTCAATACCATCAAAATAATCGTATCATTGTAAAACAGAGAGCAAGATACAAGCTATAAAGCATTACCAGTTTCATCATCGTCCTTATAAGCATCGCCATCGCAGCGATGTGCTCTTCCCCACTGCATACGGTAGCAGGTATTGTGCTCAATGACCGGCTTTTCACTCCAGTCACCCTTCAGCCTCGGATTGAAATGGAGAATCTTGGGCGGGTCTTCATTTTCCACTGACTTGAGCCCCAGCAGCTCTACCATAAACTGGGACACCAGGACAGTTCCATTCTCTTCTCCTGGTCGCTCGAGCTGAGGCACATACTCTTTATGGGCGGTGTGCGGCGTGCCCACCACCGTGATCGACGATCCCACCGCTAACCCGCAGGGGAGAAACATCACCTGCTCGCTGTTCGCCGAGTCCGCATCTCCACTCATCGACATCGACGGTGGGCAAGAAGATGCCGGGTTACCTTCAATTACGGCGGTGTTTTTCGAGCCAACGCGGGGGTGGTAGTTCTCAGCATCTTCCCAAGCCTTGAGTCCCACCGCCCACGCTTCCTGCGCCTTTCTTTCCAACTCCGAGAAATTCCCTCTTCGCTGCCGACCCCTGCCGCGCATGTACTGCCGCATCACTCCACCGCTGATACGACCATACCCTTCGCGAATCGCCTGGTCGGAGTCGCGTGGCTTCCGAGGGGCGTCCAAGTTCCGACCATCCTCCAACTTCCGTTCTTGAGCGGCGCCTAGGTAGGACGAGCCATGCAGTCCACTCCTGACATCATCTAGCGGAAGTTCTAGGCCGACGTCTAGGAAAAGGCGAAACTTGAACGCGATGAAGAGGAAGTAGAGCAGGGCGGCGGCGAGGACGAAGAGCAAGAACTTCCGGCGCCGAGTGAGGAGGGAGTCCCTGCTCTTGCTCCGCTTCATCGCTGGCGCCGGAAGCGGGGAGGCGGTCGGATCTAGAGCACCGCTGCCATGGATCCCCCGGAGAAGGGATTTGGGAATCGGATTCGAAGAGCAGAGAAAGGAAAGCAGGCGAAATGGAAAAGGACGGCACGCGAGAAGATTAATTAAAGGGAAGGGATGGATTAAGCGGTTATATTAGTCTTTAATTATGCAATTAAGGTGGGAGTTTTAATTTTTTTCAGAAACTATAACGTCTACTTCAAAAAAAAAAAAGTTCTTTACAATCTTTTAGTGTAAAAAAATAAAATAAAAATAACATAAAATAATTTTAAAACTGGAATTTCGTAAAAAAAAATTTAACAACGCTTTAGAAAATATATTTAAAATAATAAAAAAAGTAAAAATTTTGCACACAAATTCAGGATTTATATCTAAGCATATATTTTAATATATTTTTTAATTATTTTTAAGATTATATCAACTTATCGTAGCTCGTAAACCCACCTGAATAATCAACCAATCACGACGTGGGTCCCACCTGATTTTCTCACGGTAGAAAAACAAGGGGGAATTGTGGCCGAATGAACGAACCGGAACGGAGTCATTTATTTTAATTAGGTTCATTAATTAAATAGGATTAATTATAGTTTGTTGTTAACAACAAGCTAACAGCACGCAAGGGCATTTTCGTAATTTTCGCACTCACTGTCTAATGTGAGTTATGTTGGAGGGAAAGTAGTTCAAAAGAGATCGAAAGAAGACGAAAGTAGCCGCCAGTCGCAGTCAAGGAATACTAGCGACATATCACACTTGAAGAAATTGCTCACACTGCAAACCAACTCACTATCAATGGCCGAGCAATGTTTATCGCAACTATCTGTTTGAAAAATTCAGATACACATTACGTTGATCGATGCACAACCGATATGAAACTAGTTAGAGTTTTCAAATGGACAGACTTCATTTAAAATCTTCACAAACATGATCTTCCATTGCTAGACATTCTATATACACGCATCATCAGCAAAAGCAAGTTCTTGCTAAAGAAAACACATCCCTTGGACCGAAGCATCCACAGACAAATCGATCAATCATACACAAGATACAAACCCTACAGCTAAAATCCCAACGCCAATGGATGCTCACGACCCGCAACAACCTGGACAACCTGTACGATGAAATTTGTTTGACGCGACAATCAAGTTTCTATCTTCAGAAGTGAATTGAGGGAAGTGCTGTTGAATCGCTGGGCGAAGCCTCTGATCACGAGGACAATGATGTCGCACGAGTGTTTAGTTTGTACCATCAGATCCATTTCATTGTCGCTGTCGACTACGATCTTGAATCGGTGAGGGTCGTTCCGGTATAGCTCAACCTGCAGAAAAATAATGAGATTGTTAACCATAAACAGAAGTGTGTTCATCATTTGCTTAATTTATCATACAGTCAATTATCAGTTCTATCTAGGGTAAATAATCCAGAAACATGACTCGATGAGTTTGCACAAACATTGCTAAAATGTGCCGTCAACTTTGCTGTTGAGGACTTACATGAAAAGGAGGGGCATAGGTTCCGCGAATTTCGGTATTTGGAAATGAAGTCTTAGAACCAGGTTTAACAACTTTGACCCTTTTTTTGTTCACTTCTAGAATTCTTCTTTCAAGATTTCCTGCACCTGGAGCCTGTGAGAGTGACAATTTGATGAATTAGCCAAGGGAGATGATCATTAGTAGGGATCTAGAAGTCAGCAATTACCTCCTTTGCAGACCTGTCTTTCTCACAGAGTACCTGTTTCGAGTAGACAGGAAGCAAGTCAACTTCAAACAAAGCAAAATGTCCACAAAACAGATTCGTAAAGGAAACTAGACCAAAGCATGCTATGATGAGAACAAGTATTCTTAAACGATTGAAAATCATTGTCAAAAAATAATTAACGCAGTATGATGTGCGAATTACAGTACTTAAAGTTGTTTGAGATGCTTTTTACATGTATGCTGAAGAATTATTTTTATAAAAAAAATGAAACAGGCAAGTCAAAAAATCTGCCGTTTTTATCACTGCTCTGACAACAAATCTATAAGCAACCATGACTTGAGAAGTATTGCTGATCACATCATGGAAAATGAACCAAGAAAGGCCTCTTGCAGTGTTTTCTCATGTTCGGCCATTGCTTAGTTAATTGTTATGAACAGTAAATTCAGAACTCAATCTGCTATTGTGCCAATTGATTGCATGCTACGTATTAATCCAGAAAAAGATTGAGGGAAATAAGGCAGAATTTTCAGGAGTAAAACTCATGACACTCAGTACCTCAAATTTCACAGATCCTAGTTCTAGTTTCTGCTTCACTTCTTTATAAATATCAGGTTCTGCAAATGAAAAAAGAGTTTATTTCAGCATATGATGAGAATAGCAACTTGGTCAGAATTGAACACTCTTGTCATTCCCAGAAGAAAAGCTTATTGTTGTTTTGCATATTAAAAGAATGACAAAAAGATTAAGATAATATTGATGGGTTCATGTATAGAATAAAGAAGTTCTAGAAAAAAGATACTCAAATCACATATCAAGGTCCGATGCTGGATGTTAGAAATAAGACTCCAATGTCCCACAAACAACAATTGCATGTAAAGAAAGGTTCAACTTCCACACGATCAAAGGATATTATTTTTTTAATCTCCTATCAGATTCACTCTGATCCTCATATCCAATTTGGTCTGATTCCTTCCCAATTCATCTCCAACTATTTCTCCACCAACCTCAGATATTTTCTCAATTCGCCATGATAAACAATCATCTACACATTTTCCATTTGTGTTAACATTAACGTCACAGGCATAAGAGAGCAAGTCATTTTCAGTTCATTGGGAAATCAACTTGCAAGTCATAGTAGTTGGTCTACAGCTAAAAGCGCATTATCATTTGTCTCATCCTTCCTTCCCATGACTGGAGTGTACCTAATTAGTGCTGGGTCCATCTGAAATTTTGTTCCTTCTGCGTATTGTTCATCATTGTGTTTGGACATAATAGTAGTGACAATAGGATACAGTAGATTTTCTTTTAGAGGCAATTTGGTGAATGTACATTAGTAAATGATGCAAAGTATTGACAATACTAAGGATCAAAGCTACCTCTACTGGTCATTAATTGAACAATTTCCAAGTCATTTATACCCGATATGATAAATGAAAACAACAAATGCAAAATGGGCATGTTGAGCAACTAACCATAATTGGCGTGTTAGTAGTCAAAGTATGAGCAATAAAATAAAAGAACATTTATGCTGAAATTTAAATAGCAAATGCATAATTGACATGCTGAGAGACTAACTGTAATTGACACTAGTTAGTATGGGCAATGAAATAAAAAGATGTTTCTATTGAACTGCACAAGGCGTACCAACTGAAATTGGATCTGTTGATGCTGAAACAGGTTGTCCCTCGACCCCGTCTTCTCTTACCGGGGTATAAACTGCTACAAGCCTGTATCCTACATCATCAACATTGGCCTCGTACATCCTACTTGTCTCCCCTGTATAGAGGAATGCTCAAATGAAAAAATGATTAAAGAAAAACTAAAATAAAAATAAAGAATATTTCAGCAGCATTGCAAACAACACCTATTGCTATTCTTGCACAGGAATGTCACAAAACAAGGACCAATACTCCATAATCTTCTTGTAAACTAAGAAGAACTACAACATAGACTCATCTTTCACAGGGGAAACAACTTCGAAAAATCCCATAAGCATTTAATCCTCAACAGTTCTAGATGTATATAAAGTTTGTAGACATTTTTCACAACTGGTTGACTAGCTGATGGAACCAAATTGAATATTCAACAATTATGTAACTGGACGATTCAAATCATTACTGGTTGAACCAAATCAAATGGAAAAACAATTAAAATAGTCAAATAATTTTAAATTCCTTTTGAAAAATATTAGTGCAAATATTTCACTTGGCTAAAGATGTTCTCTTCCTAACACTTTTCATTGACCAAATACAACATAATAAACGGAAGTTATGTTTTTTTCAATGAAACAAACAGATCCTTGAAAAGAGGGAACTCAATTATTTCCTTTAGTATATTTGGTTAACCTGGTATGGAGATTAAATCAGGACTTCCAACCATTGATCTAAGCCACTGGATTCTGCTCTTGCCTTCTTTACCCCCGCTATATATGCCTCGAACAGCATATAAATTTGTGTGGTAGCCTCTTCCTTCAATTTCCAGCTTATCAATCTTGGGTATCCCTAGAAACAGCAAAGAAGTGCTCATGTAGCAGACATAACATTATTTCATTTTGTTGAAATAAATTTAGCTACAATGAGGAACTGCAGGATGGTCAAGAGTTTTTTGAATGCCATATTCAAAATCTATATAGTAATAAATCTGCCAAAAAAAAAGAATAATATTTTTCCCTGGCAGTGCTTAAAACAAGTATGAAATACAATTGAGCAAAACTATGGGTTAATGGAAATATATAAATGAACTCATCTAAAAATTTATTTGCCATCTGAGGTACTATTCCTCAAACCTGAAGTCATGGCATATGAGCTACAAGCAATCACTTTAATAGTGGAGGTCAAAGGAAGCAGCATAATAGAGTCAGGCATCATTGTACACGCGTATCTAATTTGAAGGCAATATTTCTCAGTTTTAATAAATGCCAAGAGTAAAAAAGACACCTGGTGATATAGAAGACGTTTGTGCTGAAACAGTATTGCTTGTTCTTCCAAACACATCTGTGATGGTGCATTCACATTTCAAACTTCGGCCTATATCCTCAAACCGCACCTTATATGAGCAAGACACCTGAGATACAAGTGGTTCAAAGGACTTCTGCTCTCTATCTCCATTTGAATAAAACCTGTTATCAAGTTATTAGTTAACAATCTTGTGGATCAATTTGTAAAATGCAAATAATTTGAACCAGAATTATACCATTGATATTTAATCTCTTTCTTGTACTTGTTCCAAATATGATGCTGAATGTCACTTTTAGGAATTACTTCAACAGCTGTAAGTATTTCTCCTTCAACTTCTTTCCCTCTAAAACAAAGTGCCTCAATTTTTGGTTCCTCTGCCAGAAAGAAATAATGTGTTTATTAATAGTTGAAGATGAGCATACAATCAGCATTAAAATAGCATGTCCTAAACATAATACAAATTTAATAAAACAGAGACAATAGTGCACTTTCGGTTTGAAACCTGGTATGAAATGGAAAGGTGCCTTTAAATTTAAAACAAGTAAAAAAGAAAAGCTGATGCACACATATTATGATTAAGCAAAGGGATCAATATATCTAAACAACTACAAGCTGCATGGGATAAAATTGTTGCTTAGACCTCTGGCATATCAAAAGCCCACATAGGTTGAGATGGAATCCACAAGAATATAATATGGAGGCTTAAAATAGACCAATCAAAGCTAACTGTAGAATAAGATGACAAAAGCAGCAACTTTCTTATAGAATTACAACAACTTCAATCTATGATTTACAGTTAAGTCAACAACATGGTTAACTTATACCATACCATATATTGGGTGCTTCCCTAACAGGTTTAGCTTTTGCAACTATTAGATCAACCTATAAACAAGCATAGAGTGATTGCAGGTCATTAACCATCCACAATATGATTGTTCATGCAAAGACCATACATTTTGGCTTGCACTCTCCGGCAATTTGGTTCATAGTTTCATTTTAGTTTGGCTTGACCATGAGGTGATGTCAAACCATAAATCTGCAAATAGAAAGCTTATTGAGCAACTTAAGCTCCTAGGGCAAAAGGAAGGCTAATAGCAACAATACCAATTTTCAGCAAATTGAAAACTTAATACAACTTTGAAGCCGATAAAATAGAAAATTTTATATGCGAAAAGATTATGTTTATTTCACAATTTTACAGCTATAACCATGATATCACGAAAGTGGAAATTCATGTTATGCTACACCAACTCCTTCATTTTCAAAATTCATTTCTTGGAAAGTGAAGAGAATTATTGATAACATCCCAAATTCTGAGCCTAAAAAAGAAAAAGGTTCAGCACTGTGTTAGTACTAGCCAAGTAGTAAAAAAGTGCACCATAAGCATGGTTCTGAACTCTATTTGTCATATGACTAGATGGTCATTTGTGAATGATGTGAATCACTAGTAGAGTTTAATTGAGAGATAAGGATCCATGCAGGGACACCAAATAGTTGGGATAAATGG
This sequence comes from Kaempferia elegans, assembly GCA_037974815.1. NCBI lineage: Eukaryota > Viridiplantae > Streptophyta > Magnoliopsida > Zingiberales > Zingiberaceae > Kaempferia > Kaempferia elegans. Next base: position 9,822,466 of record JBBPFQ010000126.1, on the reverse strand, counting down.
CTTGAATAATGAGAATTGATTGGGAAGTCAACAGAGCATATGAATTCACTAAATAGTTGGAAACTGCATTTGCACCATAGACATGACATAACATACCTGGAAGAATAATATCAGAGGGTTCTGATAGCTTGAGCTCTCCCACAAGTGCATCGGACCGAACAGGAGTATACCTGCCAAGCAACTTTTTAGGATCAATATTCAAAGATCAGATTGTCTATTCCCAGAGTACTCCACTAAGGTAAATGAAGAACACACTCAAAGTTAAAAAACTGAACTGCTGCTAAATATATTAGATTTTTCCCCCACTATTCTCGAACAAGTTCATTGCATGCTTTCAATTTGTAGCATGAACATGGAACAAAATGCTATAACCTTATTTATACACCTTGGCCGGAACAAATGATTTTTTGACACACCCCTAACGGTTGTACTCATAGCCTGCCCTTACGGTCGAGTAATTACATACCCTTCGGTCGAGCCTTTTCTAACACATCTAAATCCCTCAGCACCAGTCATGAATGAAGACCCGTCTTTATGAATCATCAACTGATAATCTTGGCTTGTGCCTTTTTAAAAGAATAAAAGTCAACTAGACTACGAGCAATTTATATACCCAATTCACTCAGTTCAAATTAGTCACCTCAAGGAACACATTTTGACAAATATACATACATATATAGTACCATTAGTTTCAATTTCCACAAGTGCCAAAAGATGAAGTTTCAGCTATCTACTATGTGATCACAATTGAAGAACAATAAACAATCAAATGCAATCACGAAAAAAGGAAAATGCTTGCACGGATTACTATGTTGATCATGCCACTATTTACCACCAGAAGCATTTACAAGAGCGACATGCACTTATTGCACCCAATAAAATTGATGGAATGATTAGATAGTAAGGTACCTATTCATCATACGTTAAAAAGGCACATATGTATTCCAATTTTTCAAGACACCAAACATACGTCATGAATAGATTTTGCAACCACCCACAACCATTGGCAGTTCATTAGTTCAAGATTACTATATTGGAAAAACATAGAATAGTACAAGTGATATTAAACCTCTCAAGTTCAGGATACAAGTTAATAACACCATATGAAATTCCTACAAAGGAAAAACAGTAAAAGCGTACCCAAATAACAGACGGCAAGTATAATCTGAATCGATCACCTCATATGTGGTGGAATTAGCCCCATTGATAAGAATTATATCTCCTTTAGTTTCTCTGTACCAACTATATAGGCTTGATCCCTCATATCCACCGTAATATTTTCCCTCACCGGCATATACACCCAAACTAAGTTTTTTTATACATACTTCCGAAACAGATGGGTGAGCTGCATATATCATCAGTTTCAAATATGGAATGAAGACTCAAATAAGAGAGGCAGTCATAGAAGAAAACACAATAGCATAATTAAGATAAGGATACCTGCCATGACAGGGTGGCTGCTAAATGCAACAACTGGATCACCCAGTTTGCCATCTGCTCGTGTAGGCACCCAGTATAGGGCCAAATAGGAATCTACATCTTCAACTGAGGGCGTATATGTTCTAGTTCCACATTTTAAAGATTTAGTTAATTGTAATTTGTTGCAACATATTCTTTGAGAGAAGTGAAGAATATTGTCTAAAGCAGGACTCACAAAGCTTCTCCAACAGCCAATGCACCATCAGAAATTGCGGCCTTGTTCACAAGTTCTGATTTGTCTATTTTCTCTTTAGTTCTGTACCAAATATACTTCCCAATTCCTTCAATCCCACCATAGTATGATTTCTGAGGAATAACTTCCTTATCCTCACAACAGCTTGGCAAGACAAGCTCAATGCCCTTAGGATCCGCTGTACAAAAGAAACAACAAGACACCATAAGCAAATTACAAGAATTTTATTTCATGAATACTGAAAAAAATAAAAGAAAATGCAAGTCTTATAGCATCTTCAAAGGACATGGGATGCTTCAAGAGATGAAGACACCAATCAGAAAGTAGATGAGGATGATAAATACAAGACACGGATAACTTGACATGGTTAGGCCAATCACTTATCCCCTTGAACTGAGGAAATGAATAGATGAAATGAACAAATTATAAAGTAAGAATTTTACACGCCACAAGATATTAGTGGGTGATATCCAAAATTTAAAAAAAAATACAATGTTAAAGTTTTAGCTCTCTATTCTCTCAATCAAGGACACCCACAAGAAATGCCTGTAGAACAGCTACGGGAAGTATCACAATGAGAAGGAGAGAAAAAAAATCATTGTCATTAAACAGAAGGTGTTATGCTGCACCTTCATAATTTAAAAATGCAAGCGATAAGCTAGTCCATATGGGACTAATTTTCTGATAATTATTCTAACAGGGTAACAGTAACCCAACTTAAAATTAAGACAAATCAGTATATGGAATCTCTAGCCAACATTGTGCTAGTAGATGCTCATTTGAGTTGAGCACAAGTGATTCAGCTTACATCATGATGATCCAAGTGTGGCAAACGAACTAACAATTTCACCCACAGTACAAGTTTTTAAAGGCCAATAAATTCTAAAACAGCCTTAAAAATTATTAGCTTGAACTTTTGACTCTGTCATTCACTGTCAACTGACCACAGGACATATTTCTATAAATTAGTTACCATTAGAAAACCTCTTACAATAAGGTAAATTATCCACTATCCATGGCATTTTGACCTCATTTCCTATCGAATTCATTCAATTTAAACTTAAAACTTAATCAGTAAATAAGCCTTTAGGGAAAAAGAGGAAAGGGCAGTTTGTAATGAATATGATACATCTTGAGCCATACCATGAACTGGCATGGATCAGTATAAACAGACTAGATTATTTAGATTAAAATGTACCAGCAAATTGTAACTTTCGAAGTTTATGCCTGTTCTTGAACTAGTGCAATCAATGTATAATTTAATACTTGCCGGGAACTATAGTATCTGAAATGATGCTCCTTGGAGACCCCATTTGTCCATCTGCCCTTACAGGTGTATAGACAAGCTCAATTCGTGCACCAACATCAGCAATACTTAAATCCAGATAATCTGTAGAAACAAAATTTCATTTCATAGATTAGTCAAAGCCCAAAGCTTCAAGAAATTTCAGGTGATGTTGACTGTGCCTTGGAATTCTTAGCAACCCACCATCTACAACAAGTTTATCCTTCATGCTAGTATTCTTCAACCTAAACCATTCATAGGTGCAATTTCCTCTTTCACTGCCAAACAAAGAAGAAACATATCACCAAAGGGAATTGCTTTTAAGTCAAAATGGAAATAAAAAAAATGATCGCACCCTCCAGTATATTCAGCAATGAATCGTATGCAGCCTCCTTCAATCATTGACCCAACAAACTCCAGTGATCGACAAGATGGAGATCCTGCAAAATAAATCTAATGATGTCTCTGGAATATTCTGAGAACAAGAAACAAACATCTCTATACTATAGCAAAGCCAATTAGGTTGATTGTTCTGATCTCAAGGTTCATACAAGATATGAAACAGTAAGAGAATAATGAGTCAATGCAAGTTGAATTACTTCTTTCCTTGCTATATGTAAATTTGAGTATGTTGAAAAACATCTAGCAAAACAATACATGTTTGCTATTTTTAAGAATAAGCGCACCAGGTATAACAGGACCAACATATTCTGAAGTAACAATAGGGCCATGAGCCAAATCACTTCTAACAGGTTCGCAGGAAACAGATGCAAGTAAACCAATATCCCTGACTGTCAGTGTATATGACGAAGTTGTAGCACCTTCAATTACATTTTTCGTTCCATCAGGACTAGTCTGCAATTTGATTAGCAACTTAATAAAATGCAAGAGGTGAAAACCAATATTTAAACCACAAAAAGAAAAGAAGTCCCAAGAGAAAGCTATATCTTTGTGTAAGATCGCTAAAATATACAAAGCTAGTGATCCACTGACCAGGAACCATTGTATTATAGAATCCCCTTCTTCTCCGCCCCAATATTTTTTCTCAGTGACCAATGTGGTTCCTTCAATAGCCTCACCACTTATTTTCAGGGAAAGCACTTGTGGACTACCTATAAATTAAATAGTTTTAGAAGCTTTCTCAGTTCAATAAATATCTCTTTGTAATTTGTAGCAAGCAAGGAAATAATTGTTAGAATATCCACAGTTGCTAACTATTTCTCAATAAAAGTAACAGCTATGAATAGGATCAAGTGAGCATTTTTATCCTTAAAATTCATCATTCTGCAACAACACATCTATTTGCACACTTGCTCTCCTTCAAGGTTTAGTAGTAGACATAACATAACCATTCATAGTCGCAAATAATGGGTTTCAAGTCGTAAGTTTTCAACAAAACATAACACATCAATTAAGTAAAATATCCCAATAAACAAAAGAATCCATGCACCTGGTTGAACTCTTTCTTGCCCAAGAAATGTTCGTGGCTCACCAATGATACCATCATCCCTGACAGGTGTACATTTAAAAGAAATAAATTTTCCAATAGCATTCTTTGCAATCCGGTACTGAAGTTGTCCTGATGCCTCTGGTATTAGCAAACCATTCTTAGTTTCATTCTGCAAAGGTCCAAAAAAATTTAAAAAAAAATAAGCAAATAAAAATATAGAAATTTTAGCTGCTGAACACAATGCTATATATAATAGGTCAGACTAAACTGACTCTAATTCAGAATATAAGCAAATAAATATCCAGGCTCTTAAAACATTAAAAGACGAGAAAGCAAAGGCATACTTCATGAAGATACCAACTGTATATGCTTTTCCCCTCATGTCCTCCAATATAACCATATGATGCCGTCACTATCTCACCCTCAGAGAAGTTACCAGTGAGGGACAGAAAATTTAGACTTGGTGGAAGAGCTACAACAAAATCATAAACTCAATTATCTACCACGATGAAGAATTAAATCACAAAAGATGGAGGAAGACATGATAAAATAAATAATGTTGATTACACAAATCTACACTGTTAATGTTTCTGCAATCGGAGCAAGAAACACTGAGTTCCATGTTGCAGTTGATCCAAATCATGCAACATGGTTCAATATTCTTAGACATAAATGCATCACGTCAAAAAGCAAGCAAACACTTGAGGTTGTTTTCTAAGGTACAGAGATACTAATTACTAAATAAACAGAAAAAAAAAAGGTAACAGATTTAAACACTCATTACTGGAAATGGTTGATTCGACACTAATTACTACAGGATGCATCCAGTGTTGTTGTATCAATATTATGGAGTAGATCCTGCTGAGAAAGGTTTAAAATTTGAGTTTCAATTGTAAAAAATGAGGACAAGTATTGCATCTTATTGAAAAGACAAATAGTTCAGGTGTATATAGGAAATGATAAAAATCCTAAATGTAAATACCCATGTGAAACTGAACCCACAACACATTATATTTAGCAATTTTGATAGTTTTAACCTCGGTATCAATCCAGAATGGTACCATCTCAGTATCATATTGTGCCAACACTGAATACGAATTGGCATGGGTTGGATGTGCCAACCAAAGTTCGAATCTGAGTGAATTTAGGCTTAAATCTGAACGTAATTGGTATTAGTTAGGGCCTCTCCATATGTCCATTTAGTTTTGATTTCAGTCTAGTAGAAAAATGCATCTCGGCCATGCCGGTAAACAAAATGACTCCCACCATGATGGTCACAGAAAAAGTCCATTTAGGTCTCTAGAGGAAGAAAATTGACTTCCGATAGATTGGTTGACAACTAGGAACAAGCTTTGTAAAGTATTTACCTTGTATAAGTGAACTGTATGGTAGAAGACAATGCAAATTGATGTTCCATTGTCAAAAGAAAATGTAATGACTATTTTTACCTTCCAAATTCTCTCCAATCTTAGACTTCTTTAAAAAACAAAATCCAAACATCCAATGCATTAGCTAAAATTAAAGTAGATTATGATATCATATACTTTAACTGGAGTTAGAAGCAGTTATCACTTGCAAATGAAGTTGCTATTGCTTCCAGCCGTATTAGCACTTGTGCTGTACTGCTGTTATTGGTTAGTCCATAACTAGGTATATAAAAGTTCCGATCTCAATAGAGGCAGAAAACTCTTCTAAAGGATTTTTCAGACTCAAACCTACTTATTCCACTGTCTCTTAATCTCCTTCAATTCTTATACAATTCAAAATAATTTCAACATTCCAGTAATAAAAGCCGAGCACTTGCATCTTAAAAGAATGGTAACATAATGTAATTGTATTTCCAAGTCAGCTAATAGCCTTATGTGGGGCCAACCATCTTAGCCTGATTGGCATGGATAGACACAATATAACTAGCAATTAGCCACCAGACCCGTATATGTTATGTATACACTAAAGAACCTCACCAACCAAACATGTATGCCAATGCTGTCACAAAAGGACAGATGCAGATCCTAATAGCTTGAGCTTTTTAACATAGCTGATTTGCATCATGATCTCAAGATGCAACACAATTTTAAGTTTGTAGCATCACAGACATCAAGGTTTGGTTTTAGCTAATAAATTATTTTAAAAAATAAAGCTATCATATGTACCATGCAACTTACTCTCAACAACTTTTTCAGATATGGCATATGCTGGTTCGCCGGCTTCACCATCAGGAGACATAGGAGTAAACTTCACAACAAGGTAATGACCAGCAGCACTAAGTGAAATACGAAATGCCTGCGAAAGCAAACTGATGAATCTTTGTAGACAAATTGATGGCATAATTTGAGCAAGAGAAGAAAACATCATTCACTTGCAATAGATAATCAGTGATTGGGAAAAACCTTACCTTAGGAATTTTAGAAGCACTAAGTGGTTCGAGACCATTTTCACCTTCAAACTTTGGGGAGGTAGTTTTGAACCACTGGACTCTGCTAGATCCCTCAGTTCCCCCAGTAACAGCAGCACTAATAGTCACCTTGTTCCCTTCTCTAAGATCTCCAACAATCTTCAAATTGGTTACCCTTGGAGGTGCTGAAAAAGAAAGGTAAGATTATAGGGAATATTGATACTAATATAAAAAATGCTGTTTTAAGTGTTTAGAAAAGATGAAGCTGATCATGTACCTTGCTTAACAATCTCTGTTATGGAAGATGCTGATGTTCCTTCCTGGCCTAAAAGAAAAAAGAAGACAAATCAGTAAGACTCTGTAGAGAATCATAGTTTTGAAGAATAAATAAAATGCCAGAAAAACAATCCAGGAATTTACCTTCAAAATTAATGGGAATATAAACAAACAATAGTCTTCTTCCAATATCTTCTTTGGTTACAATATACTCATTGGTACCAGATGATGCAAGTTCACGAATACTGCCCAAGTCAAGCCAAAAGCAACACCATGTAATCATTGCATAGTTGAAGAAAAATTTCTTGCAAATACTAAAAACAATAGGTAATCAGACTTGTTAACCTAGAATATCATATTAACATGCCTCAATTAAGATTCCACTAGCAATGTAACTAGTGTACTAGGATTTATAATGTAGTACATCTATTTCAAAACCATAGATTTAAAATGCATGCACAAGAA
>JBBPFQ010000126.1:9802666-9814823 GCA_037974815.1 Kaempferia elegans | reverse complement strand
GAAGTACATCTATTTCAAAACCACAGATTTAAAATGCATGCACAAGAAGGAATGCAATAATATGTAGTTTTATCAGGAATGCATTGAATTTCAAAAAATGTGATACCTTGAATCTCTGCTCTCTCTCAACCACTTGAACTTGCTTGGACCTTCTTTACCACCAAAATACTCTCCAACACCTTTTATTATATTTCCTTCAACAGCATCTCCTATAACCTGCACATTTTTCACTGATGGAGCAGCTACAAGCAAAAGAATTAGTTCATTAGTGTTTTACCTTTCAAGCAGCTTGAACATTAAGTGCAAGAAAAACATAAAGCCAAATTATATTTAAATTATTTACTAATTATGAATTACAGATTTTTAAAACATAAAAGAACTAGAAAGATATGTTGAATATCAATAACAAAAATGTAGCAAACAATGACATTATCAAAAGAATCTAATTAAACCTCAATCAGACAACTATGATATAACTGCCAGTTCTGCAAATGACAGTTTTGAATCCCCCATAGCCCTAAAACAATATCAGCAGCTACTTAAATCCATGCATGCATGATGCAAGTAACGTTTTAAGAAGAGTAGCCAAGCAGCATATGTAGATGTATACTGATGCATGTGCAATCATTATAAACAAAGCATTTAACGTCAACTATATCCATAATTGATAGCATAATAGATAAGAAATGGACAGAGTATCTAATTATGGCACTTCCAATACGCAAAACACGTAGTATACCGGATGGTGGGGAAACTTCAAGATCGATATTGAATTGATACTCTTGTTAATAAATATAGACATCATTGAATTCATCCTAATCATTGGATTCCTCTCCATTCTCTTCATGTGAATAATCTATTAATTCCAGTTATGACAAATTAATGCATATGGAGTTTCTACTACTATATTTTGATAGCTCATTAGTTTTTGAAGCTTTTGCAACTCTCACAAGTGTCAACCCCAACCAAGTATGACCTATTATTTTTCAAAGTTCAAACCACTAAATAATCATTCCTTATCATCTAGCTGATAGACTATGTTTGAATTAAATCGACCGTAATGCAGATTAGTAACATTCCTCGTACATAGTTTATTCTTAATAAGTTAGGCTGAAAAAATAAAGATTACATTAGCATGCATGTGAAGTGTCGCAGCCTAGGTAAGCCAATTGCAAACCAAAGAGTAATATGCTAGCAGCCATTGTACAGCTGATCTGATAAAGTGGTGCATATTAGTGCATATGCAACCACATGACTGTCATTCGTAACAACAGCACAATCTAGTCAAGCAATAGACAAAAATGGAAACCGAGATAACATGTATCCACATGTACCACACAGCAACATTGCACTCTATACTAGCAGGCCAACTTATATAAAAATCACAGGAGAAAGAGCATGGCATGGCAGTCACATATAAGATATATGTAATACCAGCTTTAATAAAGTCTGTCATTGCATATTGTGGTTCTCCCTTGACACCTTCTTCAGTAACTGGGGTGTACATAAACACCAAAATTGAATCAATATCATCTACTGTTAATTTATAATACTCATCTTCTGCTCCAACTATAACTACTGGACTGCTATTCCATCTTCTTCTCAGCCAGCTGTCCAATAGGTTAAAAGGTTCAGGAAATATCCAAACAACATCAATGCTATAGCAACACCATTTTTTTTATACTAGTTATATTGCTCACCTTGCAACACATTTACCTGGAGTTCCACCACACCATGCAATCTCAGCAGAACCTCTTATCACATTTCCCTCCACAAGCTCACCATGCACACTCAAATTTAAAACTTTAGGATATCCAGTTCCTGGACAAGGAAATGTAATTTGAGGATGTCATGGCAACACAAATGATGCGTGGCATTGAAACAAGATTATGAAACATTGTTAAATTTAATAGCAATAACAATTATATCTTGGATTCAAGAATTACAAACAGATATGTAAGAGGATTTCATTGGGTTGTGAAAAGGAAGGCAATCATTGCTCATAGAATTGCCAAAAGCACAAGTTGACACAGGCTGAACCATTCTAGTTCAATTGTTAGATATATTAGTTATTAAAGATGAAGTATATCATACTTTCAAGTGTCATATTTTTCATCTACTCCGTTATGAACAAAGCTTTTGCTACAATTACATCAGAGCATAATAAGTATCAAATGAAGTTGAATAGATGTAAGATACTTTATAGATGATACCAGAAACCATGACTAAATTAGGTTCAAAATTCCGTTCAATCACAACAGAGAAGAACCATATTCTCTTAGCATGCATTGCGTATAGAAGTAGAGGACCAGTTTTCTCAAGTGGAAGGGTGAGACAAGTTAAACAAAAATGTGATACATACCAGGGGAAACAAGTGAAGATATTTCAAAAACAGAAGGGTACTGAACACCATTCATAATTGGAGTGCACTCAACCTTCAAATATTTTCCAACATCATTATGCTTTGGCCAGTATACCTTATTATTATAGGCACCAAATGTTAATATTTTACATCAAGATAAATATATATGAAAAGAAATTAAAACAATCATAAATAATCAGCTTTGTACCTCGCCCACAGCATCTGCAATAGGCTCAAAGTTAGAAAGAGTTCTTTCTCCTATGAACCACTGATACTTGAGGGCTAGCTCAGAGTCAGAGCTAATGTTTGCAAACTTGAAATGACAATGGCAGATATCTTCTTCAAATGGTTGGTCAATAGAGGCTTGTTTGAGTACGTAGCCAGGAGGAATATTATCCTTCCATTTATCCACTAGGAATGAAAAAGTTGATACTGTCCAAAAGGGGGGGAAAAGTTATACAGAAGGGAAAGCATAAATATGCTAGCAAAGTTATACAAACATTGTCTAGGCAGTCTTTCAGCAAGTGTCTGGTTAAGAATTTTAAACTGTTTTCCAGCAATATAGGCAAACATGGAAGAGAAGGTTTTTAAAGACTTCAAAAAATATATTACTAGATAAACACCACCTACAGTTTGAAGAATTCTTTCGGCACCAGGACAAACATACAAAATAAAGCTAATCCAAGAGCATTAATAGATCAAGAAAAACATCTAGAACTGCAGTTTCCACTATCCAACAAGTTTCCAAAATAAATAAAGTTGCTCAATAATCCTAAATAGGACCAGTAACTAAGGTTAACCTCACAAAGTTGTATTAACAAGAAGTTAAAATAAAATAATTCATACCATCAGCAAGCTCTGGATGGCAAAATTCCCAACCATCTCTAATGCACAAAGCTGTATGAGCGGGGTATCGCTTTGCAACTTCTATTTCTTCAAGAGAAAGATCTGTAATGTATGTAGAAAAGTAGAACAGGTCATTAAGAAAAGAATAATTTTCGTCTTTAAAATTAATTAACTTCGAGTCGTGCACTTTATGAACATTTAGCCATTGTTAATGAATAGCCAACCAGGTCATTGATCAACCATGCATCAACAGTCGAATTTTTGCAAGTAACAAAAAGTTTAATAGATTTTCAGACAACCTACTAGAGAAATTTCTATGGAAGCAGCTGCTGAAGGAAAATATGCATAATTTAGTAAGACCAGAGATGGTGACAGGCAGAATCAACTAGCCTAATTGCATTTTAGTTTAAGCATTGCATTGAGCCATAAAAAGGAAAATAAGATGATGAAGATGGCAACCAAGCATCAAATGTAAGACATTAGCATTCAGTAAAACTGAAGAAAATAATGCAAAATAAACAGAAAACCAGAGGCAAGATTTGTAAGAGTAATACAAAAACAAACAGGGCATCTTTCCAATATGTTATAAGGAAATTCTAGTTAATCTGATGAGATAAAGAAGAGACCAAGCAAGATATGTATCAAAGTACTAAGATTAAAAAATTTGCAAAATACCTCGGTCATTGAACTTCTTTAATGTAGGGCCAATGAGCAATATTGAAGCTGCTTCTAAGTGAGGCATCTCCAGTATAGGATTCTCCTCCACACGCAAATGCTGCAAATGCATTTTGAAATTTCACCTAACTCACACTTAAGTATTGCTTACCCAAAGTTTCAAACATATGAGAAATGTACTGTTACATGCATCCTAAGAATTGCCAACAAATTTGATTGATCATTTGAAAACAATCATAATCTGCACAAACAGAAAATATTGGAATTTATAATATCTAGTAATAAAATCCAATAAAATGTTGATAAAAACACCATCGTTACTCCAAACACCATAAATTCACTTCATCAAAATTCTAAGCTTTTGTTGAAAATATATGTCAAGGATATAGCCTTTTCACAATGTGCTGGTGTTTCAACTAAGCTTCCTGAGTGATAGAAAGAAAATCCCTTCATTGTCACACTAGTTACTTTACAGATGACAACTAACGGATATGGCAACTAGTAAGACTGGTAAAAACTAAGTTATTCCATGCAAAGTGTTCCGCTCAAATCCCATCTTCAAAACTTTACTTTCGCAAGGTAATGTCCATGAGGTAGCTACATCAATGAAAAGTGCATTTTGATGAAACAGAATAAAATATTTAAGTGAAAAGAAATAAAAACAGTATCTCTAAACAGAAAAAAGTTTTCTTGTCAAACAGGAAATGGCAATTCTCATGTGAGTAGTCCTAAGAAGAAATCTTAGGAACCATCTACTTTATCTTTCAGTCATTCCACTCAGGAAAGCAGAATGACTAAAAGAAGCCATATAAAATCAATGGATAGGCCTCACCTCAAGAACAGGCAAATATGGAAATCCCTTCAAAGTTGATATCTTATTTTTGCTAGATGCTAACACCTGGATAAGTATCAGAAACAAAGCAAAAAAAAACAGTGATCGAATTGTACCATGAAAAATGATACACTTAAGCCTTACATTCAACTCACCTGCAGTCGAGGTTGACTAGCCATGTTAAGTGATTTTAACTTGTTTTGAGCAACAGAAAGGAACTGGAAGGAAAGAAGTCATCTATTTTGAGTGATAACAACCCCAAATGACTGGAAGAGATAATATGTATTAATTGAATGTGACGATATCTAGATACCTCCAAATTTGGAAGTTGAGGGAGAGTAGCAAGTGATGCTATTTGATTTCCAGCAAGATAGAGTTGCTGAAGTAATAACAAAGCCACTTACGTTAATGTATTAAATTCAAGGGGGAAAACAACATATGAACTCATTGTCACACCTGGAGACCTTTGCAATTCCCAAGAGGCTCAAAACCAGGCCCTTTGAAATCATTAAAACTCAGATCAAGTACCTATAAGTTGAAAATTACCCACTCAATAATAATCCAATAAGATGTGAGATCAAGTCAAATAGTTAAATGCCTCATTTTATTAAACAAATTGATGGAAAGAAAAATTAGAAATTAGTACCTTCAATTTTTTTAATATCTCAATTCCCTCCACTGATGATAGAAGATTGTCCCTAAGGTAAACAAACTGCAAGTGGAAATATTATTATATGTAGAACAAGTCAATCGTCGGAGAACTTGGATTTTCTTCATTTTATGTTTGCTAAGATCAATCTAAAAGAATAATGTTATAATAAGCCACGATGGATCTGTTAGCAAATATGATTTGGTACAAAAAAAACACCTTTACATCATTTAATCAAACAGTACAATAATAAAATTGAAAAGATGACAGTTATATATTTATTCAGACAAAAGAAAAATATTTGTTCAACAACAACCAAAGTTTTTGTCCGACTAAGTGGGGTCGGCACCATTGATCTTTCTACGCTCGATCCCCTACTATAGAATACTATTAGTTCAAAAACTAAAAAACAAAAAGAGAGACCATATAAGCCAAAAGGTAAGCCATCCCGTGCAAATTTGTATCACCTGAAAAATGTGTCAACCATCAACAAAAGCTGCATTTCCATAGGTTCTACTGCCGATAGATGCTACACACATGCACTTATGACTTACTAGTTCAAATGCACCAACAATGCCTTGAAATTCTTACCCACAAAACTTAATTTTGGCCAACATTCTTGTACCGGGCTCAATTCAAGTTTGCAGCAACGTAGCAAGAATATGAACATCAGTGTGATTCTTAAGTGTATTTGATCCAGAGATTTGTTTTCCTAGTACCAAATGGACCAAATTCCAATTCTAGAGGCAGCAATGGGTTACTAAGACACTCAATAGATACAATCTTCCATATCAGTGATTTCCTCAATGAAATAAGCATGTTAGATCTGCAATTATCCTAATTATTCTCCACAACATAGTAAACAAATGTCAAAAACTTGAACTATATTCTCTGTCACAAAAGTTTTTGGTTCAAAACCAGTAAAATCTTCTTGTCAATATTTTCTACAGACACCTCAAATAACAAGGACATATATTGCATCATTGCAACCTTCTAATTCTTCCATAAATATTCAATTGGAGCTCTTGGATTTATTTCACAAATATGAACCAAGTAACTTTACCAACATAAGAACCCTGCAATCTTATTTCATAAATCTGACTATGATGCAAAATCTATAGAACCTAAAGTGTAGAATCCCCATATGCTTATCTGGACTCGTCCTGAAGTGATGGGTTTATTAAGGAATCTCCATGCAACAAGGAGACCAATAATTTTACAAGCTAGTATGCATGAAATATCAAGATACACAGCCCCTGTATTAACAGAACTTTATTTTCTGTTTATCTGCTTCAATTAATGCTCACATTTTCTCATCCAGAAACCCATAATTTATACTGCCTTAAGGATGTAAATCTTTAATGGGCTCGATTTGGGCTTAACTCAATCCCTCAAATAGGAGAAGCAAAGACTCATTTGAACAGGGATAGATGTGGGTAGGGTACTTAGTGCTTGTTGTTAAAACTTAAAACAAAAAAAAACAAAAAAAATGAGTTCCTTCCAGAGGTCATGAGTTTGGAATATGGCTTTGCCCTTGGAATTTCTATGTTACAACTTACACATTCTTGTTCAAACCTTCATCATGGGTGTAATATTGCAAAATCAATAGGCCTTTGCCATGCATTTTGTTCACCAGATAAAGTTTAGTCCTAGTCAACCATGAGATCAAAATTATAGTCCTATTAAAAAGATTAGGTTTTCACAGAATTAAATAAGTTGGTTAGCAACCAAATATCTGAACTTAAATCAAGTTCTTATTGTCCCACATATTATTTACCTTCAAGCACAATTTGATCAATGAATTTTATCAATAAGACCAGTGGCAATCGCATACAATCCTCAAGACTTCTGGAAATGGGGTCAATGAATTTAGCTTATACTTAAGAGAGTATTTATTTTACCACTAAAAATTATATTCAGACTAACTAAACCTAACCTGACTGGATAAGGTTAAGTTTTCGACCAGACTTATAGTCAATACCAATTAGTTTCTTGCATCTGCCAAAAACATTTCCAGGTGAACTCTTGACCCACAAACCTTACAAAGCTCATGCTACGAATGAAATATATCCATTCTACAGACAGTACCATTCTTTGAACATCATTCAGTGTGAGAATTGTGAAAACAGAATACACAAGAAACTATAGGTTGCAAAGACTGAAATGATACCCAGATAATTATATTTAGAACAGCAAATTCAGAGTCAAAAATAGAATGGCCAAAAGAGTAGTCATTGTCTATGAAACTAAATGCCTAAGCATCTCACCTCTAGACTTGGTGGCAAAGTCAAGGCGTTTAGAGCTTTTACTCTGTGTCCTCTTAAGTCAAGTCGCTGAAAACAAATTGAAATTCAGTAACATGAAGATTAGAGATGAGCTGTATTGAATAACAAAGTGAATCCAGAAATTCCCTATGGTAAGTTCATCTGAAAAAAAAAAGAAAAATAAATAGTCGTAAAGAGAATGTGGAACCCATCTGATATTCAGCACTAACCAATTCATCCCCAGCCTTGACATCCACCTGTGGAAGCATCATGAAGCGAGAATCTCGACTCTCTAGAGCTGAAGTCTTCTTCCGGCTTGATGAAGACGAAACCCTACCAACAGATGAAGACATTGAGCGCAGCTTAAAGTTGCCTGTAGCAGAAGGCGAATGTGCTGCTGACGAAGAAGTATTAGAAGTGACTTTTGTTAAACTATTGCAGCCAATGGATCCATCCACTGAAGAAGAGGTAACCCTCCTAGCAACTGATGCTGGAACAGATGGTTTGGTAGATGTCTTCCGCACTACATCTGTTTTGGAAATGTCAGACTTCAAGGATAAACGAGATACAGGAGATGATTTTATAGTCTCTGAACGTGCTACAGTAGCAGGCGCTTTGGAATAAACAGAAGGCAGTGACATGCGCCTGTTTTCAAGGCAACTTCTCTTTCCAGGATCAGAAACTGAAGGAATATTTTTTTTACCATTTTCTGTTCCATTTTCCTTCAGTTTGGATGCTGAAGATGGTCTTTTTGGTGGTACATCTCCTGTGCTATTTCTCCTCTGTGATGGAGCAACATTCGAGCTCACAACAGTCTTTGTGGCAGTCACTTTAGACCTACTGGAACTGATATCATTTGGTGTAGCTCCATGTACTCGCTTATTGAGGGAAGAAATAGTATCGAACGTTCTCGAGGTCAGGGCCGTTCCACTTGGCTTTACAACTTTTGATGATTTTTTGGGGACTTCAGCTGAAGAATCTACTCGTTGCCCCGTTGAAGTCAACGGCTGAATCCTGCTGGGGCTATCCTCATTGTGGCCGTCAGCAAGCGCCTCCATTTCCACTGAAAAGTTGAACGATGTTTGAATCCAAGTCCAGAAATTTCAATGACGCAAAGCTACAATTTTGGCATTTTCAGAGTTAAGTATACCTCAAGAACCAAACAAACACAGCATGCACGAACTCCTTCAAATAAATTCCCAAAATAAAACTGCGGAGTCGAAGAACTCGACTTCCTTCATAACACTGTCACAACCACCCTAGGGCACACATATATATGTGAGTTCGAATCCAACATACTTAACAAGAAAAAAAAAATCAAATCCAGTCTAACCACTAATCACGAATCAACTGGATACACAAAATCTACCTAGAAAACACATTAAAATAGAATCAAGGTCAGATATTTTGGCGCTTACGAGTGAAGTCAGATCCTGAATGAAGGATTTAACACCGCTACACCGATCTCCATGAGAAGAAAATATATATATATGTATATGTATATAAGAAATGTAAGTACAAAATAAGCTACAAAAGTAACTGAATTAGAAGGATCTCACCTCCAAGGCTTGCTATTTCCTGCGCCAAAACAAACCCTATCTACTCATCGTCGACATTGCAGCAGCGAGAGCGTACAATCTCAGTGCAGATGAGAACAGAAGCATCGAAGAGTTAAAAAAACTGGAAAATAATAAGGCGAGTGAAATTCTCAGAAGGGTTTTCACTTGGACCCAAAACTTTATGAAAATTATCATTTCCTATCTCATTTTGAAATTTATAAGACAGCAAAAAACATTAACGAGGCATGAAAAGAGGACTGAAATATTAATTATAAAATATAGGATATGAATAAGAAACTTTGTCGAAGTTTCCTCTTAAATTTCGCATCCTTTTGCTCAGTGCGTATTTTAAATTATAAAAAAGAAAAAAGTGTGCTTGTTTTTACCAAATTGCCCAATTGTCGGTAATTAACTTACTTTCTCGGATGGTGAACAAGAACAATTCCTTGCAGAGCCAATGACCGTCGTTCATGCCATCGTTGGTGTCTCTCACAAGCGGTCACTTCCTAAAACGATACTTGGAGAAGATCCCATAAACGCGATGCAACCCACGACCTAACGAAGACGCGACTGGGTGAGCAACTAGTGGCGGTGACCGTTACCTCCCGGTGCTCCGACCGACGTGACAGCTGTGTCGAGAAATTAGTTCCCACCGCCGGATCAGCAAAGCCGGAGATTCGAATTGATAGATCACGTCCGTCAATTTTATCCCGTGGACGGATCTACGCTCCGGATGATTCGGCGCCATATGGCATCCGATGTCCGATACAGCAGAACAGCATAAGCACACAGTGTTCGTGGGCCCACGGTTACTTCCAATCACAGAGAAGGTAGGTCAGACTACAGCGTCGCAATTCGTGGCCCCGCTTGATTGAGTATTAAGTGCGCTAAGCGTGGTTAAGGGTTAATTAAGCCATGGAGGAAGATGAAATGTCACTAAATTTTGCTTCCTTTTGTGTAACAAACACTGATTGTAACATGATTAAAAGAAAGTGTTAATTAAGCATGCCCATCAATAAGAGGTCGACTCGATTAGAAACTAAGACAAAGCAATTCATAACATCGAAATTAGTTATAAAAGCGATAGAGTGTGTAGTACTTAGTAATCAAGTCTTAAACTAGAGTGAAAGGGCAATTTATTGATTATCATTTATTATTAATAATTAAATAAATATAGAAATAATGGAATCTGATGCTTGGAATTTGTTGAATAATAATAAATAGAAAACTTTATTTTAAAAGGAAAAGAAAAAAAAATGGGCCATGAATTAGACATTGTAACAGCATCTTTAAAGCAAGTTGATCTAATTAAAGCATCGGTCCTTCCTACCTTCCAACTTATCTGCCAACTCAGCACCAATACAAACCAAATAAATACCTAAATAAATAGAAAATAATTAAATTTAAAATATGACAATTTGTTTACCTACAAAATAATTATAGGAGGGATTCAAAAATTGGTGGTTGCACCATACTTTCTTTCATATTATTAGCATTGTGAGTATTATATGAATGTGGTGTGTGGTCGAGCCTTTTTTAACTTAATATATAGGGTTTAGTAAATATATATATATATATATATATATTGGTAAAAATAAAAAATCATCGCATGAGGGGTTGCTTCTTCATTGTTTATTAAAATAGTGTCCGAGTTCTTTAGACAGTGACACAGTTCAACTGTACACCATTAGGTTTTCTTATATGTTATTACACTCGTTAAATTCTAAATCGATCAGTTAATATACGAATAAGATAAATCTATATGGCGGTAGTTATAATTTTAGAATTGTTGCCGTAGCTAATATAATATGAATGTTAGTAAATAAGATAAATTCAAGTTATACCAATTAAAGTTTGTAGCTGTTACGATATGAATATTGTTAAACATGTCAAGTATAAGTTGTTACAATATAAATATTATGTGACCAGCTGGTTCAATCCGTAGTATAATTATTATGAAGTCATATATACGATAATGAATATTTTTAAATAGTTTAAGTATGCATTGTAACAACTGTCAAATCATAATTGCTACCATATAAAAGTTGGTGAATAGGTGAAAGTCGGCCCAAATAGTGCACGATTTAAATTTGGAATTGATTGGCAAAAAATCAAAATTAATCAAATAATTATAGGAAAAAAGCGATTACACTTGCCTCCGATGCCACTCACTGATCTTTTAATAAACTGATCCTTTAATAAACTGTCAAATCACTGATCTTGCTATCC
Organism: Kaempferia elegans; assembly: GCA_037974815.1. Lineage (NCBI taxonomy): Eukaryota > Viridiplantae > Streptophyta > Magnoliopsida > Zingiberales > Zingiberaceae > Kaempferia > Kaempferia elegans. The sequence continues at coordinate 9,803,407 of JBBPFQ010000126.1, read as the reverse complement.
CCATATTACGTGAGTGAAGGTAAATTACGAGGTCAATTTATAGTTGACCGCCAAGTGACTATGGGTGATAGGAGTTTTTTTCCGAAGGTATGCACCCCCGAATTGATCTTTTTCCCATTGTAATAAGTACGTCACTGATCTTTCTCTAAGATTCTTCATAAAGACGGGTGATTTTTCACTTATTCCAAGGGAAGAAGAAGAAGTCTATTTTCTTTTTGATGACTTTTCCTTTTATACCTCATTTTACATATTTCATCTTCCTTTACTATTACAGTGTGTTTGGTTTAGGGTAATCAGCGATTACCTTAGTTATCCATCCAATATTATCAACAAAAACCTTATTTGGTTTAGGTAATCAGTGATTCCCGAGTCATGACATATATTTGACACGTCAGCAATTTGGGCATATAATCAGGAATCGAATTACCTCGGAGAAGTGGGGGTACTTTTTGTTGATTACAGGGTTAAGGAATTTTTTGGACAAAATTACCCACTAATATTTTTCCGTTGAGACAAAAATAACCTTACAGATTAATCAAATATCAATTTACCACTTAAAAATTTATATAATTAATATATTATATTATATTATATTATATTATATTCATATTAATAATAATATAATATATTAATATATTTATGATATTAATCTATTAATTGTTAATATCATTAATATAATAATATTATTAATAAAATTAATATAATATATTAATATTAAAAATATTATATTAATGAAATTAA
>JBBPFQ010000126.1:9690955-9702278 GCA_037974815.1 Kaempferia elegans | reverse complement strand
TTGAGACCACGTTGGGCATATAGGGTCTTGAGATCACCTCGGGCATACAAAGTCCCGAGATCACCTCGGGCACATAGAGCCCCAAGATCACCTCGAGCATACAAGGTTCCGAGATCACTTCGGGCACATAAGGTCCCGAGATCACCTACCTTGGGCACACAGAGTTCCGAGAATACCTCGAACACATAGAGTCCCGAGACCACCTCGGGCACACAGAGTATCAAGACCACCTCAGGCACATAGTGCCCCGAGTCCACCTTGAGCATACAAGGTCCCGATATCACCTCAGGCACATAAGGTCCCGAGATCACCTCGGGCACACAAAGTCTCGAGACCACCTCGGACACATTGAGTCCCGAGATCACCTCGAGCATCTAAGGTCCCGAGATCACCTCGGGCACATAGAGAGACCACCTCGAACACACAAAGTCTCGAGGCCACCCCGGGCACATAGAATTCTGAGATCACCTCGGGCATACAGAGTCCTTAAGCCACCTCGGGCAAGTGTTAGCCGATAACCTAGTGACCATATCAGGAGAAGTCTACAAAAGACATCCTCCTCCCCTGGGAATTCCAGCGAAGATTAGTGCTAAAAAAAGGGGAGAGATCTTATCATTAAGGAAAACATTTATTATCAATTATTTGATAATAATAATGGAAAAGACAATTGAGGAAATAAATACAAGAAATATTCTCCCTTCATGACATGTTCATAAATGCGAGAACGGTTAACAACGCATGTCCGAGAATGACATATCAGCCCTAATCGTGGCAAAGGGAGATACTAGCCGCATATAAAAATGACAGGAAACCTTAGGTAATTCTTCTTCTTTCAAGTTTTCCTTCTCGCACACGACTTTTTTTCTTCCTGACTTGAGTATCGGAGGGGTTTCCGTCGGAATTCTTCTCGTGGGTTCATTTAACACTGCAGTAATGGATATGAGATAGACAATTTTATCATTTTAAAATTTATCCATGATAATTTACCATAAATTCTATCCATGATAATTTACCATAAATTCTATATAAGATTTGATGCGAGTATAGTAATTTTAGGAGAGATAATCTAACGACAATGGTTGACAAATTTGTTTATTTATATTTAAAAATTAATTTTCACTTATTGTCTCAACTAGTTTCTTAGCCGTCGTTCACTTTCGATCGGCCCTACGTGATCGTCATTTTCTATCCCTATTCCTTTCCTAGTCCTATCCCACCTTCGAAAGAGCCAGCCATTAACACCATCCAAATTGCTATCTTCCCTCTTTTTTCTTCACCCATCGCCATCACTAATATCACTATCTCTGTAGTTTATAATTATTTCAAATTAATTAAACTCGGAAAATTAAATATTAATATATCGCGAGATTGGATTTGCCTCATTTGAGATGTCTCATCGTACGCCACGTGTAACATCCAAGAGATCCTCCACGTGGCATCTTATCCCGTTTCTTCTTCGGGACGACGACGATGCATGCGTAGGTAGGCGATTGCTTAATGTTTATTGCTGATCGGATTGACTGTAACATTCAATCTGCTAAATTGTATCTTAATCTTATTGCTTTTTTCTTACATTCATGGAGGACGATCGAGTCGATTACGACATGTTGATGAGGATGCTGCTGCTTTTGTCGCAGTTGCAGACGGGGCAGGCGGCGACGGCCGGTCCGCAGGCAGCGCAGACGCAGAGATGCCGGCAGGGCAGCAGCAGCACGGCCGGCTGCCTCTCGCCGCACAGACGGCACGCTACCCTCTTCCTCTCCGCCTCCGCATTGCCCACTCCGCCGCAGCAACAGGACTCAGCGTCGTCGACTGCCGCCTCAGCCTCAGCCTCAGCCTCCGCGGCGGCGGCGGCCAGCGCCCGCTCCAGGTTGGCTCGCAGCGCGTGGGTCGTGGCCTCGTTGCTCCGGGCCAGCTCCCGCCACATCTGGTTCTCCACGCAGAGACTTCGGATGCGCTCCTCCAGCGCCCAGTTCAGATTCTTCAGCCTCTCCATTTCTTCCTCCTTCGCCCTCAGCCGCTTCGACACCCCTTCCTCCGCCGCCGCCAGGACCCGCCTCAGGAACCGCTTCAGCCCCTCCACCGACTCCATCCTCGCCTTCTCCACCTGTTACACGATCCATAAAAATCTCATTTTTCCCCCTCCCCCTGCTTCCAAAACAACAAATTTCCCACTTTTTAGAGAGTAATCAATCGAATTACGTGGTGGAGGAGGAGGCAGTCGACGTGGAGCATCTGCTGCTGGACGAGGGCGGAGAAATCCTCGCCGAGAAAGGAGAGCGTGTGCTCGGAGAACTCCCGCGGCCGCTTCCTGGAACCCGCGGGGAGGTTGTTGAAGGTGAGGCTGCTCTCGGAGGTCGATGCGGCGGCCAAAGGTCCAACCGACGGCGCAGCGAATCCCAACTGCATGTTGTAGACGGCAGATTGATCCTGATGAACGCCGCCGACAGCCTCACTGCAAAAGATTCGATCAGCCAGCCGCTTCGTGCAAGAAGAGAAGAGACCAGCAGAGAGATGGAGATTCAATTAATTACCCGTTCGCGATGAGTTGGGAAGGGAAGAGGCGAAGGTTATGAGCTTCGACAGACATGAGGAGGTGCATGCAATCGAGGTGGGTGGGTGGGTGGTTGGGTGGGGGAAGGGATGGGGTTTATTTAGGGGTTTGGTCTCAAAGAATACAGAAAAAGGCAGGGGCAAAAAAGCAAAAGGGCAATTATTATATTTCCCATATTCTAACACGATTTGAGGAAGGAGCGGGCGGGAGAGGAATATAATCACCAGGTGCATGCACCGGCGGGAGACGCGTGGCCGGCGACGGACGCCTGCCTCCCGTGGCCACCGTGAATTCAGCCGCGCCGCCCGTGGGGACCCCTCCTGACCACCGCGCGCCGAGTAACTCGTGAGGCAAATTACGTTTACTTCTACCCGGCCGGCCCCTCCGATGAGTCACGTACACCGACCCTGCAACGTCCACACTCATTAAATTCATTTCCTTTTTTCCTTCCTCGCAAAGAAACAAGTCTGAAGATGGACAGTGAATCGCGAGGACTTAGAATTGAATTTTGGCTGTGTTTGCTTAATTTGCTTGCATGGTCGTTGTATCCTTTGAATCAGATGCTGCAGACGTACTGCAGTGGTCATTACCCTACCAAATACCAATGGTGGTCTTTAGGAATGCTTTAGGCGTATTACAGCTAGCTAGCTAGCAGCATGCAGGAGGGTTTTTTGCCCTTCAAGAACTATCTTACGAGGGATGTCAGAGCAGCTCATGCAGCATCATCATGGAGAATATTCTCCAAGCTTAGTTGGGCATCAACGCCAAGCTTCAACTCAGTGGTCCTTCCATTCAAATTAAACCCAAGACAGACATCAGAATTGACACCCACAACTCCTCTTACATTAAACTTCAGCATTTCAAAGAAGAAGTTCATGAAAAGTGGCCTGATGATGCATGCGTCAGGCTTAATTTGAGGGGCAACCAGAAGCACCTTGACTGTGTGGGCACACACCTCTCTTCCTTTAACCCAACCCATCAGGCCTAAAGATGAGTGCCACTGAATGAATGTGTCCCAGCCCTACCATGTTGCCTTTGTTCTACTGCCCTACCGTTGTTTCTCTAGTCTTTTTCTCTCTTCTTTTTCTTCCTTTAGCCATGTGTGCTCACCTTCACGCTGGCTTTTGGCAGGTACTGAGAGCCAAGGTGGTGCCATGTTCTGAGCAAAAGGCGCATGGAAAGAGGTCACAGCAAGCTTGTTGCTTCCCTCACAGACCTTCAATTCTTGGTCGTTGAAAAAATACTTTGCTTGCAAGAAGAATCATCTATCCAAGAAGCAAATCAAAGATATCATGTATATAATTTGTTGAACCAAAAGGTAAAGAATGATGTTCTAGTGATCATTGATGGTCAGACTAAAGGAAAATTAATAATAATAATAATAAAGGTATAAGACTGGAAGGTGGAGAAAATGGGAGCTGCCTGTGGATGCATGGTACGGAGGGGCCCTCATGCTCCCCAATCTCCATCACAAGCTTCCATCAACAGTGATAAGCTGCAGTCCTGATCATGACCATGTGTGCTCAATTTCGATGTTGTGTTTTTGCCTGTTGCATCGTTGAGAAAACAAGAAAGTGTTGGCTGGACGGATCATGGGTGTGACAGATGATGCTCATTCAAGCTGGTAGGTCTGAATTGCCACTGTTCTTCCATTTCAGATTGAAAGAAACAGAGCTGTTAAGAGTCAAGGCACTGTTTGACATGCTTATCCTATTAACTTGATAAGTTCAGTCTTGGCAGATGGAAGTACTATGTTACGTTTCACTCAACTCTCTAAACTTGGTAGAAAATAATGAACCCATTACTGTTGGAGTACTATGAGTAATTATGATCAGTCACAAGAGTTGATGGAAATGTTTGTGTGCAATGATAAGGTTTTATCAACTATTGAAACTTCACTCGGGCATTTCTGTCAGTGCGTTCCAACTTGGATACTGAATCAGCTGCCACTAAATGATTCCCAGTTTATGATAAGAAACATATTGCTGTTGATATCAATCTACTCATATATTGCAGCTTTCTGTCCTCCTCCATGATGTGCTTGGTTGATCCTGTATTTGAATGAAAGATGATACAGAGAATTGATTTAGTTTGGGAGGATTGTTGTAGCATATGAAGTACAGAGCCATTCATATTGCCGAAACGACTATTTTTTATCTAAACTTGTTCATCGATTCGTGCCAACATTACAGAGGCATTCATTCAGTGATTTCTGACAATCATCATTAACTTATTTACACGAACTAAGGTGAAAAGTGAAAGCTGCAAGTCATTGTCAGAGCTGCAATCATAACAAAAACTGTTTTTCATTTACAACTGCACAACTGCTCAAAGAAGCAGATTGATTGTAGCAATTATGACACCTTAGTTTAGCACTACGCAGAAGAATCAACTATCAACATAATCAGTCAGTTATCCATCAAATCAAATTGTGGCAATTAATATTACTATCAGATCGTTTGCCTGCAAATCCAGTAGAAGCTACATCTCAAATGAGAGTTTGAAGACATTGTTCTACCTGAAGCATTCTGTAATACTGTCTCCGTTTCCTTTTACTTGGATATCTTCATACTCAATTAAAACACACTTTGCTTGGAGCATAGAGATCAGGAGATCAAACTCGTTAAATATTGGCTCTATGAATATTACAAAGACTAGAAAAGGCCTCAAGCAATTGATATATATAGAACTATATATGAAAGGTATCAGTGGGTGACATATGTAGTGGTCATCTGAGAATTTCGTCATGCAACAGCTAACTTTATTTGCCATGGTGCAGTCCACTCTCCACTTGATCTTGCCGCTGTATTGTTTAAGGTCAGATAATGTCCGAATCAAGTTCCTTCACGGCTCACCCAATCCATTAATTTGAATCGTGCGAGGTGTCTCCGCATTGGAGAACCTTTGGCAAAGGATTTATGAGCTTTCAAATAGGTTTCCCTTCTCTCATGCAAATTTGAACCTTACTAGCTACACGATGAATTGTCCAAGCCAGAGGAGTAATTAATTCTTCCTCCTCTTGTGCTAATATCATCATTCCAATAAGTTTCAAGACACAAATAACACTTTGTATTTCAATTTGAAACTTTGATTCAAATACAAATTATTGTGTATGAAATTGTTTGTGGAAATAATAGCATGAACTTATAATTAGTCATATTTTTTATAATTATATCAAATTTTCAGTAATCCAAATTTTGAGTCATCCGGATTTTCGGTAGGGTATAAATTTCATACCATTTATATTAAAATTCATATATTGGTATGGTATATGCGGTATGTTAATACTAAATTTTATACTGATATCGATACCAAAAAATTCATTACGGTATAATACAGTATCGAAATTTTTGATATACTAATAATATTGGTATGATTTGGTATATTTCGATACGGTACATGCGGTATATTAAATTTTTTATATTTTTTTCCATCCCTAAGAAAGTTAAAGCATCTTCAGAAAGTAAAGGAAGCAGCAACAGTAAAAACAGAAGAAGCAATGACGAAGGCTGAAGCAGTAAGGGTTATTGCCAAGCAAGACAAAGGAAATAGAGAAAGACAAAAGAGAAGTCACAGTGGTCTAAAGAGAGAGAAGTGGACAGTTAAAAGTCTATAGAAATTTCTAAGATGAATAAATGTTTTTTTTTTATTTTTTAAGTTTTACCAAGTGCTTAAAGTTTATAAATTTTACATTTAAAACAATCCATAAAAATTTATTAAATTGGATACCAAAATATTTTCATAGAGTTTAAAAAAATCAAGTTTCAATACTATATTACTTTTTTTAAAACTCTATATAAATCTAATTTAGATATCACTACATTTTGATGGAGTTTATAAATATTTAGATTGAATACATATAGACTTTTAAAATTTATAAAAGTCATTAAAGTAATTAAAAATCTAAAATTAATGCACCCCTGGAAATAGAGCATTACCGATTGATAAATGCAAAACTTGTGCTAGAGAAACACTAAAGTTGTGATGCTTCACGCGAAGAGATTACTAGAAGTGGTGATTGTACGAAGAAGTTGGCTTCTCAGAGTACACAAAATATTAATTATTTCTACCTCTACTCATACTAAATCTTGGATCAGGAGATGAACCGAGGTGATATGCAAGCATTCATTTGATAAACATTTGGATACAGAGAAGCTGGAGAGCAAAATTCAAGAGAAATTTAGGAATTTCAAATCAACAGATGTAAGTTTTCGATCGTCTGAATAATAATGTCGCTGATAAACAAATAAATGCTCAAAAAGTAGATAATATTCTTCACGATTTACCTGTTACACCCAAGAAGACCATGTCTAATGGCCATGAAAAAGCATAAGGAGCAGAGATTGAAGGTGTGAAATATGCTTTGGATGGGCATAATCCAATGCCTGATGTGTAATTAAAGACCATTTGTTATTAGAACAAATAGTATAGATCGACCAACCACTTGAGAATTTTGTGCAGAAATCAACAATTTTGGGCAGCATTCAAATTCATGGTTAGGCTTTGAAAAGGTTTAAAAAAAAAACAAGAATGAAAATTATTTTCACAAGCTATATGTTCAGCATTCAAATTAACTTCTAACCTCTATTATAATGAGCATAATCGAAGTCATCAGGTTATAAGGAAGTTTAGAGTTTTTATTTCATAGGTGATGACGTTTCATCATCACCGTCCTATTCATATTCTAGTTCATCAACATCTTGGTCAATCTCTTGCTTGTTAAGCGTGTCATCATTCTTAACAACAAGATCATTAGCAGACTAAAATGTAACAGTAAATCTTGGAACATAATGGTCTATTTATGCAACTCAACATTGCTACTTGCTCAACTGTTCTATGTTGGTGACCTGTCGAATGATTGCGATGCCATGTAAACAGACTGGAAATACACGTTGACATCAAGTTCTTCACTATAAATATAATGCAGTGGTGATATCCACTTCATTATTATCCATTTGAAGTAGACATTTTTCTTTTCTTTTCCAATATTGTACGTTGAATTAGGATCAGTCTACAACTAGGTCACGCAATTCTACAACTTAACCAACTCATGAATTAAAAGCATCAGACAAAGACATGCATGCTTTTTTTTAAAGGACTCAAGAACACAGCATGCATCATTCCAGGAGTACTTAGTACCAGGTGCAATGTTCCATGTGTAACTTTCTGTGGGTTTTGGACGGTGGTTTTCTAGGGTTTAATTAGGTTGCAGCTTTCAATTTTAGGAAAAAGATTGGAAAAGAAGAAAAGTGTTTCTGTATCAACTATGGCTGCTTGTTGGAAATTTTCATTTGACTATTTGCCAAAGTTCATTGGTGAACATTCACAGTTGACTAGTTCTTCATAGAAATCTATATCAAACTTACAGTAGGTAATATTTAAATCTCTTAGTTTATTAAAGTTTAACAATATTATGCAATATAATCTATATATTTTTGTTGACTCTGCCTTGGCATTTTCTAATAACTTATATCTTGATATCTTAATATATAAAAATTAAAAAAAGTGTGTGTTTGGTTCATGAAATCTTTCTTATTTTCAGGACTCAAATTAAAAAAAAATGAGAAGAACAATAAAATTGTGTTCTTTTGATCCCCTCAAGCATGTTGGTACGGTAATCTTGGATATGCTAAATTTTGGCAGTTTTTTGTTGTTGTTTAGGCTTAACTTTGCTTCAAAGGAAGAACAAAATCTTCTAAGAATTTGATATATAACTTAATTAAAATGGCACGTGGATTTCATTTACTTGGACGCCAAGGGATATTTATTGTCAGGATTATGAACAATTTAATACAATAATAATACACCATTTGATAATTAATGTATATTCCACTGGACAGTGATAAATAGGAAGTTGTCCTCTTTTAATATCCAAAATTTATTATTAATTCTTAAAGTACAATTAATAAATAGGGAAAACATTTTTTTAATTTAATCTTCAATAATTCTTATAATAATAATAATTTAAAGATAAATAAAAATCGAGGGATGAGGAAATTAAAACGTTTCCAATTTCAATCAGTTTAGCAATCAATTTCTTGTCGGACAAAACGAATTGATATTTGTGAAGTCCCATCATTAATTTCACATTCAAGATACAAAAAGTTCCTAAATAATTTAATAAAATGAAAAATTATAATATCATAATTTCAAACTTAGCATATCATCATTTAGTTAATTTAACATTATTAATATATATACTAGTCATTACGCACACACATTACATGTGCAATATAATATAACATACTCTTCGTTGTAAAAACAATTAATTTAGTTTTTTATATGAGCTATTAAACTGATAAAAACAAAAAGCAGAAAAAGATGTCTTTTTTAATTTCACTGACCTAAGATATTTATAAAAATTTCTCTACTTGCGGTGTTAACTCTAAGACATGAGACTAAAGAGATCATAGTAGTACAATACCTATTAATAAGAAAAAAATTTCAATAATACGCCGCTGAGTCTCGAACTTTAGATCCTGAATTGTAATAAGAAAATTTCCAATAATATGCTATAGATGAGTTTCGAACTCTAGATCAATAATTGAATGAGAACAATTTTCAATAATACAAGCATATGAGGGATATTAACATAATTTCATCTTAGGTTTCACTAAATTAATTAAAAAATAGTTAATATTGAAACCAGATTTTTAATAAAAATATATATATATGGACTTTAAAATTAATTCTTCTTTTGTTTTAAAATTTTCTTTATTTTCTTGCAAATATCATTTTTTTATATATAGTCTCTTAGTTGATCACCAACGCTAACCGCTTAAGTGATCACTCCCAAGTATAACACATATGCAGCTGTCGATTGATATTAAATAGTCGAGACAGAGATAGGATCGTAATTAATAAATAGTTGAGATCGACAAACACGACGACTTGATATACGACGATGGGCCGAGCCCCTTGCTGTGACAAGGCCAACATGAAGAAAGGCACCTGGTCGCCGGAGGAGGACCAGAAACTCAAGTCCTACATCGAGCAGCATGGCACCGGCGGCAACTGGATCACCCTCCCCAAAAAGATCGGTGAGTGCATGATATATTAATTAGTTAATTCCCTGTTAATACATTCCTTTTATTATATATATATAGTTAATTTTCTGCTTAATTAATTAGGACTGAATCGGTGCGGGAAGAGCTGCCGGCTCCGGTGGCTGAACTATCTCCGGCCGAACTTGAAGCGCGGCGACTTCTCCGCGGAGGAAGACAACATCATCTGCAGCCTCTTCGTCAGCATCGGCAGCAGGTGATTGGTGACTGATTACCGACAGCCATCGAGATCAAGAATATTAACCATTCATTCGGAATTATTAAATACCCAGTGATTTCGTTAATTAATTGATTTTAATTAACAGATGGTCAATTATTGCAACGAGGTTGCCGGGAAGAACCGACAACGAGATCAAGAACTACTGGAACACCAAGTTGAAGAAGAGGCTCTTCGGGAGCGGCGGCGCCGCCACCGTCGCCTCCATTAAGGAGAAACCTTCGCCGCCTGTAGCCTCGATGGACAACGGAGAAACGAGAGCTTCGGCAGTGACGGCTCTCGGTGGCGGTGGGGAAGAGTACTCTATGATCTGTAATTATTCATCAGGTTGCTCTTCGGCAAGTGGACTCATGTCAGAGCTGGACGAGTTGCTCCAGTTCAGTTCGGTAAGCTTGGAGGAGATGGGTTGGCTTTTCGAAGAGGACGGCGATTGGTGCTCATCTGCGGTGGCGCCGCCACCGCCGGCCACCGCCAGGGATGAACTGAGGGACCCGCACAAATGGGCATGTGGTAGTACAATTAGCGGAGGACGAGTTTGACTTTTGAAAACAGCCCGGCCGACAATATAAGAGTTTCGTGATACAGACTCTACTTAATTTTTAAATACTAATTGGTACATCGTTCATTAATTATGTGGATCTTTAGGGTTAATAACCTCATACATGAAGAGAATTGTATTAATAGAGTAGCTCTATCCTTGAGTATTGATTAATCATTTTGAGATAGAGTAGTATGTGTGTATATATATATATATATATATATATACATCGCTCATACGTGTTGCATGTGTAATATAATACATGAATACGATAAATTAAACTTGATAATAATGCACCGAGCAAGTAAAAAGGCAGAGAACAAATTCAAGAGCAAACTACTATAACAGACTCTTCGTGATAAAAAAAAATTAATTTAATTTTTTATATCAGATATTAAACTGATAAGAATAAATACTACGCTTGATCTTAGCCAAAATGTCGAGAAATGTGTGCTTTTTAATGTTGCCGACCTAAAATATTTATAGAACCTTCTCTGTTTACAGTGTTGTCAATTATAAGATGTGAGACTAAAGAGACCATGATAGTGCAATACATATTAATGTGAAATTTTTCTAATAATACACCGCAGTTGAGTCTCGAATCCCAAATCCTTGATTGTAATGAACAAATTTTCCAATAAAACATTGCAGATGAGTCTCAAATTTTAGATCCATGATTGATTAATGAGAAATTTTTTTAATAATACGTCATAGTTGAGTTTCAAACTTTAGATCCTTAATTGAAATTACTAATAAATGTAATATGAATAAAAAATAAAAGGAATATTAATATTATAGACTTTATTAAATTAATTAGAAATCAGTTACTATCGAAGTCACATTTTAATAATACAGTAAGATTATATACAGATTTTTATTTGTTAATTGTATTCCATAACTTAATGATCTTATTGCTATTTCTTAGCGTTAGATTAGTTCTGCTCGATTGA
>JBBPFQ010000126.1:9671965-9685002 GCA_037974815.1 Kaempferia elegans | reverse complement strand
AATTAATTTAATTTTTTATATCAGTCATTAAACTGATAATAATAGATATTATACTAACATCATCGATCTAAAATATTTATAGAACTTTCTCATGATATTACTAATCCTAAAATATAACACTAAAGAAAACCATAATAGTGTATATTTTTTAGATAAAGAACAACTGAAAATGACTAATAAGTCTTTGATACCTATTAATGAAAAAAAAATCTCAATAATACGCCACCGCTAAGCTTTGAATAAAATATACCGTAGTTGAGTTTCGAACTCTAAATACCTGATTGATTAGTAAAAAAAATTCCTAATAATATATCACAATTGAGTTTCAAACTTTAGATTTATGTTGAAATTTCTAATAATTAAATTTTAAAATTATTTTTGATGTGAAAAAAAATATTAATATAATTTAATTTTAAATTTCATCTAATTAATTAAAAATTAGTAAGTAAACGCGAAGGTCTAAGATTTCGGAAATAATTTTGTAGATCAATTATTCGATTTTAAGCAAATCTGAAACCAGCTGCAATTTAATCCGTTCAAGTAAACAGGCCAAACCCTCATCCGCCGTCTCTGGACTTGCATCGCAAATTTCCCTGGCGGCGCCGACTCCTCGCCTCGGCCGCCGCAGCTCCCCTCCACCACCCGCGCCACCTCCGGCGTACTAATTCTGGCCGTGTCATTCGGAGCCGAGGTGGTATCGTCAACTGACGTGCCACTCTCTCTCTCTCTCTTGGTGATTTCCCTTCGCCTCGAGTTCTCGTTTCGTCTCAATGGTGACATTGGACGACTTGTACTAGTCATTATGATTCTTGGCTTTTCCTATCCGGATCGAAAGTTCAAAACTTGTCGTTTGATTTATTTCGCTGATGCTTTTCTGTTGCAAGTTGCACAATCAAAATTCATTCTTTCGTTTATTAAATTTATTTAGAAGGGTTGTCCTTGTTTGTGTATCAGATTGGAACATAGGATCTTTATCTTTATCTTTCGTTGTCCTCAGTTGAGATGGGCAGAAGTAAGTATATCCTTGTCCTACTTGAATATTTCAGATTGTATTTCCCTTTACTTTTCATCAAAATTTCAATTCCATCAGTTACGATCCAATTGTCTGTTTCTCTTTGGCAGAAAATTTGAATCCACAAAGCAATGCATTCAAGCGGCAAGAGGCTTTCTTTAGGGGAAATAAATCTCAAGAAAGGCTTGGTGAGTAGTTTGTCAATCTTTCTTTGTTATGTGTTGTTTGGGAACTGCTGTATTATGTTATTGGTACTTATTTACCTTTGATCCAACAGAGGCAATTGGTCAAGAGCATAGGCTTTTGATGAGGGACAATCCATGTGATCCTTATTCACCCGTTGAAGTAAATGATTATTTTGGCCACTCTGTTGTTGCTGCCGATACTTCTCCTTCCTCGATCAGCTTCTCCCATTATAACAAGTACATAGATGATCTAAGCCTCAATAGGTAAAATTTATTTTCTCAATGAGGTATGTATCAATGTCCAATTTATTGACGAATTCTATAGTGTTTTCTCTACTTATACATGTACGACAACTATAATTGCCTAACCATGTTTAATCAATGGAGGACTGAATGACATTGTGATCAGCTCCATCTGTAATGTTTTTTTTTTGATAAAACTCATCTATTGAATTTGTTTATAAAACCCATGCAACCACATTATGGAACTTTATTATTCCTTGAACAATTGGATGATCTATGATGTATGGATGTACGGAAAGCATCGCTGTTAAAGTTTACATAATTTCTAATGCTTCATATTATTTTATGACCATTTTTAAAATTTTTCCTAATTTAAATAACTAGCTACTTCTATCTTCAAATTTTCAAAAGTTAATGTATCTGATTATTAACTTTTATGTTTCCGAATCTAGGGTCTCAAATAGAAAGAAAGCTTTGGAAAAGCTTGTTATGGCATATGAAACTGATGTGCTCACTGAGTTTACAAAAAACAAGTATGATTTTCCTTGTTTCTTATATATGCTATCTTTAAAAACTGTGATAATGAAGTGTATCTATTTATTTCTTCCATGATTTTTTATCATTCATTAGCCTTTTCTTTTCATTGAGATTCTTCAGTTCAACCTAATTATTCTTTTTTTCTTGTTAATAGATACATTACATTATCATATTGGTCCTCAAAATTAATTAAAAAAGGCACAACAGCTGAATCTCATTTAGCTTGTCGTCTCATTGGTTAGTGCTAATACATATCTTCTTGTAATTGTTTTTTTTCTCTTATTTATGAATAAAAATAAATCATGCTTTTATGTATATAGGTTTACTGGCCGTCAATATTGACTGTGAGGATGCTTCACATGAAATGATGAAGGATACAATTACTCCACTTTGTGAAGCCTATAAATCGGGAAGCAAGACTGTGAAGATACTTGTATGAAAGTACTAGCTTTTGATGTTTGTATGCCAATTTTTTTCCATAATATCTTATTTTATATTAATCTTAATTTTTCAATGTAGGTAATACAATGCATTGCGATGATATGCTCTTTTGGTGCAACGGATCCAGATGAACTGCAAGATTGTATGAATTTTTCATGGGAAATTTTCTATCCTAAAGCCACTGTATGTAGCAATAATAATGTCTATCTAAACACTTGGATATAAATTTATTGCTTGTTCTATTTAGTTCATCAAACTATATCATTTCTAATTAATTAAATGCAGGATCAACTCTCTGAAACTCATCCTGCTGTGTTATCTGCAGCACTATCTGCTTGGACATTTCTCCTTACATTTGTTAATGAGTGGAGAATTCATCCTACGAACTGGAAAGGGTATATATATATATATATATAATTAACAAACAATTCTTCTTTTATCGAGTTATATATTTACATGTGGTTTTCATACAATTTAACATTTTCAATGGCACACAGGTTACTTTCCTTTCTCTACACCCTAATGGAAAAGGAGGATCAATCTCTGTGTGTGTCTGTTGCAGAAGTTTTAGCCCTTATTTTAGATATGGACAGACTATATAAATTCTCTGAAGAAAATTCATGTACTTCAATTGACTCACTAAAAAGTCAATTGTCTGAGAAATTCAAGAGACTCTCCAAGGAGCCTAACAATGGAAGCAACACAAATGCTAAAAATAGTGAGGAAGAGTTTCTTCAGGGTATTCTCTTGTATATCGAGGTAATCCTTCTAAGTCTTTATGATTTGTCAATTATTATACACTGGTGGCAACACCTTACGCACTAGCCATCAGTCCATCCCGTGAGGACTTGTCAATTATTATACACGATTCATAAAGTGATGGATACCAAGTATCACATTCTCTCTCTAGAATGGTGCTTCAGAAGAAGTTTGCACAAAGATTTCAAAGAAGTACCAAATTCCAAGGGTGTCAACTTGGAAGCAAATTTTACAGGTTTGGTTTGTCTTTGCTTTACATTTGCTAAATCGACCTCTCTCACACATGCACATGTTCTTTTCCTAATGAAGACCTTTATCGATTTGATAGCTAAGGTATGTGGAAAAACTTCTTGGAAGGAATTTTTCGAAACACATGAAGGTGAGTATTTGATGTGTAACACGAACAAATTTTCAATTATGTTTTTTTGAAGAGATAAAAACCTTCTTCTGCCTTGTTTCTGTATCCATTAGAGAAACCATCGACTACTCGATGCAATGAAGATTGAACAACCGATTATAGAAAGGCCATTGCCTCGACCAACTGTGAGCTATTTTCCATTTGCTCATGACTTGTTAGTTTATTTTCAAGAATATCATTAGAATAAATTTCAATTACATGTAGGTTTTTGGAGAATTTGATCTGGACCAGAAGGCTAGAACTCAGTTGAGAAAAATGTCTGCTCAGGTAATGTGTACTTGAGCTGTCTGGTTTCGAACTGGTCAATTCTTAGTCAATCCATTCGTTCAGCCAATGAGTTAGTGACTTAAGCTTTTTTGATTCAATTTCTGGTTTATTTTTCGCAACTGAGGCAAAGCCTCATCATGCTGACTTGTAGTTAATTCGCGACATATCTTCGATATCTTCTTGATTCTAATTTATGATTATCAACTTATTGGTTGCTTCTACATTTTGTGCAGAGGAAACAATCCTTGTTGTTTCAAGATCACTTTGACATTGAGGATTGAGCAGGCAAACTCAGAAAGACAAGAAGACTAGAACAGTCTTACCCTTTTGTGAAATTTCATCTCTATTTTTTTATTTTTTTCTTCTTCTAAAATTCTAATATTCAATGTCAATTATTTCAATTCTTTCTTGCCTTGTTTTTACACTTCTAATGTTGTGAGAAATTGGGAAATCATATTGATAAATTTTTATAAAGAATTAACTTGTTGAGGTTCTACAATTGTCACAAAAAAATTTCTAGTGATTTTATTTTTAAAAAAAATATTTTTCTTTATATTCAAATATTTGTCAATTAAAATCATTGAGACAGATAATTTAATCGATGATGTAAACATAATATTTTATTTTAATTTGAAAAATAAAATGTTTTTTAAAAAATAAATTTTGAAATGCTAAAATATGTATTTAATTGGAGTCTAGTGTGAAAGGAGGGTTTTTTTTGTAACATTTATAAAATGATTTGGTAATTTTCTGAAAAATGGCCTATAAATGATTAAGAAAAGGGCACCAAATTCTGTAACTTTTTAACCCCAATTTCGGCGATCGACGGCGAAATCCGCGAGATCTCCGTAGACAAGGTTCGATTTTTCTACTCTTATTAGATTCCACTTCGTTTGCTGTCGCTTTTCCCTTTTTTGATCGATCTTCGTCCGGTTCCTGCGCTTGTTTTTTTTTTTTTTTCCAGTAGGGTTCTTGTGCATGCAATCCGGCTTCCATCTCGGAAAATTCGGGACGATTTGGATTAATCTAGGGTTTTGAAGCCGTTTGGGTTGTTCTAGTTTTCGTTTATGCCGTTTACCTCTGACCTCGAAGTCGATCGCTGTTTTCCTGATCCATTCTGTCCATTTCACAATCTCTACTGCATTCTGTGCAGACCCATTTTTGCGAGTTTGGTAAACGTTTAAGAGATCGAAATGGCGACTTGCAAGCAGTTCTCCAGAATCGATACTTCTGAGCTCAAATCTCAACTGTTCAGGAAGCTTGGCCGCCAAAGAGCAGAGAAGTACTTCTACAACCTCAGGAGATTACTCAACTCGAGACTCAGCAAGTTGGAGTTTGAGAAATTGTGCTATAGTATTATTGGGAAGGAAAACATTGCCCTCCATAATTTGTTCATCAGATCGATCCTTAGCAATGTTTGTCTGGCCCTTGCTCCGCCTAGTAGAGAGACTGTTACCGGAAATTCACGCACGTCGAAAATTTCCAGCTTTGGCGAAAGCTTCCCTCCATCACCTCGGAGGGGAAGATCCATAAACAGTAGGGATCGAAGATTAGCTGAGCGGTCTAGTCTACTCGGACCTTATGGAAAAATTCCTCCGGGACATGTTCAAGAAGCGACTAATTCTTGTGATTTACAGAGGTCGAGAGAGCAGCAAAGTGCCCCGGAGTTGATATCTATCGGCAGCAAAGCACTAACATCTGTGGAAGATGGGGAAGAGGTTGATCAATTTCGATGTAGCCCGAGTGTTCAGAGTAGAAGTCCTTTGAGGCCTCCACTAGGTGTTCCAGCCACTGCTGGTGATCGTTCTTGCAAGTCTTTTCTCGGTGGCTCGGCATTGAGCTTTCGAGTTGGTCGGTCGAATATTCTCGAGGGCTGTTATCGTTCTTCTGAACTACCAGATTCAAGGGCCTTGAGGGGTTGGTTGGAACGGAAGTTGGAGGTTCAGGGTCTTGGTTTGTCGGTTGATTGTGCTAATGCATTAAATCACGGAATGGATGCATTCTTGAGGAGGTTGATCAAGCCTTGTGTGGACCTTGCTAAAACAAGGCGTAGTAGTTCGAATAGGATGAATCGAGCAGATAGAAGTGTTTTGCCTAATATGAAAGGTTTATGGCAAGTAGATCCAGCACAAACATCAAGTGGGCGCTATTATACTTCTTTGCATGATTTCCAATTGGCAATGGACATGGATCCTAATTTACTCGGAGGTGATTGGCCCCTACAGCTCGAGAGAATGCGCATGCATTTTTCAGAAGGTTGAAATCTGACTCACTTATTCATGGTGATTCCGAACAATACAAGTTGAGGATCCCATTCCTCTTGAAGCTTTGAATACTGATGAAGCAATAATATGCATCTAATGTGTTTGCAAGAGTGAAAAGGAAATTCAAGGCACCTGAATTTTTAAACCCAGCTTCATGGAACATGGCATAAGGGATAATGACAGACACCTTTTTTATAGGTTTGTGCCGATTTCTTGTGATAGATCTTTTACATCCTTATCAAATTAGGTTGTAAAAATTTCAATTCGAAAGCATTTCATAAGAAATTTTAAGTCCATAGTGATTTCTGAGAATGAGCTATGCATGTAAATGATATGTTAGTTTTCACCTGTTGTTTCATTTTTGAAACTATACGAGCCATTCTATTTTAGTTTAATGAGATCAGGATATTCACTACATTTCTATTGAATTATCTATAGCAATCCTTTGTAGAAAACTTTCAATATTGGAATTAAATGATGATCATAGTAAAGTTCATGAGCATAGTTGACTACTCACTCTGAGGGTCGTTTGGGATGAACGTAATCACCTTTTGCTACCATGAACATCTTTGACTATATTAAAGTCACACCGGTGATATGCTGGGTGCCCCGTGCGCGCCCACTCTAGGGCCTGATTACATGCAGGCGCCTGGAAGTGCACACAACATCTCTTGTTAAAGTCATTTTTGTTTATATCATGACACTACAAATGCTTGAAGAGGGTTTAACCTAGACGAGACTGGGATATTCCAAAGAGTACCAAGTATCATTATTTCTGCATTGACCATTTAAAACAAAGGTAATATCAATTCCAATAATCTAGCGTCACGCTGACAGTTTTGAATTGGTATCACCCTTTGATTTCTTACAATGTAGTTTGGCTGCTGATATTATAACGAGTTCCTTGCATTTGATGGGAATTCTTGCCGCATCCAAGTGAGATTAACACAATCTTTTTTTTGCTTCATTGATAAGTTACTGTAACACCCATTTATCTTGTTTAACTTTAATACTTCAATCAAGGTTATATTCTTTATTTTTCACTTGCTGATACTGGCAGGATTATACCATCTACTTAGAAAAATTATACTCTAATACAGTATTAAAATATTGTTCACTTTGATCAACATCCTATATGTTAGTTCTCATGGTTTTATCCCTGGTGAAATTTTACTCCAAGATAAGCATGCTTCACTATAAAGTTCTTACGAAGAAGCTAAATATTACTATCAAGCAGCATCTTGTTATTGAGAGAAGTACATACGAGTATATGCATGAGTATATTCGACAGACTTTACATTTGATATGTAAAATACTTCATCGGACAGTTTGTATGACTTTCTCTAGAAAGGTTTCGACTATTGTTTATCAGAATGAAGATCTGGTCGTCTACAATTGATGCCATCTGATACGTAAAGATGATACTTCATCATCAGAGTAGATTCTTCTGCTCGAAGTCATCGGAATGAGGTTTGCACTATTGTTTAACAGAAGGTTAGGTAAACCATCAGAAGAATTGATGGATTTCAACAGTGAAACATTACCAAAAGATACTGTAGAAAGAGAATGTACGGTGAAATCAGCATGCGAACGCTTATAGCTCCAGTTCTAGTGTACCCTCTTCCTCAGCCTTCCTCCAAGCAGCCTACAGAAAAACAAAGTTATAATTGAGTGGAAACTAGGCTTTTATGAAACAAGTTTAAGCTTGCCTTTTCTTGTTCGATCCGCGATAGATGGGGCCGCATGGAATTCCCCAAGCTCAAGCCGCCCCATGCTGCTTCCAACTCTTTCTCCCTTGCTTCTCTACGAGTTTCATGTTTGACATAATCTGCTGACTCTTGAGTTGCAGATTGCTTGGCTTTCTCCAGCTTTGATTGACGTTTCACCAGAATCTCATCTAAACCGGGCAATTCTTCAGACTGCTGTTTGGTTTTGTTACCTTTTCTTACAACTTCAGTGGCTTCCAGTGCCTGTTTCTCCTTCTCAAGTTGAGACACATGCTTTAGCAAGATCTTATCTAAACTATTTGTGACGGTAATGTTGTTTCCATGTTTAACAGGGCCTTTTGGCACAATGCTATGTCTCTTTGGTTCCACAGTTTGTATTTTCTCCATTGCCAACCCATGCATTGGTTTGATCAGAATCTTATCAAGGCCTATTGTCCCGAGGGTGTCATCATCACCTTTAGAAAAGACCTTCAAAACCTCCAACTTAGCACGCTCAACTTGAGACATGCATTTATCTGTCTTGTGCAAATGCTTGATAGGAATCTGCTTTTTGTTCTCTTTGTTGCATTCCTCTCCTTGAGTCAGGATGTTGTCACATGATGGGGCAACACTGATAGGTTCAGCTCTCATGATTTCGGTTTGGATTTCACTATTGAGGTTCAGCCCTTCATGTATTCCAGATAGTTTCCTTTTAACATCTTCATTCTCCAATTTGCCTAAAATTCTATGATCCTTTAGCACAGCATTATTTTTCTTTGCTTCTTGTACTTCTCTTTCTAGTTTTGAGACGTGCTTCACCAGAAATTTGTCTAGACTGGGTAC
Organism: Kaempferia elegans; assembly: GCA_037974815.1. NCBI lineage: Eukaryota > Viridiplantae > Streptophyta > Magnoliopsida > Zingiberales > Zingiberaceae > Kaempferia > Kaempferia elegans. Next base: position 9,676,327 of record JBBPFQ010000126.1, on the reverse strand, counting down.
TTCATTGATATCTGGTTCATGATTGAACAACTTCCTTTTGACATCTTCGTTCACCAATGTTCCCAACATCCTTTGATCCTCTAGTGAAGCACTATTTTTCTTTGCTTCTTGAACTTCTTGTTCTAATTTTGAGACGTGCTTCACCAATAACTTGTCTAGACTGGGTACCTCAGTGATAACCGGTTGAAGGTTTTCAAGTGCTGCACCTTGCTTTTCCAATGTTCGGAACTTTCTGTTATCCTCCAGTGTAGCATTACTTTTCCTTGCTTCTTGAACTTCCTTTTCAAGTTTTGAGATGTGCTTTACCAGAAACTTGTCTAGACTGGGTACTTCGGTGGTAACTGATTCAGCATCATTGTTTTTGGTTCTTTTCATTTCACGTAGAGCAGCATTTAGTCCACAAGTTGCAACTATAACAGCCAGAGAAGAAAGTTCATCTTCATGTAAGCATTTGAGCCTGTCAAACATGCTATTTGTGAGCTTGGTTGGTGACATAGAACTGCTGCTGCTGTCATCACTAGTTGAAAGCAAACTGGTATTATGTTTTGTTTGTTTCAACCCAGTGGCCTTCTTATTGTTGGCATCATCACTGCCATGTGACTCATTCTCATTCTCTGCTACTGGATGACTTTCAATCTCAGAAGCTGCATCTGGTAGACCTTCAGTTGAATGGTTGGTATCAGGATTTTGACTGATTTTACATAGCAAATTCCTAAATTCTTCTTTACTTGAAGAAGAGGAACAATTTGCAAGCATCACAAATGCTCGTTTTACTGCTGCAGCAACCTCTTTATCTACATCAAAGGCAGTTTCAAAAGCAGCAGTGACCTTGTGGGTGGATTTTCCTCCAATACCTAATGATGTTTCTATTTCGTATGGCCTCCTTTGGGAGTCGGGCCTGTCATACATCATTACTCCCATTGATCTGGCAGCCTCGAAGGCTTCTTCTGCGCATTTCTCTGCTTTCTGTAATCGTGCTTCTGCTTCTTTACCATTAATCCTGGACAGAATTGGACATCTTCAATTGCTTAAGCTTGAGCTATTGTTCATGCCAACACTATTTTGATTAAGAGATTACCTGGCTGCTCCAAGTATTTTACACCAGGATGCTTCGACCAATGCAGCTTTCCGAGCTTCCATAGCTTTTTGGGCTGCTTCTCGAGCTGCAATCTTTTCCCTTGTAATCCTAGTATAATGAGGATTTGCATTTCCCAGAGTTTCATCCAGAGAAAGATTCATTCCTGCAATCTCCTATGTGAATAAACAAACACTCTTTATCTCAATCTAACAGTATATTGCTTTGTGATTTCAGCACTTGCAAATTGTTCCTAATGCCTACTACATGTAGGAAAGAAAACAATGAATATTGACATTACCTGTAGATGCTTTATTTTTCTCTTCAGGAATGAATCTGCCCTTTTTCGTGGAAACCAATTCAATGGCGAAACAATTTTCCTGTGATTAGGCTTCTTAATCTGTGATGTAGATTTATTAATTGAATTCAGAACTGAATAACCAATGTCTTTTGATCCACCATTCTGCACGAGTAATAGGATGTCAGTAAAAATATCGCTAGTGTAGGACTTATTTCTTTCTTCGCTGCAATATGAACCAATTGAACCATGAATCTCAGTTGATTTAGCAACTCAATGTCTTAATAGTGTCAAAAATCTGAGTAGTGAATATCCAAAGAAAGTAAACAATTTGCTTGAAATAGGATTTTAGAACAACTACATTTTACTAATAAACAACAGTTACTGATAATTTCTCTTATTTGTGGAAGGATATTGTCTAATTCTCTAGCATCCTCCCTGTTGGATTTGGAAAAGAAAACCAGTTAACTTCTGGAAGGAAGTTTGAATTAGTCTGCCTCTATGTTTTTACCATAAATCAGATGAATAAGACTTCCTCAACTATCAATTGCAACAGCGGACATATTTACTTGGAGACTTGGAATTCACTAATATTTTTTTTTGTTGAAAAGATTAACTAACAGGGAAAAAATGCTAGAAGATGTTAAAGTCAAACCAAACTTATAGGTCCATCTACAATCTTAGAGATGGCACTGAGTTGCCAACGACAGAAACAGATTGCAATAAGGAGAGTTCTAGCTGTGAAATGGAATTCCAGTGATTCCGTTGTGAAGAAATTGGAACAGCTTCATTCCTAAAGAATGGTAGAGCTCACTAATGATCCTGATGACATTCGAGGGAATGAACTGGTTCAATCAACACTAAGTGATGCAACAACAACAACAAAGTAAGTATAGACTCTCTTGTGCTGTATCATTTCAACTCTTACAAATCTGGCCTCTGTCGGAAAAAAAAAAGGCTATCAAACAACTAGGTCTTGACCATCGTCAATGGTAATGTCAAAATCTGCAATAAAAATCTATTACTCCTGGAAATTCTAGGCTCCAACAAAGATTTAGATTGTATCCTAAAGATCTGTCCGTGAAAAGAGACAACTATCAAACGGTAAGGGATAAGACCAAGAAATCAAGAAGAAAAATGAGGGCAACTGGGTGATTCAACTCCATTAGTTGACTTTAAAATCCGATTAAGATCGAAAGGCAAACAGAGGGACTAAGGTCGACAATATACTGACCTTTCTTCCGCTGCTGGTTACGGTGGAAGCCCGCGCTTCGAGATCCGACGAAGAGGGCTTAATCGCCGCCTCATCGTGGGGGAATGCATCACCGGATTCCATGACCAAGAGAGCTCACGAATCGAACGGAAGCAAGAAGACGCGAAATCGCTAGGCTCTTCCGCTAAAAACCTAGAAAAAAAATGGGGATTAATGACGGCGATTGAACGGAAGCGGCGGAGACGCCCGTTGATTTGATTTGATTTGATTTTTTTTAAAAAAAATTCAAAACTAGCCGTTACGGATTTGGATCATTCCTATTCCAAATCTGCACCGCCACGTCACAAGAAGAAGCCGCGTGGTCCCACCGGAGGACCCACACGGCTAAAAGCCATTTAATTCGGCGCCTTTCCGTTAACCCGTGCTGGTACCCGCCTTGCTAAAGAAGAAAGCAAAGGACCCATTCAAGCGGGCCCACACGCCCAGAAGGCATTACCCTTCGGCGGTTCGTCGCTACCCGTGCCATGTACTGGCCAGACTGAAGGAAGAAAGCAATGGGGCCGCAGGTGGGTCCCATAGGAATGACACAATTTCCCGAACACAGAATGGGATGGTACAGAGAAATTTTTTTATAACCGATTAAATAATCGGATATACATATAAAAAAAATTACTTAATCTGTCAGAAAGACTTTTGCTATATATTTAATAATAAAAATAATAATAAATTTAATTGAGAGGAATAGATTTAATGATAATTTAGAAGATGATAGATTATGAAATTAAGAATATGAAATTTTTATTATAATTTTGATTTTTGTTTATAAGCAGAAAAAAAATGTGAATGATTTTCTATCAAGTATCCCTTAAATGCAAGGTTATTTTCATCTATCACATAGGTAAATCAGGAAGGTCATCTTACTACACAGATCCGCTATCTATTAATGAAAAATTATTTTTAATAATATTTTAAATTCTAAATCTTTCATTTAACCATGACACTCTACTTAAATCGAATATATATATTTAGATAATAGGTATGGAAATAGACTTATAGAATTTTATACCTATCTAATTTAAATACTCGATTATATAAAAGAATTTCCCCCCTATTTTTACTGTTTTTATGGAATATAATTAATAATATTATTTTTATTAAATATAATTAAATTATGAATTTATTATAGATGTTTAATTTGTTTTTTATATGAGATTAGTTCTAATATTTTTTGAATAATGATATTTAAATGAAATGAAAAAAAAAATATTAGTATGCGAGAATATTCAATCCTCTGAAGATGTGAATGACTATTTGATCTTGGATCCAAAGGCGAGGATGTAAATTAAAAATTGAATATAAGATCCGATTCAAATCGGATCTTTCCCATCCTTAGGTCCCACGTGGATAGAAGTATGATCTGTACCCGAATTCAACCCAAAATTTCTCTATCTGAATCCAAATCTGACCAATCCGACAAACTCAAACTCGACCCAGATAACTCGTATAATCCTATCCAAGATAACTTTTTTAGTTATTTTCTCAATAATTCTTGATTTTTATCTCAATACACCATCACTAGTATAATAACATTGATATTAATATATATAAAAATATCTTAATTTCTAAAATAAAATTTAATTTAACCCTAAAAAATTAACTAACCCATAAATTTAGGTCAATCCGAAACCGATCCGAACTTAGCCCGAACCTAATCTAAAAATTTGCAACCAAAAATCCTCCAACCTGAACCCTACCCAAACTTGAAAATTTTCAATC
>JBBPFQ010000126.1:9632663-9645656 GCA_037974815.1 Kaempferia elegans | reverse complement strand
GTGCCTTCGTCCTTCTCAACACCGGCGAGCAGATTGTGAAATCCACTCACGGCCTCCTCACCACCGTTGCCTACAAACTCGGTCCCGAGGCCGCCATCGACTACGCCCTGGAGGGCTCTATAGCCATCGCCGGCGCGGCCGTGCAGTGGCTAAGAGACGCGCTGGGCATCATCCGGACACCGGCAGAGGTCGAAGCGATGGCGGAGCACGTGGAGAACTCTGGAGGTGTGTACTTCGTGCCGGCGTTCAACGGGCTTTTGGCGCCGTGGTGGCACGACGAAGCACGCGGGGTGTGCATGGGAATCACCAGGTTCACCAACAGAGGGCACATAGCACGGGCAGTGCTTGAAAGCATCTGCTTTCAGGTGAACGATGTGCTCACTTCGATGCACAAGGATGCAGAAGACGATGGCTACAAGGAGCTGAAGACCAAAGACGGTAAATTCTTGCTTCGCGTTGATGGCCGCGCCACCTTGAACAATCTGCTGATGCAAATCCAGGTTCAATACTTTGCCCCACTCTAAAGATTTTGCCACTTTTCCTTTCTGTTATTCTGTAAAAATCTGTTTTTTATTTTTATGCATTGAAATATTTATTCTTATTTCCATTCCTTTCACCTTTAGGTAATTAGTTGAATTGCTGCCATCTAATTATTTAGGTTGTAACTTTGTATAGGATAGACAAAAACCACTACCTACTTCCATTTCATCAAAACATCATCTTTATCAGAAGACCTGATCTTGCACTTTCTTAAACCTTTGATCTTTATCCTTCGCTAAGTTTTGAACCTACAGGAATTCTCTTTTTCTTCAAAGTTTCTCTTATTGGAATAACTAAATGTATACTTATTGTGATGATTTAACTCGTGTTGGTAGTGCAACTTTCTCCCAAATGGTTTGTTTGCAGTATGTTATTTGATGCATTTGATGAATGCTACTTGCTTTTATCGAATGGTATTGATACATAGATGTGTCTAATGGCACGATTCATCAACATGTCTTGCCATGTCATCTGTGGTTCTTTGGCATGGGTTCAAACCCATTGGGTTAAAAAATAATAAAAATTCAATAAAAATTTAAATGATAGAAAAAATACTTCAAAATAGGAAAAATTAAAGTTTTGCGGGTATTTATAGTGAACTTTTTAAAAAAATATGGTCCTTCTATAATTTTATGCTAAAAATTAAAATACCTTAACTAACTATTTTTATTTGAAATATGAAATGTTTTGGTCCTTTTGCTATGCCTATTGCCTACATTACTCCAAGGTCCCCGAGGTCTTGGACAAAGTTGAAGGTATCAATTCAAACTCTTGATAATCTCTTTTCCTTAGTGTATGTATCGTCTTTTATATTTGACAGGAAAGGTCACTTGTAAATATTCTAGGTAGGGATTCTAAGAGAGTTATCTCATTACCTCTTGTAAAATGGCGCATTAAATTGTATGTTGATACTCTTCTTATCGTATTATTTCTTGTTTCCATTGTCTCTATACTTGACACGAACAACTAAACACACATTAGCAACCCACACGAGAACTAAACAATTACTCTACCTTTGCATTTGCATTTGCAAAATTTTAATTTATAGGTGTCATGTACCCTCCCCTTTTGATAGTCCAAGCCATACACTACAACAATCCTCTCTCATAAATTATCATTTTGCTTTCTAGCTTATGCAAGCTTGTTTATTTGCAGCTTATGAGAAATTAAAATGCTTTATGATCTTTTGTGCCTTACAAAGTAGTTCATAAAATTAAAAGCTAGAGCTATTATGATTTGTGAATTTCAACACATTTTTAAAACATTTGAAGTGCCATTTTCAGAATTCATTCTGCATATTTTCATGCTCGCATAGATCTCTTGATTTCGATTGAACTAAAACAAAGCCAATATCCTGCCATTTTCAGCTTTCACTTTGCTAATACCTGTTTTTCACCTGTATCAACAATGACAATTTCTCTAACTACTACTGTAGGCTGATCTTTCCGGTAGCCCAGTTATCCGATCTGCAGATATCGAATGTTCAGCACTCGGAGCTGCGTATGCAGCTGGACTAGCTATCGGTGTGTGGACTAAAGAGCAGATATTTGCCTCTAGACATGAAAAAAAAGTGACAATCTTCAGCCCGAAACTATCCAAAGAGAACAGAGAGAAGAGGAATGAATCTTGGCAGAAGGTTGTGTCTAGAACTTTTGATTTGGCTGATCTCAATTCTGAATAAATCATCACCAGAATCATAGTTCCATTTAGCTGTTGATCTATGAACATGAGGCTTCTGCAAATTTCTGTTCTTGGAGAATCTGATACATTATGAAAAGGTCTTTTGTTTTTATTTATTTTGGAGAAAAAAAATAATGCAACATCAGTTCAATTTTCTTTTCCTGAGAAGTGAGAAATAGTATCAGTTGATGTTGTTATTGTTGTGTTCTTAATCATGAATTATAAGGAGAAGAACAACTTCCGTAGGGATTTGAGTGATAGTATTGTACTTCCATGTCCTATATACTTGAAATCGATTTAGTTCAGCCCTACTAATATGCATGAGTAGGTGAAAATTTTGAATTTTTCCTATAATTTTAAAAACTTTAAAGGTTTCGATGAAAAAAAGAATAAACTTAGAGAGGGTGAATTTAAAATATCATATATTGGAGGGGTGCGTCTGTAATATTTTCTCACAGAAATATTTTGCCCGAATAAACCAAAGAATCTAATAAATGCCCTTCGGCCCAATAATGTCTCCTTCGTATCTGCTTCGCTGTTCCAGCTTGGTCTCTGTCGATCATGATTCAACGGCAATAAATCGGACGATCGATCTCCTCCCTCGATTCCCTCCGCGGATTCTCCGTCTGCTGCCATCGACGCGCGTGCGCTCAAGTGCGGTGGTGCTGACGCCGCCTTTGCTGCTCAGGATATGCCCATGGCGGCGTCGGTGTCGCCGCCGCGGCGGACGATCCGGGAGCTGGTGATCCAGTCCATGCTCGCTTACCAGGCCCAGCAGCTGCGGCGGCGGAAGCGGAAGAGCCTCACGTGGGGCGGTGCCGACAGATGCGACGGCCGCGGCGATGACGGAGACGTCGGGTTCTGGGAGGAGGAGGAAGGCACCATGGAGATGACCCAGATCGGGGCCGATCGGACTAAGAACGTGCTCATCCTGATGAGCGACACTGGCGGCGGGCACCGGGCTTCCGCCGAGGCCATCCGCGACGCGTTTCGTATCGAATTCGGAGATGAGTACAAGGTAGATCTCGCTCCCTTCGTCGGCGTTTCCCTTTTTTTTTACTGACAAAGGCCCTATTTTCTGTCAGATCTAGCTTGTGTTCTAGCGATTTTAGAAATTGAAATTGTTCGCCCGATTGATATCTTCTGCCGTCCTGCATTCTGGTTCTCTCTGATTAGTTTGTTCACTTCATTTGCTGTTGTCCTCTTAACAGATTTTCTTTTTCTTTTCTTTTTTTGCCCTCTTTTTGCCTTTGCTTATGGGAGATGACAAGACTGTCTTTTCCTATTTCAAGTTTCTTTAATCAAGCAATGTATGCGCCTGCGAGGAAGATTTCATTTTGAGTGTGCAATTGTTCTTCCTTGGTGCAGGTCTTCGTGAAGGATTTGTTTATGGAGCACGCCGGATGGCCTCTAAATGACATGGAAAGGTCCTACAAGTTCTTGGTGAAGCACGCGCAGCTTTGGAAGGTAGCCTTCCACAGTACTTCTCCTCGTTGGGTTCATAATCTCTATCTCGCCGCCATTGGATCCTTCTATGCTAAGTAAGTTTTCGTGCCCCCCTTGACTTCAAAATGATCCTGAGTCAACTTTACACACGTAAATGCAACTCGCACGTCTACCACAGGATATTCGTGGTTAGCGACTTAGTCTAATTAATTAAGTTGGTCTAGTTAATTAAGTCAACCAAAGAACAAAACCATTTGATGAATCAAATTTTAGGATTGAGTTTTGGATCTTCTTTTGTCAACCAAATTATACTTGTTCATCGGTTATCTTCTTAGAGGGCTTAACTTGTGGCTGTTGATCCTCCATTGCTAAATATTTTATGCTTCTGCCAGTTCTTCAGATTTGCTTATATTTTAATTCTTGTCCTTGTTAGCCAAGTTGTTTCTTGTGGGTTTTGCACTTCTTTGTGGGTCTTACATCATCTGATTGATACACCTTTAGACCTTAATTCATGACTTAAATTTCTGTAGAATAATCTACGTTCAGAATAATTTCATTAAACAAATGCTGCATGCTTAATCATTTATACTTTTTGAGTGAAGGAAGGTGGAACGTGGTTTGAAGAAGTATAAACCTGATATAATTATTAGTGTCCATCCCCTCATGCAGCACATCCCTTTGTGGGTGTTGAAATGGCAGAACCTTCAGAAAAAAGTTGTTTTTGTTACTGTCATTACGGACCTCAACACCTGCCACCCCACCTGGTGAGTCTTAAGTGTACATGTCAAGGTATCAGATGACCTCTTTGCATCATTATCCTTAACCAAATTGGTGCACTGTTACCTATTCAGGTTCCATGTCGGTGTCAATAGATGTTATTGCCCGTCTGAGGAAGTAGCAAAGAGGGCTTCTCTGGATGGCTTAGAACCTTCACAAATCCAGGTTTTTGGTTTGCCCATTCGACCTTCTTTCTGTCGTGCAGTTCTTGTCAAGGTTGGTTGTCAGATCTCTCTACGCCTGCCTAGTGCACTTATGTGTGGAAATTTAGTTGGCTTGTTTCTGTACAGAGTGATTTGAGAAAAGAATTTGAGATGGATCCTGAGCTTCCTGCGGTCCTGCTGATGGGAGGAGGTGAGGGAATGGGACCGGTTAAGAAGACAGCAAAGGCCCTTGGTGAATCACTATTTGACAATGAGCATGGCAAACCAATCGGGCAACTTGTTGTCATCTGTGGCCGAAATCAAGCTTTGAGGGCTGCTTTACAGGATATTCAGTGGAAGATACCTGTGAAGGTACTATAATAATTGTTCACCAAGAGGGATCTAACTTAGCCTTACTTTAAAACTTCTTTTTGTTGGATTTCAGTTAAAACTTGATTGGTGATGACAGGTAAATGGATTTGTGACCCAAATGGAGAAATGGATGGGAGCTTGTGATTGCCTTATAACAAAGGTATAAATCTGTTGTCATTTTGTAGCTACTTTTTTTTTTCCTCTTATTCTTAGAATCATTCTGTTCTGTGCTGACCTTGCCTTTTGCTCACCTTCTTAGGCTGGACCTGGTACAATTACAGAGGCTTTGATAAGGGGTCTTCCTATTATCCTAAATGATTTCATTCCCGGACAGGTTTATTTCTAATTAGTGGTTTGCATATAAAGGTTCTTAGATATAGACTGGCTAGTTTTATCGAATATAAGCCATGAAATTGATTTACTATTTTGGCCTTGCTTAATCAAACAGCGCAAAGTGTAATTGTCATCTTACTTCCAGCATGCATTAAGTTATTTGCACCACAAACTTCAAATAATTGGAGAAGTATTCATTTCCCCACCAGATGCTACAGGAAGTGTGATCAATTCCTTGTTCTTAGCCAACAGTCAATAGTAAACTAAGCCAATCTTTTAGAAGAATATCTTTGTTTTAGTGATCGAGGAAATCATTCCAAAAGCTATCCTCTGTCTTGTAGGAGGTTGGCAATGTCCCTTATGTCGTTGAGAATGGAGCCGGTGTATTCTCCAAAAGCTCAAAGCAAACAGCTACTCTCGTTGCTAGCTGGTTCAGCTCTGACTCTGAGGAGCTCAAGAAAATGTCAGAAAATGCCCTCAAACTGGCTCAACCTGATGCAGTTTTTGACATTGTAAGGGACATCCACGAGCTCGCCCAACAGCAAGGGCCATTATCCCAAATCTCTGAATCCCTGACGTCTTCCTTCATCCAACCAGTGTGATATGGATACGTGCCGATCTGCTTGTTTCTCCTAATTGCTGCTGCTGCTTGTACAGCTATTGTCAATATTTTGGTTTTCAAAGCAGGTTTATTTGCCCTGTGCTAAATCTGCTTTTTAAGTGTCTAGATTGTTTATCCTTTAGCTGTTTAGGACAGACTCTTTCCTTTTATCTGAATTGCATGCTGTTTATTTCTTAAATGTATCGACAAATATGTTCATGTAAATGTATCATTGGGCTTCAGGTTGTTCATTTGATTATTTCATTCATGGTTACTTGAAACATTGTGTTTCATGTTGTTCATTATATTATTTCATTCAAGGCTATCTGATAAACTTCTGTAGTCAAGTCCATTCTCTCTCGTACGAAGAAAGTTTGGCATTGAACTGACCTATGTAATAATTTTCGGAATTATCCAAATTATATACATAATTTTTATAATACCCAAATTATGTATTATATTTCTAAAATATCCTTAGGTCATTAGCCAGATTCGGACCAAGAAAATTCTAAGTAAAAATTAAGTAAAAATTTTGAAATCGCTTCAAATTAAAATTAATATATTCATAAAAATCTCCTTAAGATATGTATATCTTCCTACTGAATTCGATAATATTAATTAAGAGAGTAAAAAATTATACAGATATGCTCTCAATTTAATTCATTATTCTAAATTTAAATTATCAAATTTAAATCTAAGAACATAAATATATTAAAAAAAAAATTCAAAATACATTAAATTAGGATACATAGATTTGGTATTATGAAAATTGGACAAGTGATTTGAAGAATACCGAAACTTAAACGGTTCAGTAAAATGTTGACGTAATTTTTAATGTCATTTTTTTTCTGTTATTTATAAATTTATTATCCACCTTTATTATTTTGTTGTTGTTCTTCACCTACTAACACGTGTTACATGACAAATGCAACAGCAAACGTTCAGCAAAATTAATTTAACAACTAATTCAATTTTAGACTTTAGTGTTCAAGAATTTTGATCTAATTTTTTTCCTTTTATTTATTTACATTAATTTTCACTTAATGGAGTGATAAACATATGGCATTATTTTATTTCAACTTTCTAATCCATAAATTAATTGTCAATCTTTCTAGAATTTCTATCTTCATTTCCAAGCAAGGGAGAAATTTTTTTTTACGCCAGCGATGCATTATAGGGTAAGTTCGTAAAGAAGAGGAACACTTAAAATTATTTAACATCTAACTTTTTTATGATCTTGATAATTAGTTCCGTCGGATATAGTCAAGTTGATAAGTAGAAAACTTCAAGTTATCTTGTATCCCAATAATTTGAAGGTCACTCGACTAAAGCTAAATAAGTTTCATGATTTATTTCTTAGACCGTGTCCCATTAAGGGGCCGTTAAAGTGGCAACTTCACTTTTTTACCTCCTAATGATCTTGATAATTGGGTATAATCGTTCAACCGAATTGAGTTGGCTCGATCGACTAGTTGAACTGATATATTGTTTGAATTTTTATTTTTATTTTTTTTTTCTAAGAAAAATAAAGATTTTTTTAGTTGAGCAAAGAACTATCATCGATGATGACACATTAAGCCAACTAATGCCCCACTAACCCCCCTTTCTTTATTGGAATTCCATTAACCACCCTTTTCTTCCTCCACTCTAACGTACGCCATGCTTCTTCTTCTTCCACCTCCCTTCTCCTTCCACCATTCCATGAATCCATGGATTGGTACTCTTGGCTCTCCGACGCCGAACTCGATCCCGATCTCGTCTACCACTTCTCCCTCCTCTTCTCCGGCAACCAGCTCGGCGAAGACGACATCCCCCACTTCGACCATGAGTTCCTGCAGAGCATGGGAATCTCCATCGCCAAGCACCGGCTGGAGATCCTGAAGCTCGCCAAGAAGAGGAAGTACTCCGGCCTCCGCCGCTTCACCAGGTTCCTCGCCTCCGCCGGGAGCTCCATAGCCAAGTATCTTAGCTACTCCATGCTCCGCCGGAATTCCTCAGCCATCGTCGTCGTGGCGGCCCCGGCGCCACAGCCGGAGAAGAAGAACATGCTGAAGAGGCGAAGGAAGATGGTAGTGGCGGACGGCAGCGGTGGCGGAGCCAGAGTGGCTCCGCCGACTGCTGCGGTGGCTGTGAAGCACGCCGGCGAGATCAGGTGGGACTCCATGTTTCAGGACCTCAAACCAAATTGACCAGCAGCAACGTTGCAGACTTACAGTTGGCTTGCCGTGTTACATAAATATTTCACATTAGTACACTTATTTCCCATATTTTCACATAGCTTCCCATATTTTCACATAGTTGCCCTTCGTAGTTGAGAAAAAATCTGAGAGAAAAACTTAAGAATATACACGTAAATTCATAGTCCACCATTTTACTTTTTATAAGCTCCATCATTTTATATATCTATCTCTGAACTTTTCTCTTTATATATCTATCTCTCAATCTCTCATAGATATATCTGAACTTTTCTCTTTATATATCTATCTCTGAACTTTTCTCTAAGATTTTTTAAAGCACCCTCCACGACTCGCGGCACAATTTATACGACTATTAGTGGCTTTTCATATATTTTTTACGAACAGTAGATAAAGAATTGTAGACTGAATGACATAATATTTAAGGGGTGAAATGATAAAGTAAACCATCTGAAAGATATCTTAATAATTTAATACTGTAAAAGGCATTTTCAAAAAGGAAAATAAACTTTTAATATTTGAAATGAAATTTTCATTTTCTTAAAAAAAAAAATCATCCAAGCTACTTCCATCACTGATTCTGAAGCGAAACATTCGATCCTCTAAGAACAGTCATGAATGGTTAAGCACTTCGCGAGCATTTCTACAGAATCTAACACATACATGAAATCTCATCACCCATTCTAATCATCACAATGCTAGCAAGTTTAATATTTTCAAGAGACATTCTTATGGCGCCTTTTCTTGCGGATTCGGCTGTCCTGATCCGACGACAAACTGCTTGTTGTACTTGCGGTGGCGCCTCTCCCTCGCATAGATCACCCAGAATATCAAGGACAGCATCACCGCGCCGGAAACCATCACCAGCCCTATGTACACCAGTTTGCTGTTGCTCTCCAGATCAGGGCAATTGTTCTGGCTTATCCCTGTAAAGGTATCGCGTACAAAAGTACAGTCTTCTAGCTGGGTAAGGAACGGCACGTAGAAGTATAGGCCTCGGCTGACGTTTACAGCAGCTGCCATTTGGGTGTATATGCTCGGGGTGACCCGGCCAACCGTCGTGCAAACCTCGGAACCTGATTCGGTCCTAGTTTGGCAAACATAGCCTTTCCACACCTACATTGATCACAAAGATAAATTGGTATCATTTCGAAATCGTATATGCAGCTTCTCTAGTTGTCGATCGTTTACCTGTGTTGCATTGTTGAAGTCGACCTCTCCGAGAAAGCATGGCCGGTTATTCAAGTCGGGCATGTATGGGTTGCAGAGAAGAGGCATCAATGGGCCGGTCTGATTATAGTACAAAGGTTTCAATTGAGGAGGAAAGTTCTGGTTCGAAATATTGGCGATCACCTGATTGACAACATTAACTAGCTGGAATGTGACTTCCCGGCTTCGATACAAGGATTCGTTAGCAGTGGCAACATCGACACAAGGAAGAATATCATCAAGAGCTGTATGAGCATGTGGATGCTCAACCCATTCATTCATCGCAACACATGAATCAGCCACCACACTGGTAAGGTCCCAATAGAAACACTCAATGTAGTGCCTTAACAACTAAAAGATTCTAGACCTATGTGATAAATATTTATCGAGCAATCATCGTATACTTGTAGCTCATATAAGCAAAGTTACTTGTGTATGTATCAAACAAGTACAGTAGTACATGAACTTACTTGTGTAGTATGAGGAAGACACCACACAGAATGAATGTGCCAGTCACTAAAATCCACCCGACGACTACTAAACTGCACGAATAAACATAAGACAAACAAATAAACAGTTATGCTTCAATTGAGAAACTATGAACAATCCAACTATATATAGCACATGAAGAATTCGGAGAAGTTGTATCACATACATGGAGACAATGTACTGCAATCCAAGTATAGAGAGCACTGCACGATAAAACCAATTGGAATATCGGTAAGCAATCTAATTGAAAAAGTATAGATTCTACCCCTAAATGTGATACTCACGGAATCCTATAAACGCCAAGAGAAGCATCACTGCGGCGATTATAATCAAATCCAACCTCCTGCAAAGTATAAGAACATATAAAACTTAGGCATGCTCTTTCGAACTAAACGAGAAGTTCAATTATCATTACACTCGATCCAGCACGCGCCGAATCTTCCTGGAGTTGTCAGAAGTTCGATCGGCAAGTTGGGTTGCCGACTTGTTAACTCTTGCTTCGATGACATCAATGTCAGCTCGGACATTGGCGGGGAGGAGCACCTGTTCCACTGTGATCTTCTTGGCATCGGACAAACTGTCTGAGAAGTTCCGGAGGTTCTCCACCGTGAAGTTCGCCTGACTGACAACGTAGTCCATAGTGCTGTAAGTGCTGTTGTGGAACTTCCCCTGTCCTGTGTACAGAACCACACATCCGATGCTGTACAGAACATCACCACTCGAGTTATGAATTTCCAAAATCAAGCGAATCTAAGGCGAGATCTAGGGTTCTTACATTGCGGCGCAGGTGAATAGCACGAGGAGGATGAGGGACAGTGCATATGCGGCGCGGGAATAGGAGTAGCTCCGGCGACGGCAGCAGAAAAACCAGCAGCAGATGAACAGCAAGACCAGCCCAAATCCGGCGAACCACGCCAAAGCGATGGCAAACAGCGGCGCCGCCGTGTATCCAACAGACTGACAAACACAGAGATGAGATGGAAGGAACCGATAAAGAAGCGAAAGAAAAAGACAAAGAGGTCAAGGAGTCTCACGGCCCAGTAGTGCCGTTCACTGATGTTCCAACCGCCGGTGTATCGATTGAATCCGTCCAAGGGATCTTTCCTGTGCGTCCTCGGAGCAGCCAGGACGAAGGAGCTATTGTCCACGACGACGTCGCCGGCCGGAGGTGCCTCGGCGACGGACCTCCTCGGTAGAAAAATCCCATCTTGCAGCCCTCCACCTACGCGAATCCTCCACACTTAGCCAACAGAACGCTCAAAATCATTTCTTTTTCTTTCCTTTTCGACCTCCAAGAAAGGATTAATACCTGATAAGGACGTCAATTGCTCGATACGGGAAGAAGCGGCGGAGCAAGATAAGGAAGGAAGGAAAAACAAGAGAAGAACAAGAGCTTCTGCGGGTTTAGCAAGCGACGCCATGCTCAAGTTGTGGAGCTCCGCTGAGCGGTTCAAGACGACGCCTTTTTGAGCTCAGAGGCGGCGGAACCGAAAGGAGAGAGCGGATTTGGGGCCGGGAAAGCAGCTGCCTCCGATCCTACAAGCGCATTCGATCAGGTTTCCAGGGTTGCTTCGCTTGAGTTCCTGTTGCTTTCCTTTGCGAGAGATAGAGAGAGAGAGAGCAAAGTCGCTTTAATTACGGAAAAGACCCGTTTGGTCTTTTACATGTCGGCCACTGGCTATTTAGGTAAATTATATCTTTGCCACTGTATTTTAAAATGGATAGCTGACACCTGCCGCCCTGTTCATAGGGGTATAAATGGAATTTCGTGATAGAATAAACGCGTGGCCGCGTGAAATCGAGTTGGTGTCTATTAATTATTAATTAATTACTTGTTTTATTATCGATTTGAAATTTGATAGGGGGAAGAGTTGGATTTTTTTAATTTAAAGTATTTAGTTAGAGTATTCATAATAAATATTTCTTTTAATAGTTGTAATTCCTATATTCATATTTTCAACTGAATATTTTATTTTTTAAATATTTTATATTTTATAATTAAATATCTCATAAATTAAATATTTATGTATCCTACCTATTAAATATTATAATCTCAAATATTTCAAAATTACTTTGATTGCCATCAAATTAAATTTGGTTAATTTTAATTTTATAAAATGTGTGAGATTTGGGAATCGAGAGAGTTGTGATGTGGATAGGTTTTTGATAACGAAATCTAATTATATGGCGCGGAGAAATATTGGATAGTGGATGGATAGAAAATATAAAAAATATATGTTTTATTATTAAAAAAAATAAATTCCCTTTGTAAATTATTTTTAAGCTCGTTAAGATTATAGTAATTTTCATTAAAAATATTTTATTAGTATTTAATTGATTAGGTAAAATAGATATTTTGAAAAAAAAAATTGAAATGAAATTTATTTTAAGTTTTTAAATATGAGATGTTTCCTTTTTAATAAAAACAAAATGCATTATCGACAGAGAAAAGTTCATTTAGCCCCTTAATGTTTTTAAAATGTTTGCCCGCCTGAATTTGAGGCGTAGAAGAGGACGGTAGGAGGTGGGTCCCATCGACGTGGACGCGTGTACGGTTCGAACCTGGCAGAGCCTAACGTTTCTATGAGGGCCAAGCAGAGTGCGACAGGTGCTTCGCCTTGCGGGCCCCATACGAGCGACACGTGACCCATGCGTGGCAGCGTCTTCGTGGCCGCCGTTTTCTTCCTTGAAACAACCGCCGACAGCACCGTTAGAGACGCAAGTCTCGGCGAAATGACGGAAATACCTCAAGACCCACAGTGGACCCCGTTTGTTTGGTTCAACCACAGGCCAGGTGTGAAAGAAGGAGAAGCCGACATGTATTATTTAAAAATCAGGGTTTTCTTAGTCTGTATATTATGCGTTTTTTACCAAAAGGCACCTGCTAAAATTCGTATTTACTAAAATACGTACCCTACTTTTAAATTTACCAAAGACACAGCAAAAAAATGAAATTTCTTTTCTACCTCTCCTGCCAACCGCCGATGTTGGGTTTGATATTTTATCATATCAGATCCAACACTATCTTCATATTTTATCAGGCCCAACATGGGACTGATATTTTATCGAGTCCACGTTGGGTTTGATATTTCCATATTAGGTCCACGTTGAATCTGATATGATAAAATAGCAGGTCCACGGTGAACCTGATATGATAAAATATCAAGCCCAACATATGACTGATATTTTATCAGGTCCACGTTGGGTC
>JBBPFQ010000126.1:9610346-9620866 GCA_037974815.1 Kaempferia elegans | reverse complement strand
ATGTGCGTAAGTTGTGCTCGCACACAAGTCAACCTTAGTTCAATACAATACGTGCCCTGGATTTGCACCCACCCTTGCGCACCAACACGTGACAGAGTCTCTCACCATGTAAAAATCATTGTTTCTAATATATTATATCAAATTGACGTTTGAGGATGTATATATAATCAGGAAAATTAGCTGAATATATAAGAATTAGTTTCACGTCAATCGTTTAGTTCATTAACTGATTTTACTTAAAATCAACTTTGATATTAAAAAAACAAAGTAAATCAGTCGACTAAAAATCAGTCGGTTTACTTAAAATTTTAATATTTTAGCACAAAGTAAAATTAATTTGACTAATAAAAAAATCAATCAATTAATACGGATAAAAAAATAAGTACGTGATTTAATAATTTTAAAATTATTTTACACTATTTAATAATTTTAAAAACTTACTTATGTAAAAAAAAACATGTTGCAATAAGAATTGTGATGCAAATTTTGTACTAATAAAAATTAGTATTTTTTCTGTGCAATGCACAGATTATATCACTTATAAAATATATATAAAAAAATTAGATAATATGAATTTTTTTTATAGGAAATTAAAACATTAGATGTAACAAATTAATTTGACCATGATTAATACATTTCATATGAAAAAAAATATTATTACAAATTTTATATTTTTGTATAAATTAAATAAAAAATATTTTTTTAAATATGATTTAGAAAATAGAAAATAGAAATTTTTTTATTTTTATATTTAGGCGAGAAACTTTTTAGAGAAACTTTTCTGTTTATATATAAATATATATATAAATAATAATTAAAATGATGATTAATCAATTAATAAATAATTAGAAATAAAGTTATATAGAAATAGGTTCGATATTTAATTAGAATTTTAATAGATGAAAATATTAATCAATTAAATTTATTTGATACTAGGGTTTATATATATATATATATATATCTTCCAAATCCTATAATCAATGTTACATGCACCGCCAAAACCTTTTATTTTGTCCAAATCGGTCATCTTCCCTTTACGTGCTCGCCGTCGCCACCATCAAGTCGACGCCGGTGGGCATATTGAAGGCCATTGTGCGTTGCCTCAGCCGTTGTCGCCTTCGGCCGCCGACTTATCATTAAGGTAATTAATCTGATTAATTAAATTTATCAATTAATTAAATGGGATGTAATTATATCATTATTGATTTGGGATTAGTGTGAATCATTTTGTTCAGGATTGGTTAATTAATTTCATAATAATTTAGGATTAATTGATTTACTAGAGTTTAATGTTAGAGCAAAAATAATAATGCTCATCCCAAACGGTTCATTGGTTTATTAGATGATGAATTAGGTGATCATTTAATAGTTAATCAATGGCTTTAAATTGAATTCGGTATAAGTTCATAAATTGGAATGATTATTTAACGGATCTAATTAACACTTTGATTAAATGGTTTGATTTAATTAAATAGCTATTTCACTAACTAATAAATTGTAGTGTTAATTGATTGATTTAAT
Source organism: Kaempferia elegans (assembly GCA_037974815.1). Lineage (NCBI taxonomy): Eukaryota > Viridiplantae > Streptophyta > Magnoliopsida > Zingiberales > Zingiberaceae > Kaempferia > Kaempferia elegans. The sequence continues at coordinate 9,619,345 of JBBPFQ010000126.1, read as the reverse complement.
TCATTGGTTAATTAGGTGATTAACTAATGGCTAATGGATTAAATTAAGTCATAGTTAACTACAAGGTTGATAACTCTTTAATCAATCCAACAAGAATTTGCTACACGGGTTAAACAATTACTACAAAAAGGATAGTTACTAGCATAGTACTTAATTGCTTGAATCCTTATCCTAAACTGGTAAGATTCGAGCTTGATATATATCTTTGATTTGAAGATGGTTAAAACGATCTACAATTTGATGAGTAAATTTTTCTCTTTCGATCTTTACTCTTATTACATGATTTTCTTTTATTTATTATTGATTAGGTAGTATCCACTTGTCTAGCTCCACTCTGTTTACTTTTTGAGTTGATACTTAGTTGTTTGTTCTTATTTTAATCTACTTGATACCTATGCAGTTTAACCCGTTGTTATCCATATTATTTATTACTTATACTTGTGTCTTTACGTTAACGATATATTGTAGTTTATAGAGTTTTACTCTTAAATGTGATTATTACTGTTAGTTTGCTTATTATTGTTTTGTATGACTATACATGACATGACTTTAGATCCTCTATCCCACAATCACCGTGTCCCAGTACCGATCGGACTGTCTAGATTACATCTTAAGGATGTTGTGCACATCACGAGGATATTACACACATCTCGAAGATGTCAGGACCGTTCGATCGGCGCTGGGACACGAGGACACGGTGATTGTTGAACAGAGGATCCGAACTAATCACATTTTGGGCGAGTAGAACAGGTTTACCTTTAGAGCTCTCCAATGGCCTCAAAGGAGTTGTAGCAAGAGCAGGTGTTGATTCAGGATCTGTCATCCTATCCAAATGTATTGAGAGTCGATTCCCAAGTTCACCCCACATTACACATCCTACATATATGTATTTATATTTATCTCCCTCTATATCCATAAAGCAATTCTAAAGAAGCCATTCAGACAGAGGAGAAAGGATGAAGCAAATAATAGCATAAAAAAAAGAGAAGAATTTAGTACCTGCAAGATAAATTTCTTCTGGCTTCATTTCTGCGGAGATTAAGATCGATAGAGATTGCCAAGAAAGAAATGGACAAAGCTGAATCAGCATCTAGCTCATGTTAAGCTAATCAAGAAAGCAACAAAGTCACATAAAACTCTTTTAATTATAGGCTCACAAAGACAGCTTTTTACAGTACTGGCTGCTGGAATTATCGGCATGATACAGACCACATATACACATGTTCATCACTAGTGCCACCATCAATTATAATCATCGATTAAGTAGGGGAAAAATAAACTAGATGAGAGGAATGATGCGTGATGCTCAGGCTGGGTGCAACGGGATCACAGAATCAGGACAGTCAACTCGTTTTCCGGCGAGGGAATAGTAAGCGAGAATTTGTGCCTGGCTCTCTATGTTACCTCGTCTGTCTTCAGTTTCATTGGCATCGTGTTTTGGAGGTATGAATTCTATGTTCCAGAAGTCGCGTGCCATGAGAAGAAGGTCATTGCCAAAAGGGGATGCCACATAACCCTGCACCCACAGGTATCTCAAAGAAGGCAGATGCAGAGCAGCAATGGCTAGAGCACGCTCGGTGAAGCAACAGCTCCTCAGTTCTAGCTTTTGTAGGCGTGGACACCCTTGCGAAAACTGAAGCAACCCTCGGTCAGATTCCCCAGTATTACCCATGAGTATCCACCGTACGTTGTTACTGTACTGTCCAATGTAACCAAGACCAACATCGGAGAGTCCACCAGGTCTCAGATAAAGGGCAAATCTTCTGATCTTGGTGCAACCCTTCAGCAGAGCACGGACACCATTGTCAAGTGGCAAATCTGTTATCCTCTGTTCTCTATCGAGTAAAACAAGACGAAAATCACAGAGGTTTTTGCTGTAAGTGCCCAGACACTCTAGGGCTGCATTTGTGATATCAGATACATATACTGCCAGGTATTCCAATTCAAGACATCCCTGTGCTAGAGATGATAGGCCGTGTTGGGAAACACATCCCTGTTCATCCTCCAGACCTTGGTCATCATCCCCTCGTTCTATCCTTAGCCTTCTGAGCTTCTTACATGTCTGTGCAACAACCTCTAATCCTCTATCTCCAATCACATCCCTCACCTATCAAGGAAAACGAGTCAATGTAACTACAGAATAGAGAAGTTGAAAAATTAAGCGAAAAAAGGATAGGTGGTGCTCACTACCTCAAGAACTTCCAAGTTTGGGCAACGCTGGATTAACTGACAATGATCCTCAGTGCTGAGAACTGTATACTGTAAATCAAGCTTCTTAAGTTGCGCAGCAAATGGAAATAATATTTCCATCTCATTCTTCCCCATAAAGATGAGACCTACACAGCATAACTTGGGAGGAAACTGAATCTTCTTATACTGATCAAGATCTCCGACTTGATCATTAAATAACCCCCCACCAAACTCCTCCAATTTTGTTGCAATTCGAAAAAAATTAACTAAATAGGAGATGTCACACTCGCTGATCTTCAAAGAAACTAAGGACCTGCAATTCTTAGCAAGTATCTCAAGGTCCTCAGGTGCAACTCTGAGCTCAGTCATATAGAAATTCAAAGTCTCAAGTACACTGTTATTGACAGCTAGCTCATGGATCCATTTGGCGTCATTTCCAGAAATTGAGCTTTCTTCCAGAGACAATATTCTGAGGCATCTGCAACGTAGTACATGGAATTTATTAAGCCATCAGATGATGGTCTAAAATGTCAACACATAAATGTTGTGTAAAATAAAAATTCATCCTGAAGTCAAAGGTTGCCTAAAAATTTGCCAGTGAAGGAGGATCAGCGGCACTCACCAAGCAGAAATAAAATTATCCGATGCAATATCTTACATGCAGTCATAGATATAATAGCACATATAGTGCATGTTATATTCTGACAGCTATCTGACAAATATGGAATAGTAAAATAATATGTTCCTGATCATGCGTTTACTCCCTTGTATCAATATATCTTGGTTGCAAAATAACCTTTTATGGATACATTTGTTGCACCAAAATGTGTATTTTCCGCAAGTCATCTTGACTAATAGCAGACAAGCAACAACTATTTCGGGTTTGCATTGCTTTTAGTGTCTTAATGAAAACCAGAATATGCATCCACAAATACCTGAGTAATGGAAAGTGACGCATAAAAGGATGGATGAACAAGATTTGCCTAAATGAATCATTTAGGAAAATTTACTTGGTTGGAAGATATGGAGAGGAGGAAAAGACTCACAAAATTACATATAGAGAGCTCCATCATATACATTTTTTGGTCCTCTTTTCTCTCATATCTTCCAAATAAGCAGACTCTTATACACGATTTGGAAGAAAGCTACGCCGATTATTTTAACAAAGTAGACCATGTCTAGGAGACTAAAAGCTAGAATTTTTTCTTTTCTGATAAACCAATTCCCCTAGTACCGATTGTTGAATACCACCATGCATTGCACAGAATTTGATCAGTCTTGGACTTCCATAGATCAGATTAACCCGTGGTTGCCATGGACAAAGTGTTAAGGGCATGTAGTTTCAAAGAGGATATTACATCAACACAATATTCTGTCTGTCAATGGATAGGTTAAGGATTTGTGGCTGTCCCATTGCATGGAGCATAAGCAGTTCATACTAAGAAAAATAAATTGTTAAGGTTAATAAAAAAATGCTAAATATACTAATAAAGCTATTTCCATATAAAAAAATGTGTAATCATGCAGCATAAAACACATATTATATCAGCAATGCAGAACATCAACATATCATATAACATGTTTTGGGCAACACCTACAAGTTAACACATAATATACAAACAATCTATTCTAATACAAAAATGCAAAACATTTCAGATAACTTGTTTTGATTAACATCTACAAGTTATCATGCAGAAAAGCTTAACCAAAAAATATTATAAACCCTTGATTATCTGAAAAGGAACTATGACAAGCAATAGCTAGGTTCTTATTTGACTTGATCCAATCGAAATTAATAAAGAACCCTAATTGGCATTCAAGATCAAACTCAATCAACAATTGATCCTCTTTGTAATATTGGATAAAATTTTCAAATAATTGGAAAATTGTGCAACCATGTCAGTTATGATACCGATTGACAATGACAGTTCAAACCAATTTCTCCACTGTCTAGCCATAGCCTCCCTACTAAACAGGACAAGTCTCACACTATTGAGCACTGGCAACCAATTGCAGCAAATGCCCTAGACAACAATAGATATTAATAAAGCCCACATTAAATTAATAAAAGTAATCCATAAATAACCAACTGATTCTATCAGAGCCAACTGGACTATACACAACAAAAACAAGACAGTACAGCCCATTGCTGAAACAAACTCAACCTATCCTTTCGCAAGAAACAGGTCATGGGCTGGGCTTGGTCCTGCACACATAAACAGAAAACAAGTGCAAACAAGGAATAACAAGCAGCAAGAGACTGTCTAGTGTATTTAGTAATTTGTCCCTAAGAGTCCAAAGAGAATTCCACAGTTCTTTTTACTGATTTTAGAATGTCATCTAGATAACCAAAGAAAACAAGAAGCCAGAGAACTTCCATAGGCCCTTGACTCATATTATAGTTGTTATATATATTGCTTCTGACATCTGTTACTTTTATCTATTTGTCTTGCTTTCCATTTGAAGCTGTCATATTTCTAATATTTTTTGAATTTATAGGTTATATAAGTGTCAAATAAAAAAATAGTGATGTAAGGAAAAAAAAACAATTACCATTGATATAATCATCAAGACAGAAACAACACAATGACTTTTAATTCAACCAATGTTACATTATTATTCAAAGTTCAATTTGTAATTACAACCTCCAAATAGTTGTATTTCTTGTTAAATTCGATTATTTTTCTAATAGGTACGGAAGACCTATCCTAACCCGAACTCAATAAGAATACTTATTTTACTATACTAAAAACCTAATTAACAAATAAATATTTGATCCAACTAGAGTGAAATACAAGGGTTACAAAAAAGGTGCTCCAATAATGACAGGAAACTAAACAGAAAACTGTTTGCTGGGAGAGTCTTAAGATAAGAAAGCAGGGTATTTACCATATGATAGATTCGAGCAACACAGTGTATGCTAACCCGCATTTCACAGAAATCTATTTGAACATGCTCTATAAGAAAATACGAGTTAAAACATCAAAGAGACTATAAATCCAGTAACAAAAAAAAGTCTATTTGAAAATTAGAGCCTTGGAACTTCATGTATTATAAGAAAATAAATGGATGATTACCGTGTATAAAAGTTCTCAGAGAACCATAGCAACTCACCAAAGACAGACAGAACAAGCATTCTAATTTTGAAACACAAAATAAGGTAATTTAATCTAGTTGAAGATGCTTTTCCACAAAATCTTAGCAACATGCTGAGAAACAAATTTAAGCACACATGAACATTTCTCCGCCTGGCAGATGGAAATCCGCATTTACAATATTGGTTCGCACCTTACTTGCTACAGGAAAAGTTAATTCTCTTTTTAATTCTTTCCTAATTTGATAGATTTTAGGACTCATGGATGTGACAGAATATATTAAAAGAGGCCATTAAAAGGCCCTTTCAATTCTTTCTTCCATTAACCTATCTTTAAAGTCCTTAAGTACCATGTCAGTTACCTGACTTAGTTAATCATTTAAGTTCCATGTCACTTTGTTGGATATATATAATTGCCATCTATATCAGAATGAAAAAAATATATAAAGAGAGATTGAGAATAAAAGTATAGTATTCTTTGGTAGAAAAAAAAATGTTATGAAGTCTCTTTTGCGAGCATCTAATACACTTGACAAAGGGTTTCGCCATTACAGTTTGAGATCCAAATATTCTCAAAGAAACGGGATTTTAGAGCATGATGTTCTGCTACAAGGGGTGGAAGATAAGATTTTGCGGCAGTTACCAAGCAAAATGAAAGAGAAAATTCATGCAGATAAGCACAAGCATCGCACACGAGATGTGGCCAGTTATTAGAACCGCCAAAAAGAACAATAAATGTCAACCGTGCGAAAGGCTATGTACCTGCAGGAACGCGCAACCAGAAGGAGGCCATCTGTGGACAATCCAGAGCACTTATCGAGCTTGAACGATTCGAGCATATGCCCTCTGGCCTTGACGAGGACGCGTATGTCCTCGTCCTTGACTATCATACGCCGTAGGTGGAGCGACTTCAGGCAATTGAAAGCCTCGGCGATCTCCCTTATCCAAGGGCCGACATAGCCGCCCCAATCCTCGGGTATGAGATTGAACATGGCGGCCCTGGGTTTGCCCTTGAGCTTCAGCGACTCCAAGTTGGGGAACCTCCTCCGCAGCCGGCCAGGGCTAGTGGAGTAGCAGATGGCGATGGTGACGTGCTTCCGCGAGAGGGCGTCGATCTGGTACCACTTCTTACAGACCAGCGAGACGGCCTCCCGATCCCGAGGATCGTCCACATACCCCAGCACGAACTCCAACGCCAAGTCCGATATTCCAAAGCTCATAACCCGGTTCAACGTCCGGGCCGACATCGCTCAAAAGGAACAGCCTTCGCCACCAGATCCGCTACCTAGGACCACCCGCCGCTGATTCCATCTATTCCGACGGATCAACAACCTCCCTCCCGATCCCGAACAACAGGACCACGCACAAGTAGCAGACCAAACATCCAAATCCGAACCTTTTTCCCTCTTCTCTTCGAACCAAAACCTGCGATAACCGAGAAACACGAGCCTTCTGCTGCGAGAACGATGCGGCCCCCGTCAATCGAGGCCTGACCGGAGCAAACGGCGACGGCCGGCGCAGCCTTCCTCGAAGCGCATCAGCCCTAAACTTGAGTGACAGATTTTATAGGGTCGATACGAGAATAATATCAGCTGAGGAAAGATAAAGTCATCTAATTATCAACATTAGCTAGCTAATAATACCAGTCCAATACCAGTCCAGGGAGTGCTTAGTAATTAAAAAAACAATTAAGTATGATTATGTATTAATGCCAGCACCTGATTAACCTTCACCCAATACGGTGCGATTACCGCCCTCTCTTTCAACACTCATTTATTGCGTTGGCTTTCTTTTTAACTGGTACGTGGGGGTGAGGAAAGTGATTGGAAGATTCAAAGAGGGGCCCCACTTCTTACTGAATGACGTGTCCGCCCGAAGGGCACCCAGGATCTCGGGTGCGGTTGAAAACCCGTGCATGAGAAAAAGGTAGACTACGGAACAGTGAAGTCACACACGCATGCTAGGTAGGTGGGTCCCAGTTGGCGCCTGAATATCTCTAATTTTAATAAATAAAATATATCATTTTAATTAGTGAAATGCCGTTTATGATTAGTTAGAACCATTTAATTTAAATTTAAATCTGCGAAAATAAATAAATTGTTTATTTAGATTTTTCGTTTCCTGTTTTGGAAGTCGGTATTTTTCGTGGATTGGATAAGCGAGAACAGAGCGGGTGGGACCCCAGAAGCCACATCCCTTGGTGGAGGTAAATAGTGACGTGTAACGGCTCGGGGCCACCGCGACGTAAATTTATAAAAAAAAAAAACAAGACTTTTGCTTGCGGGCTAAACTGAAAATTTGTGTTTTAATTTCGCATTTACACCCTCAAAAGTCGAGTATTAGAGAATTTTGGGCAGTTAAATTCCCTAATCTATTGATTGAACAATTTCAGGTTGAACCCGGTCTGATTCCGGTGCATTCAAGTGCAAACCCGGTCTGATTGAACAATTTGATGAATAATATTTTAAAATAAAATTTATAAATAAATAAAAATTCAGGATGAATAAACAACACTAACCTTCTAAATGAGTAAATAAGTTTGAATGAGAAGTTTCATAAGATCTAAATAAACTATTATCTTATCAAGAATCTTAAACGATATAAAATTAATTAAATTTGACTCGCGTATAGCCTTAATTCTATTAAAATTGGCTGAATAAATTGATAGATTGCTCATGATTTGACTTTTCGAAAAAGCCTTTAATAGTATTGTTATAATAACGAACCGTGACTGGCTTAAATGATAATAAAAAGGTGATAATTAATGTCATTAATGATATCTTAATGATCAACATGGCTTAGTTAATTGCGAGCTTAAGTATACGCCACTCGATTATCAAGTAGATTTGCAACTTGACCAACAAAAGCATAAATTAAGATTAGCCCATTAATTAATTTGCAACTTGACCACCAAAGCATGTATCAACGCAATTAGGACAGTACATATGATCAAATGATTCGTTTGTACAGCGTTCCCATCCATTCGTTTTTAAACCAACAGAAGAGATAAATCACGAATGACTACTAAGCATTAATATAAATAATTAAGGTATGAAAGAGGTATATCTTCAAACACACCGAATTGACACCCAATTAAGACATTTCATGAACTAAATGGCATGAGCAAATTTGATATTCACCTGCATGAAATTTTATTTATATCCATTGAATACATTAAAAAAAAAAAGTAATTGAATAAACATAAATAACTCATTAAATTAAATAACAAACTTAACACATATTAATATTAATTCATGAACAATATCTACAAATAATGTTCATCGATAAAACTTTTATTACCATACTAAATAAGTAAATACATTTAAAAAAATAAAATAAATTTATATTATCAAACTCAATTACAAATAAAAAAAGATTAAAATCTAAAATTTTTTAAAGAATTTATCAAGTTTGAATTAAGAGTTTAATATCATCTAAATAAACTAAACTCAAACTAAGTTTGAATCAAGCTCAAGTCAAACTTGAACCAAGCTCAAACATATAAAAAAACTAAGTCAAACATAAACAATCACCACTTAATTTATTTTAAACTCGACTTATCTCGAGACAATGTGTGGTTGGTAAACAAGGATCGGTTTTTTAGCAAGGTACGGAATGTATTGTCAAATATTCAATACGATTCCACAAGATCAAGATCTATTTTCGTTCAAGTAAGGGATTCTAGCCAATTGAAAGGATCTTCTGATCAATCCAT
>JBBPFQ010000126.1:9536785-9547978 GCA_037974815.1 Kaempferia elegans | reverse complement strand
CCGATCTTCGAGTAAGTCACTCCGCCATCTTAAAAGAATCAAATTTTGATTCCAATTCTAACAGAATTGTTCTCGATTTCAGTTGGACGATTGGGTGCTGTGCCGGCTGTACAACAAGAAGAACAAGTGGGAAAAGATGCAAAAGCCAAAAACAGAAGCTTCCATAAAGACGGCGGAGTTGGCCAACTCCGGCAGCCCCCTCACGCCTGAATCCGTCATCGAACACGACGAATTACCGCCGGACCTCGACGATCTGATGCAATATTACCCCCTTCAATCCCACGCGGGGTTCGATGATCAATATCTGGCTCCGGACGAGCAGCAGATCAAGGAGGAGAGCGATTGGATGATGGATTTTAATCTGGAAAACTTGCAGAACCCATTCGCCGGCATCGAATCCATCATCGACGGACTAAACCACTCCGATGGCTACTTCTCGTCGGCTTTCCCGTCATTGTTGAAGCCAACGCCTCCGTTTTGAGTGTGACCGGGCGAGAAGAAACAGAGGACTCTGTTTTGCATATAACTTATTAACGTGGGAATTAGCATAGCAACTCTGTTTTGTTTTGTGTAGCATTGATTGGTTTTTTTTAAAATAATATAATATTTAGATATTATAGAATATCTAAAATAGAAAATTTTAGATATTTATAGAATATAATATGTATATTCATAGAATACACAGTGAACTAAGTCAAGAGTGAGTACCTTAATATTGGGCACAAGATATTGTTTTTCAGAGGCATCGATTATTTAGGTGAAAATTGAGAATCTTATTTAGTAAAGAAGTACATAACTTTGTAGGTTTGTCTATGAACAAAGATGAGCTATCTATAACCAGGGGCGGAACCAGAAGCACCTAAGTTGGGGGAGGTTGAAGCCTCTTCAGCCTCCTCGATTTCGTCTGTGTCCGCCACGGAACTTTGGCGACGCCTGTGGATGACAACAAGTTTTGAGGAGGCTAAAGCCTCCCAGTGGGTCCGTCATTGTCTATAACCTCACCTTTCAACAATATAATCTGCCATCGAAATGATAGTAGAGATCGAAAGGTGGGCCGTTGAACGAGCAAGGTGCTAGCTCATGGTAAGTTTAGATTATTGGGCTCACTTGGTGCTTAATAATCATTCATCAAATTCTTAACAACTAAGTCATGTGATTCCCGAACAAGAGAACCTTCGTGGGGAAGTAACGCGATGAACTACCTAGCTAGTTTGGCCCTTTACATCATAAGCTCGATCAAGGGATAGAATGATAAGCTTCGATAGAGACGCGATATCAAGCTACTAGAGAAGTTTCATTGATCACGGTAAACGCGAGTGCTTTCTGATTTACCATGGTGGCTGGTAGAAAATTTTCAAGGGGTCAGACTGATCATCCCCAGAGATAATCAATGAAATTAATTGAGTTAATCATTTTTTACACTCAAAATTCATCTAAAATGTTCCACCAAACTATTTGATAAACTACTTACCCGAATAAGGACATTTAATGGTTAAAACTCTAAATAAATTTTGTTATATATAATTTTTAATGTCACATCATAGACTAAAAATCTACTATATTCTCTGTATAATTAAAAAAAATTCTTACAAACCTCAAATTTTATTATCTTATTAATAATTATTCGATCCACTCATATGTTAATTTCGAGAGAAAAAAATATATTTACATTTTTATTATTATTCTTAAATTAAAAATCTCGAACTTCATATTGGTCAAACTTTTTTTATTCAACTTTTAATTTCACATACCTTTTTAAAAATCTTATATTAGAGATGGTCTAACTCGACAAGGTTAGTAAATATTTGATTACAATATTTATATTGGACTAGTAAGTAGGCCCAAGATCAAACTGTTGACACTCAAAGGCCCCTTTTATTAAATCATCATTAATTCATTCATCAAATAATGTTATTAATAAATAAATAAATAAATAAATAAAGGTAAAGACTTATTGTTGGTTAATTAGAGTGGATGGATTATATTCATGTCGATTGGGGACGTTACTAAAGCCATAAAAGTGGATAAGGATCAAAACAATGGCATGCGTGTACGTTAATTAATTAATTTTTGTTTTTATTATAATATTTTCCTAAAGTTGAGCATGCACATATAAAATTATTTTTATTATAATATGATCACATACATGATAAAAAAAAATATTATTAGTTGGGACTAAATCTAACAGTCAAACATATGACTTTGAAGGAGTCAATGCCATGGACACTACCATTTCTTAAGGTATTGGAAAACATAGTCACCATATAAATTCCTTAATTAACTTAATTAATTATTAATTAACCAAGTAGTTGAAGAGTACTAGTAGGTATCAAACTCTCACAAGTTTATCATGTATTATCGATTAAAAAATATTGAAAAAAAATTAAGTATTTATTTAGAATCCTTAACATGACTTGAAGTAGACAATATTACGTACATCGCTTTTTCGATGATGATTTATGACTTAGGAAATCATCTTTCTCCATTACTAATTGAATTCTAAGTATGCAAAACACATGTGCTTGTTTTTGACCTCCTCAAAGAAAAGTTGGGATTGACATGAACATTCCATCTCATCTATGCTTTTGTCTCTCACTTTTGATCAATTAATTAATTACTTGGAATAATCAAACTCTTGATGATCTTATCCATCCGCGACAACTACTGACTATACTATTTTGATTCATGGGCATTTGATCAACTAGTCAACTTCGTATCCAGATATTTGTTGATAAGGTGTAAGAATTATTGGTCATCGTGTCAATTTAGGGTTAATTAGCATACATCATCCCACTCTATTGGTTTTCCATCCAAGGGTGAAGTCACATATTACCCTACTTGAGCTTTATGAGCAATGATACACTCCAAGAAAAAACTCAAGAAAATTCGTAAGGAAAGACACATAGTGATGGAGCCCACCATTTCACTTTTTGTGGGTCTCATCACTTCATGTGTCTTTCCTTAAAGGTTTCCTTGAGTTTTTTTCTCTTTACAAATCATTTCTCTTATCTAAATTAGTAACCTAACTCATTCGTATCCTCGTTATTAACCTTTTTATTAATCAAAGGCCTCCTCTCTCATGTAAGTTAGTAATCCTAGTTTGTTCATACCCTCACTAACAATTGTATATAGAAAGTGATGCAACAGGTAACATTGAACCTGAGACGATTGATCCGATCCCACAGAAGACATTTATTTGCATGTAAAGATATCATAAGATAACAAATCAACTATACGACCAATTCCTTAACGTGTATCATCGAATCTTGGTATAAATATACTTTGTCTTGATCGATGCAATAGAGATTCATCAGTAACAAAAGAATTATCTCGTTTCACCTCCATGGCTGTAAATAAACTAGGCATTTATGAATAAACTTGTAATGCTCAATAAAGTAAGCTTATATTAGTTCACTAGTGACTAACCCTATCGGATCATCGTGCCAAAACCTTATATACACTCGCCCGACACCCTCCCTAATACTAGGGTTCCATCCTGCCCCAACCTCCTTTACCAAAGCGACCATAGAGGTTCTAGGATGACTAAGAATCCTAGTCAAGTGGACTATTTCTGACCTCAACCTTGTACTTGACACAAGATCATGATCCAACAAGATTGCATACCCACCTAGAAAATTACATCGGGCTAACGACTAGACAACACTAGTAGCACGAACCAACACCTATGTACCAATGGCTATTGTCCCTAGCGTAATGGCCCAAACGTGCAGCGGATGGCGTCTCGCTCATGCGGTCATCCACGTAGTCCACTCAGGGCTTGCATGACGATCCAAATGGACCATCCATTTCTACGGCTATATAAGGTTCCATAAAGTGAAGGTATGATTTTCTTCTCTTATGGCAAATACAACCCTTTTCATCTTCTCTAAGCTCGTTCGCTCTCTCTCGCACACTCTTGCGAGCTTTTCGCTTTAACCTGTCGCTGACTTGATCGTTGGAGGGGTTGCATCGACAAACCAACCCATGATTGACGTGCTTCAATGCGTAGGACCCAAATAACAAGCACACCAAAAGACCCACGACATTACCTTCCATGCAGGACTAATTAAAGGCGCATTCCGTAGTCGCCCATGCATGTTGCGAACACGCGTTGTGGGGTAAAAAAAGTTCATTAATATTAATAAATAAAGTTCATGAAGAATTTATTAATAAATTTACTTATTAATTTATATAAAATTTAATTATAAATTCAATTTTTATTTAATATAAAAATTAAGAAAATAATATAAATTTCATGTATTAAATAAATATTTAATATAATTTATAACGACAACAACACTATTAAAAACTGATAAAAAAAAACCCTTTGTAATGTAATTTAATAAGATTTTAATTTATAATCTTAAACAAATTCAATAAAACAAATTTAAAAAAAGTTAAATTTATCTCAGACTCATTTACAATCCTATTCATTTTCATTTTTATTTTACTATTAAGTTGGTACTAATTAAATATTCAATTTATACTGATATATTAATCTTTGAGGTTATCAATTTGATCCCATTCTCATACGGACGATTCATCAATTAAACGTTTTTAATCAATAGTTCATTAAAAATAATCAATGTATCTAATAATTCAATCGTGATATATTTAAAAATTTAGAAGATACGCCCTTGTTGCACTATTGATCTGGAGGCACATCCCCACGCCTCCCGTTACTTAATCGACTTGCCATACACATCCACCCATTAAACATGGATAGAGAACGCTAGGAATCTAACACGGGTGGTATAGACGATTCGCTCGTCCTCAACGTCTCCGTCAACTCGTCCTAGGGCCAACACGAAGGAGGTAAATCGCAGGGGCTACTAGTCCAAACAGTGACTAGTGTATAAGGGAGAACAGACACGTGAGTTACCAGGATTCGACCCCTAGACCTCATTGGTGGCAACACGCACCACACTCGGGTGTAAAAAATGAACTCAATCTAATGATCGAATCCGAGTCTATCTAAAAAAAAAATTAAGTTCGGATTAGAAATTTTCGGATTCAGATCGGGTTCGGATTCGAGGGTTTTGGGTTGAAAATTTTCTGATTGAGTTCAAGACGTTGGGTCGGGTTGGGTTCGGATTGATCCGAATTTAAGCGTTAGTTGATTTTTTAAGATTAAATTTTATTTTATTTTAAAAATTGAGATATTTTTATGTATATTAATATTAATGTTAGTATAATAGTGATGGAGTATTGAGATGATAATTAAGAATCATTGAAAAAATAACTTAAAAGTTATTTTAGATCGGGTCGAATTCGGATCGGTCGGGTTGTCCATATTCGAGTTGTGAGATTTCGGATTGAGTTCAAATTCAGATTGAATTCGAATTAAGAGTTAAGTTTTTCTTATTACACCCCGATCTCGATATGATCCACTCGAATTGAGACCTCTACGCATCTCACTAACACCCCCAACTTTCCTTTGATGCAACCCCTCAAGAGATTGCACCACCACCACCCTTAATTTCTCCACCTATTTTTAATTAAACTAATTAATTATCATTATCATTATTATTATTTATTTATTTATTTATTAAATCTATCATTTTTCACTTTCAATTAGCTCATTCATGCACCTGTCATTCGTAATGACTTTGAATTAAATGAGTGCATGACAACTCAACTCTCCTTTAAGTAGAAAATATATTTGTGGAGAAGAAGAGCTTTAGCCTTCCCTCTCTCTCCATGCAAATCCATGCACGTCACTGTTTTTGATGCATCTCATACATGTGCAAAGCTATCCAACTTTGCAAAGTTAATTACCTAGCTAATGACATCCACTAATCTCTCTGTTTTTAACTTGTTTCCCCCTCTCATTAATTTACTTAATCACTAATTAATCCATTTCGACACCTTAACTATCTTAGCAAACGTGCCTTTTTTGTTCCATGATTTGTCCTCATGCATGACTCATAATTCACATTTTTTGATCAAGTGTTGAAGGAACAAGTTACTACTTGGCTGCTCCTCAGCATATGGAATATGCTCTTGTGTGTCTTAGATACCGAAAGGGCACGTGTCGGCTTTCGGTTGGGCAAGAAGAGGAGAGCTCATTAGGGTTTTGATTTTATCTTTATAAAAGGAGGGGAATAATTTTGGCGTATGTATTCAAGTCTTGTGGTTTGACAAGTGACAAGAGTCCACATTCATTTTGGGCTCTAGTTGATGTCGACTAACCGAGGAATAGCTCACACATCATTGGTACACTTGTACGGTCGTCGTCGATTGGCATGAATTGATCCAACGGCTAAACCGATAGAGGAGGAGAAGACGAAAAGCATAGCCTTTATAAGCTCATCCACCCCTTTGCTCCTAGAAATTTCAACCTCTTCTTCTTGTTCTTGGTGGTGCAATTTTAGTTAGTTAATGATGGCAGGGGATCCGGCGGGGCTTCCACCAGGGTTTCGGTTCCACCCGACCGATGAGGAGCTCATCTTGCACTACCTACGCAACCAAGCTGCTGGCCGGCCTTGCCCAGCTTCGATCATAGCTGAGGTTGATATCTACAAGTGTGATCCATGGGAGCTTCCTGGTTTGTAAATTACTTTTTTAAGAACTGATTTGAAATATCAATATGGATTTTTAATTATGATTTTTTGTAGATAAGGCGATGTTTGGAGAGCAAGAGTGGTATTTCTTTAGCCCGAGGGATCGAAAGTATCCGAACGGGGTCCGACCTAATCGGGCTGCTGTGTCAGGGTATTGGAAGGCAACGGGGACAGATAAACCCATTCGGTCAAGCCGAGGAAATGCGCACATCGGGGTGAAGAAGGCCCTGGTGTTTTATAGAGGAAAACCACCCAAAGGGCAAAAGACAAATTGGATCATGCATGAGTTCCGGCTCGCGGAGGCCAAACCGAGCAACACCTACCGACCTGCAAAGTTCTCCGACACCTCCATGAGGGTAATCCTACTAATTCTTATATGCATCTCGAACACAAACCTAATATCGATCTATAAACCATGTTTTGCAGCTGGATGATTGGGTGCTGTGCAGGATCTACAAGAAACAGAGCCACCAAGAACCAGCACCATCCTCGGTAGATCAAGAACAAGATCAAGAGCAAGACGAAGTGATCGATGCAGCAATGAGGAATCATCTCGGCCACACATCGAGCTTCGCGACCAACAACAACGACCTGCAACCGGACAGCTTCCTCCGGCGGCAGAAATCACTATCAGTTTCAGACTTCCTGGATGGCTTCGGAGCTGCCCACAACCTGTTTGATGCCTTGCCCGAACTCATCCCCAACCCCTCCATGAACCACCAGCTCTTGCTGGCTGAGCCAAAGCAGAGGACCAGAGAAGACACCTCCGCTTCCATCTCTGCAAATTCCACCATGGAAAGCATCCATGGACACACTAATCAACCTCTCAAGAACCCTAATTACAGCACTGATGCAGGAATCCAATTCCAAGATGAATTCTCCATGCTGAACCAGAGGTTCTTCAACCAGCAGCTACTGCTCAACTCCCACCTGGGATTGCATTAGCCTTGGCCTGCAAATGAATCAAGAAAACAAGCAGAAGAACATACAATTAGAAGAAGAAAAAAAAATGGATGAAGAATTATATAATTTTTTGCAAGATTTTTTTTTGTTATTTGCAGTTTAAAGCACACTGCAGGAGATTGATTAATCAGTAGCTCTGTGAAAATGACTTGATGATCATTATACTGCTTAATAAAATTTTTATAGAAGAAGTTTCTTCTTTGAAATACTATAAAACTATGAAACCCATTGATTTGGATGTAAATTAATTGAGAATAGTGGAAGAAAAAACTTAGACTTTAGGGCCTAGTCAAAAGTATAATTTTATGAATGTACTAGAGAGCCACATCAGCATCCTACTTAAAGACATAGACAATGACTTCAAGATGATGGTGTGTCAATTCGAATTACTACTGGAAGTGTAAAGAACAGCACACATAAATTCTTACAAAGTCTTGGAATAGCATTTGCGAGTGCTCAAGAGTGCAACTCCGAGCACTAATAGTACATAAAACACGAGTTTTATTGTTGTTTTCGATGGAAGACATGAGTTTTGGTAGGCGGGGAATGATAGAGGATCTACTATTGAGAAAGAAGGGGTCGGCGATATAATTACCATCATTATAAAGACTATTGCAACATGATGAGAGATGAAGTGGAAGATGCAGGAATTCATGATCTCATACAAGAAGACAGGCCTCTCAGCTCTCACTGAAAGAAGAGAATTTAACCACCGACACAAAAGCATCATCAGCAACTGGAAGTTTTGCAAAAGCACAAAAGAATTAAACATGCATCATATCAAACTTAACATAGAAATTTATAGATAGTTTGAATTCAAACGCCCAGAATAATTAAAAATGTATCATCTCAGACTTAACATGAGGCTCAGAAGCAACATGTAGCCAAAGACAACTTGCCTATAGCATCACTCTCTGTGACTCCTACTTAGCAAACAGGGAGAAATTTGTGTAGGCAAGTCATCCTTGGCTGCAACTTACTTCATGTGCCTAATGTTAAGACATAGATGAACCAAGCAATGCGTGCATTTCCTCTCAAAGTCTACATCTAGAATGAGCTGAGGAGAGACAGAGAAAGCAATGCAGAGAAGGGAGAAACGGGGATGGATGTGGAAGAGCCTTTCCAGCTCCTTATATAGGGTCTCCTCTCACACCAGTCCAAATGTTTAATGTTGTTCTGGGGGATTAAACAAATATGAATCAGATTGGAGGGAGATGTTTCGAGTACAAAAAATAGAGAGCCTCCAAATAAAAGCAGAAGGAACAAGAACATGAAGAGCTGCATGCCAACAGATAAAACAAAGATATCTTTCAGCAAGAACACGTGCAGTTGTCATCAAAAAAGATAGCATACGTATCTCATGGATTCTCTGAGAGTTGGAATTTTGTCTCCTTTTACTTAATTGAATGACAAAGCATTTGTTAAATGCACATGGAGGATGAAGGACCACCCTTAAGTTAATAATATTCATCCTGAGGAGTAACTTTTATAAATTCTAGAGCAGAAACGATTGGTTGTTTGTTTATAAAGTAATGCTTGCACCAACCCGATGCAAATCCATACCTCAAACCACCCATTTTAGGCAAGTCATTGGTCCAACTGGCACAGCATGAAGGGACCACATGAAGTGATTTGTTGCTCACTCACAAGAAATATGATATATATATACGAACACACAAGCAATTCTATTGATCTTAGTTTGATAACAGTGATTCAAGTGATTTGAATCCATGTAACTAGGGGGATTGAAACATTTCATTAGTGTTGTCGCAGAAAAAATTAAACATATATGCGTTTTCATAACACAGGTATTGTATTTGTATGATGCGACTCGTATAGAAACTTACTTGTAATGAGGACATAGCTTCTATGTGAAAAAGAAACCAAGAGAAAAAATTTATGAGGGTTGCAGAATTCGGATGAGAAATTTACCTCAGATATGCATTCCGCAATAAAATATAAATGGTGCTGCTCTAAGTGACTTGCTTTTTTCCCATCATTTATTCTTAATAATTGGCCTTTTCCCTTTTCATAATTCTGATTTATATCTTCAAGTGAGGATAGAAAGAAAATTGCTTTTCAAACCATTTTGTCCAAACTCTGCCAACCTTCATCATAGCCAGTATGGATAAAAAACAATCAATCAGCTTGGAACCAGAGAAGGCGTTGGTTTTTTATCCTTGCCTGCTGATCTATGGTCCCTAGTATCTGTGCCAATCCGGGTGGCAGGAACCTTCAGTATTATTGAATACCATATTACCATGTAGCCTACACTAATTAATTTCATACAACAGACTGCAAAAGGCTACAAATTTGTTCTAAAACTAGTAGCATAAAAGAGCATTGAAATAGCTATGTTAACCTTTCAGCACATAACATTTTCAAAAGCAGAATAATAACTTGTTTCTGGCAGATTATGTTGAGAAAAAGGTTGAAACCAAAATACAGCTTAACTTTTGGTTTTAATGCAACAAAGATAGTGTGATCACCATGAGTCTTCGACACACCATGGAGTGTATAAAACAATACAAATTGTAGAAGGTAATGACCACCAAGAAAATATTGAAACATCTAGAAAATATAAAAATTCTACATTCTGGAATTCTATATAATTACACGTTTCCCTTTGTAGATCCAAGAAGCTAAGGCAATATCAGGTTTCGACCTTCTTAGTTCTCCTTTTATTCTTAGATTTCATATCATCTTTATCATTTCTAAATTGGCAGCTTGGACCATCTAGGTGGTCACCTACTCAATTTGTTGATTGCAAACTCTAAACTAATTTGAATTTTTATATTGTACCATGACACTAATTAAGAATTACTTGATTGTTATGTAATATTGTTGCATTCTCTTACAATGTGTTTTCTTTCAATTTATAATTTTAATGATGTTACGTGTTTACTTATTAATTACCACTTATTTGATTGTAAACTTGTTTTCATTGATTAATGTTCTTTATTAGGTATACATACGTTGGTCATTCTTAATGCTAATATCAATCTATTTTAGTTTAATATTGTTTAAACTAAAATAATTCCACATTTTGTAAAAAGTGCTTTTTTTCTTCAAAAGGTGGAATTCCAGCCCATACTCTTATTGTGCATTTTGAGGAAGATGAATGGAAAGAAAAAGATTTTAAAGAAGATAGTGTTGGTGCAGTTTGCACTTATAGTCAAACTTAAGTTTTGATGAATGACAAATAGGTTAAAAGTTGTGTGGTCTAACATATCTGTGGAGATTGCAGGTTTTCGATCTGGGACGTTCGACTCCCGGTGTCTCGATCCAGGACGTTCGACTCCCGGTGTCTCGATCCGAGATGTTCGACTCCCAGTGTTTGATCCGGGATGTTCGATTCCCGGTGTCGATAATCCGGGATGTGAGTGATCCGGGATGTTCGATTCCTGGTGTGGCGATCCAAGATGTGCGATTCCAGGTGTGGTGATCCAGGATGTGCGATTCCTGGAGCGATCCGGATGTTTGATTCTGGTGTCAAGTTCCGGATGCTGGTGCCAGAAGCACCAAGATTGAACCTGGTTTTGATTATGGCAAAGGGCAAAGCTAAGTATGTTTTGTGGACTAATGTGGTTACTAATTGTGCAAGAAAGTCCTAAGATAACTAGGCATGAAGTCTTGACCTGCAGGGTTGAGCACGAAGTCTTGGTCC
>JBBPFQ010000126.1:9502325-9516674 GCA_037974815.1 Kaempferia elegans | reverse complement strand
ATTGCAGAATGAAGTACTCGACCATTTAATTAATTAGTTATTATTATTATTATTATTATTATTATTATTAACGGGGCTATCGGGGCGGATTCGGGGATGGGGATAGCATTCTCATACCTGCCCCAAATCTGCCACGGAGATTTTTTCAAATCCCCGAACCCGAACCCGATAATACTCCTCGAACCCGCCCGATTTCAGATTTTCCCCGCGGGGCCCCGAACCCACGGGGAAAATTGCCATGCCTACTCGTTCGTCTCAGTGTCTCCGTCAATCCGTCCTTAATCCAATTCAGAAGAGATAAGTTACAGATGATTACTAACTATTAATAACTTTTTACCAAAAGGCGCAAGTAGGAATTGGTATTTACCAAAAGACGTACCATAGTTTGAAATGTACCAAAAGGCGCAAGAAAAAATATGAACTTTTTTTTTTTACCCCTGCAACCAAAATGACAGTCACATTGGGCATGATATTTTCATATCAGGCTCGCGTTGGACCTGATATCACAAAATATCAGGTCCACGTTGGCCTGATATGATAAGATATCAAACCCAATGTTGTTGGAATTTTAGTTGCAGGGGTAAAAAAGGAAGTTTATATTTTTTCCTGCGCCTTTTGGTACATTTTAAACTATAGTACACCTTTTGATAAATACTAATTTGTACCTGTGTCTTTTGATAAAAAGTTGAACTATTAATACAAATAAATAAGATATAAGTGTGACAATTTCTCGTAACTTAATATCTCGACATTCTTATACGTAGAGAAATATGGTCTTCACAAGGTTTGACAGTTAATCATAATAGTTAAGATATTCCTTAGCAACTTCTGAAAGCCATGTTTAAGGAAATTGTGAGGATCCATCAACTAACTCTTCTTGTAAAATTTGTGGTACTTCGTTCTAAATTATATAAATAAAAGATAAATTACAGAATGAATTTATACCTAACTGTCAAATAGCCAAAAATTAGAAAGAATTTTTTTTTTCTATCCCAAATCTACCACCCTCTAAGTCTACAACGGACAACTAAATTTGGTCACTATCTTGTACATAGAGAGGATTTGAGAGTGACGTAAAAATTGCTATTTTGGGAAAAGAATATTTTCCTAATTAACAATAAAAAAAATTGTTGTTCTACTGCCTCCGGCTTTCTCCCGCCAATTCCATAGCTTCGTCTGACGTTTCCCATGGCGGTGGAGACTGAAGATCTGCTCCTCCTGGTCCGACGGCAGATCGAAGAGATCAAGACGCTCACTCACCGTGCCGCTGCCTACTCTGCTCTCCTTCAGGCCCTCCACCTCGGCGCCTCCGACCATCCTCCTTCCCTCGAAACCCTCGCCGATTCCTTCCCGCATCTCCTCCCCCTCCTCCTCTCCGACATCCACCACTGCGACGAAGAGACGTACGTATACTTCCCTTCTATTGCTTCGCTTCCTTAATAATCCAGTATGAGTGCTCACCGTCTATTCGCATTCTGTTTCGGTGCCCTAAATCAGCGCCGCGTATTCTCTGAAGTGCCTCGGCTTCATGCTGTATCACCCTTCTCTCGTAACGAAGATTTCAGGTCTAAAAATGTCTTCTTTTGATCTTTTCCCCCCAATTTTCTCATGCCTAGTTTTTGATGTTTCATGTGAGTGTGCCGGGCTTTGCAGAGGACGGCGCGATCCTGGCCCTGGAATCGCTTGTGAAACTGATAACCATAACAAGGATGAAGGTTGGACGCTTTTGGTTTTTTCCATGTAGTAATAGGTGATCGTGTCCCTATGAATCAGTGATTAATGGATTTATTGTTTCTCATTGCAGCATATATGTAACTTGGGTGTGTGGTGCTTCTCCGTTCAGCAAATAGGACCTCCGGCTGTCAAGTTCTGCTTGCACTTGATATTGGAAGCCATTATTCACGCCCTTGACAACCCTTTTGGTTCTCTGTCAATCACATATGAGGCCACTCAGGTCAGGTTTTGCTCCTCATATCTGTCTTTAATGAGGAGACTATAATATATGCAGAAGACTGTGTCATGTCCAGTCATATAGATGTATCCTCTATAGGCTCATTTGTTAGACGTATAATCAGTTTATTATTTGGGCCTTGATAATTTTGTATCTTGGTCTTCTTACATTTTTCCCCCGCTTTGATGATATCGTCATCAAACACTGACATTGTTATCTCATCTTCCATCCATTGCATTGCCCTTGCAGGGATAATGTAGGATGAATACAACATATATGAATGCCCTGCTTATCATGCTAAGGACACTTAAGTTGACAACGTCAAGACATGATTATTATTTAGGTGAAAGTAGCTTTCGCCTTTCAGTAATATGATAATCCATTTTGTTTAAGAATGAGTACATTATGAAGATAGTTTGTTGGAGTATATTCAGGCAATATGGCCTCTACAAATTGTTTGGATATGATCGTAAGCTTAACTGCAAATGCACACTTTGCTTTGTTTACTTTGGTTCTTATGATGAAAGAATAAACTGAACATGCAGTTATTTGTCATATTTTATTCTGTTCTTATTGGTGCTACTTCTTCTATGTGAATACATCCCAAAAAATTATATTAACAACATACATAATCAGCATTCAGGATAATAATTCTTTGCTGAGAAGAGGTGTTATTGCTAATGGTGATGTATGCAACAGGAAGTCTGCTAACAAAGTTTGAAGTGAAATCTGAAATTTAATTAGTATTGTTAATGCTAATTGGGGATATAAAGAAATGAATAACAAGGTTATCAGAAATGTTAAAATCAAGTAGATTCTAAATGATTTTTTTTCCCCCGGAGAGAGATTCATCCAACATTATGTAAGAAAGATATGATAAGAAATTGCATAGATACTAACTTCTACTTCCCATATATTACTTTAATACCTATTATTTTGGAAAAAAAAAAAAAAAGAGGAAAAGATGGCTAGCTCATCATTGATTAGTCTAAGTAATCCAGAGAGCTGCATATCTAGTAAGAAAATTAGCCCAAAGTAATAAATGCAATGGTAGCAGATGTACAAAGTGAAAAAAAATAATATCCATCAATTATAGTTTATTCATTTGCTTCATCAGAAAAGTAATTCACTTCTTTCTTTGGCGGCTCTGCCTAACCAGGAGTGGCCATTTAAAAGCCAGCTTTTCAATGGGAAATTTTGAACCATATTTCTTTAAAATGATTTTTTTTTTCATTCCATAAGACACATTTCTATGAAAAAGGAATGTGTTGCCCTGCATAGCTTTCCATGTCTCCCTCCTTGAACGAAACGTAAAAAACAATTATCAACAGGAATATTAAAGATCTTGCTGCTGTAGTTCCAGCATGCTTCAAAGGGCTGCATTTATTAAATAGATGAGTGATATTTTCCTTCTTTCCATTACATAAGTCGTGAGATTCATCACTTATTGTGATGCCCTTCTCCAGCAAAACATCTCTTATAATTATTTGTCTGAGCAATACCTTAGTGAGCCTGGCATAACCATCTCAGAACAATATGCTACTTCACTAATACACATTTTGTTTCTAAAACTTGCCATAAAGATGATTAATGGCAATCCTACCGCAGAATTTTGCATTTAGTAATTTGTGATGCTACTTGTAGATTTGTCTCTAAGTTCTTTATGCCCTTATTCTAGGCTTTAATGGCATTATCTAAGTTTTCTGTGGAAATGAGAAGCATGTCAAACATTTGGGTTCTGCCACTGTGCAGAAGACTTACTAGCAACAACAAGAGAGAAAGGGATATAGCAGAGAGATGCCTCCTGAGGACAAAATCCATTATATGCCCTTCGCCAACTATTCTTTCCATGGTACTCTCATTTTTTGATATTTTTATGGAATAACTTACACAGTGCTTAATCTTGCAATTTGTCATCTTTTGTCACAATGCTATTTCAGTTGGCATGCTTGTTGGAAAGTTCCATATCCAATTTTTTTTTTACCTCCTGTTCAAACTCAATTTCACAACACAAAATTCCGCTTAAAGCATACTCCTTATATGAAGATCTCCTCCCACTCGAGCTAATAAAAGTTTGAACTTGCACACATCTTTCAGCATTTGATGATTGTTTTATTCATTGTAAAACTTTTACATTTTGGTTCTAACTCCTATTCAGCAAGCGTTGAATGTCAATATTTATTCACAGATCTTGCTTCACAATATTGATCAGTCTTCTATTATGATGGCAGTGGTATATACTTGATAGTTCTTATGTTTTTATATTGGTTGACCAATTAGAGTTTATTAGCTTGACCTGCCAACTAAGTTTTAGGTGTTTTCCAGATGGATTGAACCACATTGGAAACAAATTGTTGCATCTCTATGTTTTCCTTCGGAAAAGTATCAAACTTCTTCCTCTAGTAAGACTTTCTGAGCTTATATATATTTTTGTTGCTTCTCTCTCTCCTTTTTGAACAGGCAGTGACATCTGAGGTTAAGCGAAAACTTCTTCCAACAATGATGGACATGATGGAAGTTACACAAGATCAAAGACAAAAAATTGCCATTATCCAAGCTTGGGGATGGTATATCAGCCTTCTTGGTTCCGACGCACTTAAAGATAGACATTTAGTTAATAAAATGCTCAAAATTCCTGAGCAAACATTTGTTGATCCTGATATTCAAGTTCAAGTGGCTATGCTGGTAAGCAGGTTAAACTTGTGCATCATTGTCAATGGATCTCGTGTTGTCAGTCTTTTGTTGAAATATTGGGTATACAGGTTGCATGGGAATCTTTAATCGATGCACTTCTGCCATCTCAGTTTACTGAAATTTGGATAAATATAATTCAAAATGCGATTAATCAAACTAGACCAGCAACTGCTGCCACTCCTGATGTAAAAATTGATGGTCTGCTTAGAAGAATAAAAGTTCTGATGACCCCCATACATGGAATCTTATCAAGCAAATGTGATACATCAGTTATGTTGCGGTGTTTGCTTACATGGAAGTATCTTCTACATAAATTGGATCTTTCTGTAAACCATCCTTCAGTTATAGCCACCACGTTTTGGCAAACTCTTAAAGTGGTATTTTTGAAGGGACCACCCAGTGATGAGAACAGGCATGTTTGGAACACTTGCATTGATTTGCTTGATGAATTTCTTTTGTCAAAACTTACTGTTGGCGAAAGGATCCTGAATGGCGAGAAGCTCTCACTCTTTCCAGTTGAACAAGCTGACCAATCTGGAGCAGTGGATCGTTGTATCAAGTGGTTGCCATGGGATATTAAGGACCTGTGCGACCAGTTAAATGTGGTTTTCTCCATCATCGTTCCTGAAAATTTTGAGATTATGACAAGTGAATGCAGAAGTCTGACACTAGATGCTGGCTTAAAGATTTACAGATCAGTTTTGAAGGGTGTTCAAGCTGAGCTAAAAAGAATTCCTGAATGCCACGAGAAGGTCAGCATTTACATTACTACCATATCTAAGTTTATAAAAGAGGTTCGCGAAACTATGGCATCAAACCATAGTGCCAATCAATACAGTGACTTTTCATTGGTACATGTTCAGCTTACAGAGGCAACAAGAGATGAGCTCAAACATTCACTACTATCACCCTTCAACATAAAACAGATTGGTTCTTAAGTACTTCGCCAACTCAAAACAAACAAAATAAGGAGTTTGGAGGACACACTTCTCAGGATTCGACGATACGGAATTCATGTGTGAGGCTGTTCCTAAGGAGGTGGTGCCATACATGTATGTGGAGCAAGACTGTCAATGTGTGCATCATACTTGCAATACAGGGGAGATGAGATTCTTATGATTCCGTATTGTTCGCTTCCTTACCGATGTTCTTGTTCCGATCGATCTGATCAATGAATTTCGCATATTGTATCTCCCAACCATCTCATTCTGAATTTGGATCAACAACAACAAAATAGTGACATGGTATTGGCACTTCTTTGCCTGAATTTGTAAGAAACCACTAATTGGCTATGTGAGCATCCACATATATTTGCTAATAACAAATATCAATGAGTTATCTTTTATAAAAAATTTTAAAGAAACTCTTTTTTTTTATTGGAATCAAATGCCCAAATAAATTGATCTGGATGTTAAGAAGCGAAGAGTTTCTGACAAAATTTTCAAAAAGGCAAAGTCCGACGTCACCTCGGGCATATAAAGTTCCGAGGTCATTTCGGACGCATAAAGTCCCGAGGTTAATTCAGACTCATAAGATCCCGAGGTCACTTCACACGCACAAAGTCCCGAGGTCACCTTGGGCATGTAAAAGTTCTGAGACCACCTAGGGTAAACAGTAGCCGGGAACCCCTCGGGCATAACTATGGACCATATTATAAAAAATCCATATCCTCCTCCCCGGGAATTCCGGTGAAGATTAATGCTAAAAAGGGAGAGAGAGATTTTATCATTAAGGTAAACATTTATTACCGATTATTTTCTCATGATTAGGGGGACGGAAAATCAGGGAATAAAAATAGCGAATATTCTCTCTAAATGACAACGCCTATAAAAAGAACAGTTGCCGACACATGAACATCAATGCCAGCTCAACCCTAATTGTGGGAGAAGGGACATCCGCCTAGAAAAAGAATAAGAAACTCTAGGTAAAGTTTCTTCTAAGTTTTTCCTTCTTGCAGACAATTCATTTTTTTCTTCCTGACTTGAGCGTCGGAGGGGTTTCCGCCGGAATTCTTCTGGTAGGTTTCTTTAACGCTCGTGTTAATTTCACAGGGCCTTATACCTTCTTCCTCGTCGTCCTCCACTCCTTCGGCTGCCTCTTCGACTTCGACTTCGACTGTCCATGTAATTCTTCGCCGGAACATAAATCTTTCTTTCATATATATATATATATTTTTAAAATGCCTCTAATTTTATTGTATATTAGTATTATTTTATAGAAGAAAAAAAGCATTAATGAAATAAAATTGTGTTTAGGAGATTTGCCAGAAAAATAACAACAAATTAATTCAAGCACGAGAATAGCACGCGTTGATAAAAACGCGACCCAATCGGGACCGCTTCCTCTCCTACCGTCTTCGTCCTCTCTCCTCTTTTCCTTTGCATCTCGGCATCTCTCTCACTATTTGTATATACTCGCCGACTTCTTCTTAGCTCTTCCCTCTCCGCCCGTCGAAATCTCCTTCTCCGGCGGAGGAAGCGACGGCGATCTGCAAACTCCACTCCTCCACTATCTTTCTAATCTTCTTCTGCTCTTGTCCATCTCTCCTCCACGCGGAACCCTAACCCTAGCTTGCTTCCCCTCTTCAAAACCTCACAATTGCCGCCGAAACCCTTGCTCATACCCCGCCCTAGTTTGCAGCGGGATCATCGCTCTCCCCTAATTCCTCCTTCCCCTGTCGCCACTTTGCCCATCTTATTCGCGGGGCTCGCTGCTCCGGATCTGATCGGACGTCTCCGATCTGAAGAATGGAAGCCAAGGATTCGTCAGATTCTTCATCAGCCTCAACGGCCTTGGCTGGGAGCAAGGATGGGCTTGCGAACGACGAAGGGAATCTCTCCGATGCCGAAGGGCTGGCCAAGGAAGCTGCTTTCCTATTCCAGAACCGGCGGTTCCAGGAGTGCGTCGATGTATTGAACCATATTCTTGAAAAAAAGAAGGGTGATGCAAAGGTGCGTCTGATTTATCTTCTTTATGATACTGGGATTTTGCAGCCTGGTCAATTTCTGGTTAGGTAGGTTGGAAATACTTTGTTGCTTTTGCTAACAAATTCGATTCTTTGTTACTTACGCCTATCATGGTCCTTTTGTTGTTTCTTCCTCACCTTTATATTCCCAAAGGATGTGCTAATGTGCAATTCCTATTAACTCCTGAAAGTTGGAATGCCAACTTATGGTTTTAGGACTTTGAATTGTATCAATTGTTTCTTTTTTTGTATATTTATGAAAATCTTCTAGCAGGTTGAGCTGGCGAATTAACATAAATTTTCAATTAAAACTGTGCTTGAATGAGGTTCTAAAAAAGATGGAGAGAAGACGAACATGGCTCACACATGATTTTAGTGGTGTAAGGATAGCTTATTTGTCAGCTAGTAGAGATTTTATAACTTCTATGAGAGGATTGCAGAAAGTTCACGACCAATGCTGGGATTAATTTTTCTGTTTGGAGACTTAGTAAAGGACAAGTGAAAAGCATCAAGATTTAACTTTTTCTATGGTCAATCTTGCTTAATGGACCTTTTTAAACTTTCATTCTGTGTTGTTTGCTGGTGAATTCATTAGGAAGAAGATTTTACTGTAAGCGTGTGTGAACTGTAGATTTTAGAGGTTAGGAGCCTTCATTTAGTGTCCTTAGATGTTAACTTGTCAAGATTAGACCTCAAGGTGCACTTATCCTTTCTTGCACCTGAACTTCCATAAGGCATCAACTGTAATAAAGTTACTGTGTTTAGTTGCATTTACTTCACAGTATCATTACTTTGTGTGTGCCACCAGGATTCATAAGCCTCTAAATTGAGTTTACTTGTTTAGCATGTCTTAGGCATTGTACTGGCTCTAATATCTAGTTGTTTTATTATACACTTCAATTATTATGTCATTAATTTAAATAATCTTTTACTCATGTTAAGGATTTTACACCATATTTTACTTGGTCTTTCTACATACCGAAGTCAATTGTGGTAGTTATACAAATAAAAAATATTAAATCATGCAAGTTTACTATTTTAACTGAAATCTCAATGTTTCCCAGAGTATGATACAAGATGGTTTTCATATGTAAGAAGAAGATGCCTAATTTGGTACCCACACTTCTAGTTTGTGTGTATGATTATGTGCAAAGTCTTTTTCACAGCTTATCTTTAGCCAACCCTGAATAGCTGTGACTCAGGCCTTGATGTTGTTTCTCCTGTCAAAATGCATCAATTATCTCTTATACAAAGCAAGTATATTTTTTTCTTAAATCAATTCATTTGTAAAGTATACGATGATTTGTTGTTGAGTTGCATACAATAGAAGAGTATGTTTATTCACCTATGTACATTTCTTCTTTGAGTAAACTCTTTGCTATACTTTTTCTATTTATTTCAGGTTCTTCATAATATTGCTGTTGCAGAATACTTGCGAGATGGTTTAACTGATCCTAGGAATCTTCTTGTTGCATTAGACAAGCTTAAAGTAAGTTGTACTGAACTTTGGCCAATCTATTATTTGAATTAATTCCTGAAGAAATTTTCATACTAACATCTTCTCAACTTCATACTAACATTCTTGAGGAAACTAACTATATCAACATTAAAATTACGGTCATATTAAACCTATCACAGTATGATCATATTACACTTGTGGGTATCTATCTTTTTCAGAAACTGAAAAAGATAATTAAATCCATATCTATCCATTCAATTAATATTCTAGAATATTCTTTCACTAATAATGTTCATGCAATGAAAAGCTATTTTCCTCCACTTGCACTTTTGACTAACTTACTATTTTGGTTACAGGAACAAAGTGAAAAGCTTGCTCATTCTTGTGCGGAACAGATTGAGTCTGAGAATAACAGTGGAAGAGATATGGTTCCATGGTCTAAATCAAATAGAGCTTCAAATCATAAAAGTTCTGCTATAAATGGCAGCAGAGTCTTCTATGCCTAAGAGTTTGACACTTCAGTAACGTTGCTAAACATAGTATGTATTACTTTGTATTTCGACAGAATTTACCTATCCATAACCTTTTATCTTTCATTTTTTTTACTTATATCATCATGTGTTTCATAAAATCATATATTAGAGAAAAATATCATTTCTCTATATCTTAATTGCAAAAAGCAAATTATGGAAGGAATTCTATGTTCCTAGTTCACAAAAGTTTGAGGCAGAGAACATGTATGTGATTTTGAAGGATGATGTCATCTCTTAAAACAAGAAGTGGCTTTTTGTTTGGGTTAATATGACAGTTTTTGAGGCAAGAAAATCATGCTTCTTGCATCATTTTGAAGAATACTTATATTCTTTAAACACTTTTCTATCATTTCTTGATTTTTTCATCACTATCATAGGCTATTGACATATGCTTTCCTTGTCTACAATGAAAACGCCTTATGTTCTTTTGAACACTTGTCTATCATTTTCTTTGGATTTTTCATCACCATGAAAGGTTATTTACATATGCTTCATTGACTGCAGTAAAAAATAAAGATGAAGTGGGTGCTACAGACAGCTTGTGCATCAAACCAATTGATCTGAAGCAATTTTTCAATGTAGATGAGAAGATATACGACTATAAGAACTTAAAGGCAGACTGCATGTAATTCTCTTTTGGAGATGATTCGACCAAACGATGAAATGCAATTTCTCGATGATGCAATAGGAAGCACGGTTGCATGATTATCTAAATTTATAGTATTGTATGATACATATTTTACTGATTTGTATGGATTGAAAGTTTAATTATTGTTATGTAATAGCTAGTTTGTGGAGATTTTGTATCTTGTTTTGGATTTTAAACCTTTTGTTTTGGTTTAATATAAAATAATTACTTTAATTATTTTTGTGTGTGGATTAGACTTAAATTTGTACTAAATTCACTTGATATATTATTTTTGTTATTGAAATTTATTTTTTTTAATATAGATAAGAACATCAACAGCGTACGTTTGCATGCTGTGGATTACAATAATAACAGCATGCATTTGCATGTCGCGGATATTATTATCCGCAGCACACAACGTACGCCGCGGATAATAATGTCCATGGCGTGCATTGCTCGCTGCAGATAATCATATCCGCGGCGTGCATTGCGCGTTGTCAATAACCTAAGACTTTTAACAACTTTTAATTGTGCAGCATACAATGCATGCTGCGGAAAGTATATTTGCACGCTGCGAAAAGCTATTTTTGTTGTAGTGTAACCACCAGGTGTCTAGTCAACCTTGATCCAACTGGATTTCCAATGTCTGGCTTCACTCACCAAGACTTTTCACACTACCTAGCTTCACTCACTATGGCTTATCACCTGACTTCACTCACCAGAATTTTCTTACTATCTGGTTTCACTCACAGGGACTTTCACTAGGCTTTACTCACTTAAATTTTCAATTGCCTAGTTTCACTCACCAAGACTTTCACCAGGCTTCACTCACCAGGACTTGTAACTGCCTAGTTTCACTCACCGAGACTTTCAGTCTACCCAGCTTCACTCATCGAGACTTTTCACACCAAGTGTCTGGTCAACACTGACCCACTTGGATTTTCTCAACTGTCAACCTTCCTGTTGGACTTGTCGTTACCTAACCTCCAGTGAGGACTTTTCCAGTCAAGTATTCGATCAACCTTGACCTACTTGACTTCCATTTGACAATCACCCAAATAAACAATTGCACATTCAATCTCCATACATTGTCAAACATCGAAACTCAAACTTGAGCCAATTCATGCTTGGTCAAATAGGTCAACTTGACCCATGGACAATTATGTAGATGTAATCATATTTTGATGTGTGTGTCAAAGAGTTTTAGTTAGATTTTCATATTGCTTTGATATGTGTTTGAGTCATGCAGGACTTGGAGAAACATAGGAGAAACTTTGTGTGGCCAAGTGTGAAGAATCTCATCCAAGGGCTCAGTTCCTTGAGTCACTGAAGGATGGTGCATCCGAGGGACTGCCAGATAAGGAACAGCTGAGTGGAGCCGAGGGAAACGGACTTCAAGGCAACGTGAAGGATGGCATGGAAAGGAGTCACGGGCTCAAGTGCATCTGAGGGACGAAGGCCAAGGAAGAGGGCTTCAAAGGGCGACTCCGGAGAGGATGAGTGTGAAGGATCGTAAAGTACCAGTTGATTGGCACAAAAACCAATCGAATGGTACTGAGTTTAGAAACACACACAAGGTTTTGTGCTCAACGGCGGTGAAGAACAGTCAACTGTCCAATCAACTACCTCATGATCAGTCGACTAATTAGTCGAATGGTAAGTAGTCGTTAGCAGAATCACAAATTTTGTAGGGAGCCATTGTGAGTGACCAACGGATACACCAGTCGATTGATGTGTTTTCTATTCGACTGGTGTCAGAGTTTAATTGAGTTTGTATTCAACTCTCTCCTCCTATTTAAGGAGAGCTTGGGGCATGATAGAAGGTTGGTGCTCTAGTGATTATTTCTCTGAGAATTGCCCAAGCTTTCAAGCCTTCCCTTCCTACCAATCTCACTCATTATCTTGTAGAGAAAGAGAACCTTTATGAGAGGTTTACTTCACCGAGAAGGAGATTCATATTGGAGGCTTGTGTGTGAGTATGGATCCTTGGATTAGTCATCTCCTCTATAGGTGGAGACCAAGTAAATAGATTATGTTAGCATTGTCTTCTTCTTCCTTGTTTTGTTCAGTTTATATTTGTATTTCCACTATGTAACTAACGACCTTGTAGAAAGAAAGTAAGTTGGGTGCATCATCTATTCAACCCCCCTTCTAATCGGTCATCAAATCCTAACAAGTGATATCAGAGTCACATACGCCTTTGACGGACTAATCACCAAGAAGAGCAACAAAATGGCTTGCTCAAGCATTCATCCACCGAAATTCGTAGGAGACTTCTCTTATTGGTAAAAGAGGATGGAGATATTCTTCAAAACTGATTTCAATATCATAAAAATAATGGAGAATGGTTTTGAAGTGTCTAGGGACGAACACAACATGATGATCAACAATCAAGGTGAACAAAGAAGCAAAAGGAAGAACATCTAGCAAATTCAAGGGTGATGCATCATCTTCTCAATGTTCTTCCCCAACAAGAGCTAACAAGGATTGGAGACTACTCAAGTGCCAAAGACCTATAGGAAAAGCTAGTAGAGCTCCATGAAGGCACATCGGAGGAAAAATTGATAAGAAGAGATCTTCTCTAAACTCAACTCAATAGCGTCAAACTCGAAAAAGGAGAAAAGGTATCTACACTCTATGCTAGAATTAAAGAGATTTTAAATAGACTAACAAGTGTAGGTGAGAAACTCTCCAAAGCCATCAATGCCTTCCCAAGAACCTCTACATGGACATCGATTATAGATTCATTCTACATTTCAAAGGATCTAGAGAAGAGCTCCCTAGAAGAATTTTTCTCAACAATGGAGCTTCATGAAACTTGCATCGAAGGATTGGATGGAGAAGCTCAATGATTAAGGGGAGTATCTCTAGTAGCCAACAAGGAGAAAGGGAAGAAGTAGAAGCCATCATCCCCATCATCATCAGACTTCGAAGATTCATGTGCCTCAATGGATAGTGACCAAGAGGAATACATGGTGAGAAAGATGAGAAAAGTATTTAAACATTTTTCTTCTAACAAGTCTCATGGTAGGAAAAGCTCAAGGGGCAAGAGTAGGACAAGAAAAATTATTTGCTATAATTACCATGAAGAGGGACATGTGAGAGACCAATGTCCTCTCTTAAAGAAGAAAAAGGAAGAAAAGAAGAAGACCTAAGAAAAGGAGAAGAAGGTCCACAATTTAAGAGCTACTTGAAATGATCCATCTTCATTGGAAGAGGAAGAGCACCATGTAATCAATTTGGTATTGATGGGAATTGATGACTTATCCACCACCTCATCCGAAGTAGAAGAAAGAAGCTCAAGTGAAGAAGAAGAAGAAGGGAGCTCTTGTAAAGGGGGAGGACAAACATCGGACTCGGACATCTCGGTAAGTGAGGTTTACAAACTTTCCTCTCATATTTTAGTTAAAGAAATTTCAAATTTAACTAAGGAATTATTTAAAGTCAAAAATAAAAATAAAAATGATATTATTGTCTTTGAAGAAAAATTAGAATCCATGTCTACTAAGTATTAGGACCTATGCGTCGGCTAGAGGGGGGTGAATAGGCCGGCACACTAAATCATTGCTCGTTTCCTACGTTGCTAGTGCACAGCGGAATACAAAGAAAAACTAACAACAAGGCTAAACTAAACACGACACAAGCAAACCTCAATGACACATCGATGTAACGTGGTTCGGAGAAAAACTCCTACTCCACGACTGTACGTAAGGTGGACGATCCCGATCCATCAGTGGATGATTCCCCGAACAACTTCTGGCTAGCTCGTGTACCTCCTTCTCGGTGGAAAAACCTCTCAACAATCTTTCTGAGACCTCTCGGATGCGCTTGGAATGATCTTGAGCTTGGAGACTCTAATTAGGGTTAACCACCTCTAATTTTCGTCAACCTTCACCAAGAACACAAGCTTGACTTATATTGGCGATCAACACATCCCTTGTTGATTCTGCCCGACGCAAGTCGACTGGTCCTATGACTGGCGACTGGTCCACGTGGATAAGTGATTGTTGCAGCACAACGGTCATATATCAGTCGACTGTTATAAGGCCAATCGACTGACAAGTCGACTATACTCGAACAGAAGCTCTCTGTTCACTCCTGAATTTGCCATCAGTCGCC
>JBBPFQ010000126.1:9434048-9455145 GCA_037974815.1 Kaempferia elegans | reverse complement strand
GTAAAAAACTATAATTATGAATGACTACAACGTTCAACGGCAAATTTAGTTGGGCAAGAATCTGCTAGCTTTAGAGTAGGGATACTTTTATAATAAAAAATCGAATATTTTTTTATGTTTTTAAAATGGAATACTCTTTTAATAATTTTTTTAAATGATATATTTTTTTATAATAATAAAAAAGTGTTTTTTTTTTTAATTTTTGTCAAATTCTATAGATTAGTCCATTGAGTTAAGAAATATTAATAGTTACTCATTATCCATCAGTCAAACTCTCAAGTTATGGTGCAATGAAGTTTCCTCGGGCGGTGCAGTGATTAAGTCATAGAAGATTGTCAGATTTTGAGGTCAAAACTCAGAACGTTCGAGCATACCTCCTGTATTGTCTTGACAATTTACATTAATGGCTAGTAATCACTTATGATTTATCTCCTCTGTATTGACCTAGGGACGGGTTGACGGGAGAACTGGAGGCAAGCGAATCACCTTTTACTACACAAGTTATGGTGTAATCAAATAGCGTTTAGTTATAATAGATTCAATTTTAACAAATATAATAATTATTATTATAGATTTCTCATGAAAATCACCTGCATATGTTTATATAATTTTGAATTAACAATTTAGTTTTAAATTTTTCAACGATGACTCATCTCAGCATCATCAACAACAATATTTTATCATTCAAGATTTAGAATTTAATATTTAGAAAAGAAAAAACAATACACTAGTGTAAATAAGGTCCATGCTTCCTCTTTCATTTTTATTTATATATTTGTTATAATTTTATATTATCTAACTGAGATATTTATTGATCCTGCAAAATGAATCATACACTAATAAAAAAATTTAATTATCAAAATTTAAAATCTTCAATTTTATCATAATTAATAATAAAATTACCATTACAAACAAAATTGATCTACTACTTCTATCTATAATCTATATAAACTAAATAAAAGTACATATAAAAATTATAAATTAATTGGCCCAAAATTAAGTACCAGCTAAAACTATAAATTATACTCATAATTTGATTATAATAAAAGGTGATTATCCTGATTCTAAGTATCTTTTACAATTTATCTTCAAATTATATAAAAGAAAGTATATAGTCGACTGTTAGGGATGTACACTCACAACTTGATGAACCAACCTGTTATGAGCAGAAAGCCTAATGATCATTGGTAGTTGTCCCGTAGTTGTCACCAAGTCTGCTCCACCGGAAGAACCAGCAGACAAAGTGGAGCCTTCTGAATTAATGCCATGCGATGTGTTTTGCCAAGTTTAGAATTTCAGGGAACTTCCAGTAATATCTATTGAGAGCAAAATTTTGCCTTCGTACATGCTCAAACATGTCAAGATAACAGCTAACAATTGATATCATTGAGTAGGAATTCACTGTTAGTTCAGTATAACTTGTGACAAATACAAGGATTACAGTGTATCATAAATCTTGTTTATGTTTCTTCCAAATTTAAAGTTTGGAGAACACAACTTTGCTCCCAAGCAGCCTCTTAGGGGGGTACATGCTTCACTACCCTACCGACATTTCATCTATCAACATCTCCACGATCACTTTGCGTCGATGAAATCATTTGCCATTGCAATTGCCAATACTGAGTACGACGTGGTTCTTCCCAGTCATTGCTACCCTTGTTCGTGGGAGAAGTACTCCCTTAGCTTCTTGTTTTCCATTTACAGATTTTTTGACAAAGTTATTTCCTTCTTGAATTGAGGTCGATATTGATAATCCAAATGGCACGAACAAATTATTTTCAGTCTTGAAGGAGCACGGTTGTAGTTTTCCAGTCCACATAAACAGCTGGTTTCCTTTCCATGTTCACTTTGGTGAAGTGACCATGGGGCACAGGAGTGCTTCCTTCGCCTCAATTGGCACAAGTTTATGCAATTTGGCATCTGAGTCAACTAGCTTCTGGAATTGAGTTGATTCGACAGTTTTGACCTGTAGAAAGTTTACTTAAATGTAAGAGTTTTTAATACTAATAAAGAGACTCTTAGATGAAGATAAATGCAAATGCTTACCAGAGAATTGTCCAAACTTGGACTACCAGTCTTGTTCCTCTTCTCTTGCATTGCTTTTTGGCGATTCTCATAAAAGCCAAAGTCATCCAATATGGATGTTTTAGCAGAATAGCTCTTGAAAATGTTCAACATTTCAGTACCTTGTGGAAACTTGACCTGAAATATTTAATGAGTAATTAGAATCAAATCCAGTAACATATAGAATACAGTTGTAGTGCTTAAGAAGGCTTTACATGTCATTTTAAGATCATTGAAAGTTCATGATGAATTAAGTAAAAACTAATGAAGGATGTAATACTAATTTCAACCAAATATTTGGTCACAAGAATCAATATTATGATCCTTAAACATATATTTTGACAACACAATCATCTAGGTAAATTATATGAAACAATACAACATGAAACACAAATCCTTCTAACAGGTAGAGAAGCATCAACACATTCACAGATGAAACTGTAAAGAGACATACCTCTTGTGTATCCCTGCTGTTTGTGATAGGCTTGTTCTCATTATTCTCCAAAATTATATGACGAAGTTGTGGATTTGGAACATCTTTAATTATATGCCACTTAACCGGGAAAAAGCCATTCCATTTGTCCTGTTGCCAAAAGTCCATATTTTTACTGAAATCAACTCGGCCTGTCATTTCCGCAACACCACAGAACTGACCACTAGCATTAACCTGAAGAACAAAATATCCAGAGGATTAAGCAAATAAAAAACTTCATAGCCAAGTTACACTCTTAGTAACTAAAATGTACGTGTCATGAAATCCACTTAGGAGATAGCAATACCAAAATCAAGGATCATTTTTTGCAAACATATTATTAGACCAACCTTTAGAAAAGAGAAGTTAGGTCCACTTACAGAAAAGAAGAGAAACACAGGACACTTTCCACCCTTTTCCACATTCTTTTCCTGTGCAGCTTGGAAGGCATTGTCTAGCCTTTTGTTCCCATTTGGAGTGCTTGCCCAGACATTGTATTTTATACTTTTATGAACATCGTCTTCGCTATATGATTTTATCACAAAGAACAAAGCTTTCTCATACTTTGTGATAAAATCAGGAGAATTGTATTCATCGCTGTTAGTAAGAGCAATCGATCCACTGTTATTATCATTCTTCTCAATATTAAGAATTTCTTGAAGACTATTGCAAGAGTGGGAGGTAGTTTTGCTGCTATTTGTTCTAGGACCACGGTTTTGCTCATTCAGCAAGTCAAGATCAGCAAGGCTATTTAGCTTATTTCTGGCTTTCATCTTTTCCTCATCAACCAAGCTACAATTCTTTTCTTTCACAGGAATTGCACTGCTTGGATAAAGCAATGCACCCTTTGTTTGGTTAGCATACGAACTGAATTTATTTACAGGAACAAAACCTTTTGATAGAGCAGCAGCAGGCGCCTGGAAACATTTAAATCGATGTAATAATTTAACAATGTGCTAACAAAGAATCTCAAGTACAATGTTACTAAAAAGCAAATCCAATAAGGTGGAAGCATTGCATGTTAAACAGAAAATTACCTTCTTCACAGATTTCTGTGTTTGGTTTTGAGTTGATACAGGATATGACAAATCAGATGCTAGTGAGGCCACTTTTGAAGTTGTTGAGGTTTTAGCAGGAGGAAAGTTATAACCATGGGATGAATGATTCGGTTTATAATGTGGATTTGTTGGATCCAAAGTAAATGTGCTTCCTTGAATCTCATCTTGGAAGAAAAAATATGGATCCCATGGGTGTGCAGGAATTAGCTCAGGTCCATAAGCAATTGGATGGGGATAAATTCCTGGAGAAACAACTGTTTGAGGAGAAACTGGACATGGATAATATGAGCCTTGTCCCCAAAATTGTCCATCAACACCATATGGTCCAGGTGAGAATGAACCGTAGTTGCTATATCCAGTTTGAAATCCTGGGAAATAGTATACCATTGATCCATTATCAGCTTGAATGGTCTGAAACAAGGACACAGAAAAATAGGTTAAAACAAACATCTTAACAAATCAATCAAGCCATCCATATGAAGTAGAAAATTTTAAGATAATACAGCGTTGTCTACCAGTTTCATAACTAGGAAGAGTGATAATTTTCTGTGATTTTTGCCCTTTTAAACTATTCCTAGATACCATGGGATGATGGATGTGTAAGGTTACTTCCAGAAAATAAACCAAAAGGTCAGCGTATGAAGACAAAGTAATCAAGAGGAACCAATTTAAGGTAATGTGGATGTGTTCAAAGTTCAGTTAAACAATTTAGTTAAAAGTTAGACGCTTAGAGAAAGATCCAAGCAAACCTTACAACTAAACAACCTTACTATGTCTGATACATGATGTGATAACATGCTCTCACATACTTGATAACAGAAATTGATTCATATGTAACCAAACTCAACTAGTAAGGAACAATGTCTAATTGTCAAAACAATTATTGCTGCGTATACAAATGAAGCCTATTCTAACCATCCATGGTGTTTTTCATGACCAATTACAGCAGGTGCAAAAGCCTGTAGACTGTAAATATCAATGCTTTCTAATCTAGCAATCTCATAAGTAACTAAAAATCTTTTTACCCTTCTTTTCGAAATGCTATTTCAAAAGCTCCTAAAAGAAATCTTGAAGGCCATAGAAAAAGAAATATAACCACAAAAAATACTACAGCACCACTGTGACAAAGATTTATGCGTAATATAAATGTAAGTATAAGCGTAGAAAAAACAGCAAACAAACTTTAGGGGCTGAAAAATGAATAGAATTACTTACAGGATACTCTGCTTGAACATTATCTGTTCCATGGTTGCAACATGAATTATCCCAATCCCCCATGGCACCATGAGACCCTATTTAAATCTTAATATGAGATGAAAATCCATAAAATAAATTGTGTGATTCAATTTACTTGGAAAGGTTTAAGGACAAACCTGGATAATAATAACCATAGTAATACATGCCCTGATCATCGACGGATACATCTTGATAAACCTCGCTTTCCTTGATACTACTTGTTGCATCTCCCGATGAGATGTAGGATGTTGCATCAGACAAGCTCGAAGCTTTTGGTCCGGACTAAAAAGATAAATTGTCAAAAGTCAATATTAGGTTCTGAAAACAAATAAAGCAAAATCGAAATAAAAAGTATTGATTTCAAAGAGCAAGCAATAGTATGCTGCAGATTACCATGGTCATACTGCTGGCTTTTGACGCAGGGTCGATCTTCAATGTCTTAATCGCTTCATCAATGGCTAGATAGCAAAAGGTCAAGGCCCACAAATAGAAAACACCAATTCCCCAATATATCAAGTGATGCAAGGAGCCATGGGTGCCGATTTATTATGCGAGTAGAAAATCGTACTACCAAGTAAAAAAAATCCTAACTTTACATCTTGACACAGATAGATTAAAAATGTACCAAAGGTTTAGCAGAATTTGATATTCGACAAATCGAAATAAAAAAGATTACAAATTCAAATAAAAAATAAAAAATAAAAAAAATACAGATAGATCCGTCACGTTACTTGCATCTAAAGACACGATTATTTTTCTTTATCCTTTCCTTATGGGCAAGGAAAGGACAACCAACCATTAAACATCAGCCATTAGACCTTACAAGAACTAATACGATGGAATAAAGGTAAGGGAAAATGGAATGAAAAAAATTTATTCCTTATGCAAATTACGGAATCCAAGTCTACGATCAGCAACAAAATAATAATAACTGGAAAATAACGAATTTTACGAGGCGGATCTATCGAGCAAACGAAAGCCTCCACAAAACACAAAGAAAATCAATCAACGCAAATCAGATCTGAGAAGAAAAACAAACAATTGCATATGACAAAGCGCAAAGATCAGGATACGCTTCTCCGGCCTCGCCTTGGCATCCATGAGATCACACCAGAAATCTCCGCAAAAGAATCCGGTGCCTCTCTTTTCCTCCAGCTCGACGGCCTCACCACGACAAAGGGGGCTGCTCGCCGCCTGGACCCGGTGGCCGTTTCCGACCGGCGGACTCGACGGGGAAATGGACGGCTCCGGTGCGGCCACGATCCAGCGGTCGACGAGGCTCGGCGCGGGGCAGCAGCAGCAAGGAGCTCTTCTCGTCCGTCGGATGAAGACGCAGCGGGGGTCGGACACGGTTTAAAAACTCTGGAGGGCCGCCGTTGTGGTGCCTCGCAGAAACTGTATATTAAGACGTCCATCGAACCGTTGATAAGTAAGGGTGTCAAAAGTGCCACGTTGGCCGTACGGCATCCATCGGTTCCAGATAAGCTAAACTGTTTCCTCGGCACGACGACAGACTCATCATAGATGGTTTCCTTCTGTTCATATGATGTGGATGACGGCCAATGCATCATGTATGCCATCCTGGATGAATACGATCACCACCGGTGGAGTAACCTGCTATCCAAAAGGAGTCCCTCCTTCTTTGCTAAGTAACTTAATCGATATTATTTTATTTTAATTAAAATTATTCTAATTATTTTATATAAATTAAAGTTATTTTAATTATTTTATATAAAAAATCTCAAATAATATTAGAGAATTCCTTTATAATAATAAAAATATAAACTATGTCAATATATCATCATATGATTCATATTATATTTGTCTTTAGTGGTGGGAGTCTTTACATATGTCTGTTGATTAAGTAATAGTTTTATTATAATGGGATAATGAATCAATTTTCAACAAGTATATGTCCTTAGAAAAAAAAATTCTTCTATCCTTAATTATTTGACGGTTAACTATAAACTAACTTAGTGATTTATCTTCATTCATATAATCTATGAACGAACTGTGATGGACGCACTTGTGGTAATGGCGGAGCCAGAAAATGTATAGCACTCGAATTGAACAGAAAAATAAAATCTCTGAGCTACTTTCTCACGTTTCTATCCGGACTATCTTCCTCTCTTTCTCAAATATTTTTTTCCCCTAAAAAATTTGGCAGCTCCAAGTCGTCATCAACGCCAGAGCTATAGCCCGGGTAGACCATAAGATGGCTCTGTCCCTTATATGTGGTGAGCATAATTATCATTTTTTACTATAACTGTATGTGGTATATATTGAGAAGGTAGATTTATAAAATTGAGTAAAGGTCTATTTATAATAAAATTAATAGAAATATTCTTTTATGGGGGTGGTTTATTTTGATTTTTAAATTTTTTTTTTTTTTCTAATCAGGCATTCTTTTTAATTGTACAGGGTGTTTGTTATAATAGATACGATCAATTCTTAATATATTGAAATACATGTTGGTTTCAATAAGCATGATGGCATGATCATGTACCATGCATGATGTACTATCCGCATGTTAGTTTCATTTTAACCCAGACTTTTTATCTGTTTTTTAAAATGCATCCTATATAACTTAATATTACTTTAAAAAAAAGGAAGTAAAGTATTGACCATCACCTTTTTTTTTGTCTTGTTTTTAATTATGTGACAATAATGGCCAGACAATGCAAACACGGCTTCAATTAGGCATTAAATAAAATATGGAATTTAGAATATTAAATTACAAGGTGCCAAGTGGCGTAGCAATAATTTCAAAAAAAATAATAACAAATTTTAATGAGTTACAAATGGATACAATTTTGTTTGCTTAATAAAAAAACATATTGAAACACATAATATCAAGACGATTGATCAGGGCTAAAAAG
This sequence comes from Kaempferia elegans, assembly GCA_037974815.1. NCBI lineage: Eukaryota > Viridiplantae > Streptophyta > Magnoliopsida > Zingiberales > Zingiberaceae > Kaempferia > Kaempferia elegans. Next base: position 9,447,436 of record JBBPFQ010000126.1, on the reverse strand, counting down.
TTCTTTATCAACCATTACAATAAATCAGAACGCACTCACTCACGATAAACAGCTTATAAATTCAATATTATATTATTGTACGGCTTAATTTAAAAGGACAGTTCTACCCACGACTGTAATTGGGAATTAAATGTTTAGAAAATAATTTGATGCCGCACCATAGACCAGGGCATTATTTGCATGGTAAAAAGTGATTCGTTTGCGTTAGCACTCCGTCAATTCATTCCTGGGCTAACGAATGATGTAAAATATAAAGGGCTACTAGCCATCAGAGTTGTACTTATATTCGATAGAGCCTGAAGTAAATAACTCTTTTGTTGCAGTAAATAAGAGTAGAATTCAGTTTGTAAACAATAAACACATTAAATACATAAATAAATTTTAAAAATAATATATTACAAAGTTAACAAATATTTGAAATAATTACATAAACACTACTTATTTATCTATTTTAGATGTAAAAATATTTATCAAATATACATAATCTAATTTATCGAATTATTTTTTTTCTCAATCGACAATATCGCTAACTTATTTAATTAATCTATCATGTGATACTGAGACCAATGCGGTGACTGCAAGTAGACCGCCGCACAATTAGATCGTAGGTCGCACGATCAGTCGACGTAACGTGCGACAGTCACCACACCGCGCAATTAGATCAAACGAGAGGACGTCGGCCGTCAACCTGCGTTGCATGCGACAGTCACCGTGAGAATCGACGTGATTAGGTTGCGCGAACAACCATCATTATGCAATTATGATGCAATTGATATAACGTATTGCAAGACGAAGAAGATGGTTGGAGAAGAAGATTATGATTACCATTGTTTAGTGAATTCGTGGCTTGGTTGAAAGAACGTTTTTAGAAATCACTTACAAAGAGGAGTCATGTGTCGGTGCGTGTTTCAAAGCCGTGCAAATAAGATTTAGCAGTTGTTTAAGCTTTTTTATTTTTTATTTTTATTTATAATTAAAAAATAGACCCTTCCCTGAACCACCTTGGTCTCGTAAAGGTTACGACTCTACTAGCCATTGGTACAGTAATTAAGTCATACAAAAAAAACATACTCAAATGTACTGAGTTTTAATTTTATGATCTAATATGATAACCTTTGCCTCAACTACTATATTATCGGAGGGATATTGTTTTCTTAATGAGGAAGATACGGAAGGGAGGGCAACCATCACATCAGGGAGGTGATGGATGACGTGGAAGCACGTCGACCGTAGGAAGATTGTGGGGACCGACAGATTTGCGGTGCCAGACGTGTCGGTGTGCGAGTAGTTGTGGAGTGCTAAATCTTCGGGGTACCAGTTGGAGATACGTCTCCTTCCTCATAAAATATTTTAAAATTTTTAAAATATTAACTAAATTTATTAATGAAAAGTCCACTTTGAGGTATACTGGCAGATCAAATCTTCTATCCCGTAATTCCTCTCCCCGTGTCCCACTACCAATTAGACGGTGCAGATTAGATCCGATCTGATCTAGATTATACTGCACATATCACGAGGATATGAATGCAGATCAGATCTAATCTGCACCGTCCGATTGACAGTGAAACACGAAAACAGGGGAATTACATGACAGGAGATTTGATCTGGTATACTGGACCGTCCGATGGGAGTCCGTGCACGAAGCTGGATCTATTTAAAGTAATTTTATCTTATATATATATTTTTTAAAGTTAAGGTGATACTTCTATCATTTATTCCCCCGAAAATAATTGGCTCGGCCCATAAAAAATTTTTCATTAGTATCAGATAAATTTAAAAAGCACATATGAATTGCCGAGATAACCCAATATTATAATTGATTTGAATACCGTAGATGTTTATTTGCATCGCATAAGAATCAAACTCTCATTGTTTGAAAACACATTCTTCAACTTAGGACATTCATATGATTTTAAAAAGTATAAGATTCACATATCACATATTTATCCTATTAATATCCTTTTTTTATTAACACATGCTGCATTCATTTTAACATTATTTGTTATTTGTGGGTCTCACTGCCTCCTCATTATTTGCTGGTTCTATAGACTCAAACTGATTCACACACGTACTCGATTGAAATTTTTTATATCATTTTTACTTATTAATTATGTTTAAAGAATTAAACGCAAATGGAATACGTAATCAAAAGATGCTAAACTTCTGAGTAGCTCGCCGTGAGCGCTTTTCGATTTACCTTAGCGACCAATGAGAAACTTTCGTAGAGCTGGATTGATCATCCTAGATTTGATATTACTTGACCTAGTTAATCATTTTTTATATAACTAAAATTATTTTTAAATTATAAATATTTATTAATTATTTGGATAATCGTCTAATTTAAGCTGAATCAAAAAATATATTAAAAAAGTAATTATTTTTATAAAAAACTAAATATGGACATTTTGATTTTTTTTTCACAATATGAAAAAAATCTAAATATATGCCGAAGAGGCACATTATAGAAAAGTAAAATAGAATTAAAATTAAAAAAATAAAATTAAAAGATACTTTTACTCAATATCGAAAATGATTCGATCTTCACCCATTTAAATCTTTTAAATATTTAAATTACACATTTTATTTTTGAAATCACATACAAATTTTCTAAAATACGCCTTCCTCCATAAATCGTGAAAAAAATAAATCTAAGCCCTTGTGAGTGTAGCCTTATATTTGGATTGACTCGCCATTAAGAGATATATTTAAATTTTTAATATGTATAAATGTTATCTAAGAAAACCACTCAATTGATCATCTGGTCATGGAATCACGATAAGGCGTGCCCGAGTATATACCTCTCCCATGTCTTAATCATTTACACTTATGACTAGTAGTCACCCGTAATTTACCTCCTCTGTATTGGCCTGGGGACGGGCTAGCGGGAGCGCTAGGGGTGAGCGATTTCACCTTTATTTTGCCACATGGAATCACGACAAGGAAAGTTATTTTGAATCCTTTAATTTCGTATGTAAGCATAAACATAAAATAATAAAAAATTGAATATATAAAATTATTTAAATAATAATAATAATAATAAATACTATTTAAAATCTAAATGACTAATTAACTTAATGTAGTTGATTACTTTTATTGTGTATTAACTTACTATATAACGTTATATTTTTAGTGCAAGACATGCAATTATGGCTAAACCATGTTTTTAGTAACAAATCAGTTAACAAACAATAATTAATTTTATAATAATCTAATGATTAAAGGGTAAAAATGAAGAAGCGGCGTTCGTTTTTTTTTCTAATTCCTAGAAGTTCTCATCATTATCACATTTATATTCCACTTAAATCCTGAATTGATCATACTCTTATTGTAACAGCTATGGTTTAAGAGCTACTGTAACATTTTTTTGAGCTTAAGAATAAGCTGTTATGTATTATACCTGATAATAAATATATATATTTGAATGAGTTTATATTTGATATATCATGGTTTGATTCGAGGGAAAAAAATTATGATTTTTAAAAGTTTATCTAACATTCATATTATAACAACTCAATTGTAGCCGCTACAAAATTATAATTGCTACAACAACTACGAATTTGCAGCTCTTTCAATGGCCCTCCGGTTCATTATTTCAATGGGAAATATAAACAAGAGATAATAATATAAATATTATAGTAGAGGGTAATTTATTATACACGATGTGAAATGTCATTTTAATAGACAAATCAAAAAGAATGATTTGTAAAGAGAAAAAAATTCAAGAAAAACATCAAGGAAAGACACATGAAGTGATGAAGCCCAAAAAAGTGAAATGGTGGGCTCCATCATTATGTGTCTTTCCTTGAGGTTTTCCTTGAGCTATTTTTCTTGAATGTATTATTGCTCAATCAAAAATCAAAATAGAGTGTCATTCCGATTATTTTAAAAATAAGAAGCACCTTTTCTAATTAATTTAAAGTAAATAATTAAATATATTTGAACACTTCTATATAGCTATTTTGTAAGTATTGGTGAATTATACCAATATTAAATTATTTTATAATAAAATTATCTCTCTTGGTTGTTCTTCATCATCGTGCTATAATGCTCAATCAATACCTCCATATCTCTTGAAACAAAAACAACTTACGAAGATCAATATTTATGAAAATTTTTATATCATTTTTTCTTTTCTTTTCCCCTTCATTTCTTCTATTCAAGAACCCTAACTTGATGAGGTGGTCCATCAAGAAAAAGGGATAGTCTCCTCCTATCGATATTGCCCTGATGCTGAGTCATTACTTGACAAGAAAGAAAGAAAAGAGAAGAAAAATCGTTCGACTTTTATTGATCCACAAAAGACTTTACCCTACTTGATGCTTCCTTTATATATTTATATAAGTATCAGATGCCTTAGCCATGTTGCAGACAACTAAGGCCAATAATTAAAAAAAAAATGATGGAATCTTCTCTTCTTGCATATAAAATATCATTCACAAAGTTAGCGAGGTAGATACGATCGATATGCATCAATATGCCATTCATAAGTTACTAACCAAAGTCGAGTGTAAGCCTACAAAAATTGTTGTTCTAATCTTCACCTAACAAAGTCTAAGCAATAAAAGATCGCCAAAAAGAAAGAAAACTTGGAACCACTCGGAGATGATTAACTCTATTCTAAAGGAAGAGATCGACTTTTTGTGCTCCAAAGACAATTTTGGAATAACATGGCAACCGAAGTTATCTAAGAAAGAAAGAATATTGACAAATTTTCGGTAATTAACTATCGAAGGCACAAGTTGCATATATATATCAGTCATTTACAATCTTTAATAGCGATATACACACATACTTCAGTTTAGGATCGTCGTAAATTACCAGCAGTACTAGCTAGCAGTCATTACACACCATGTACTAGCAGATAGTTTAAGGTAACATAAGGCACACCATTTATGTTCACTTGGACCTCGCTGCTAAATCTTCGTCTTTACTAGCAAGAGACGACTTATAACTATACTGCACAAACTCAGTGCAAATGATCCCTCTTTCAGTAAATGCTGACACGAGCATTGGGAAAAGCTTAGCGAGCATGATCTTAAACCCAGTGGAAGAGCTTTTGCAACAGGTGCTGGTATCCTCTCCACATTCATAAGCATGCCCGACTTGAGAACCCTCCAAATATGCCTTGCAGGCATTGAGAATATGAGACGATCTGCGAGTGAAGTGCTCCTGCACGAGTGCTTCAAAATGCTGCATTTGCAATAATCCAATAGGAGAGCATTGAAGGTGTCAGTCATTTAGGTGGATGGACGAAGGTAATATAACCAATTTGCTACTAGATAATCAGATTACCTTAGGCGGCTTGCGTAAGATGTATAACATAGACTTGCATGACTGTAGGAAAGCATTCTCGTTGTACGTAATAGAGTTCTTCTCGCCCTCAACTCTTCCAATCTGTTCGTCGAATCCTGCCTCATTGAAGTAAGGCTTATCGTTGAGAACAAGTGCCTGAAGTGACAACAGCACTTGAAGAACAGTGGAGTTCTCAGGATGCCAGACTTCGCTACCACTTCCTATCCATGTCTTGAGGAGACTAAGACAGACCTTTCCTGATTCATACAAGTTCGGGTTTAATCGAAGCCCCCCAGAGATGTAGTGTACAACCTGATAAATTCAGTAGAAATGAGTGTTCCGTAGAGTTAATCAGCACTAAGAGCATCGTAGGAACCAAAAACAAAATGTAGAAGCTGAGTTATGAAATGCAAATAGAAGTTCATGGCTAAGTGAAGAAAGGAGAAATAATCTCTAGAAAATTTCAAGAAAGAAGCCGGTTGTAATCATTTGAAAATGCAATAGTGCAATTTGTATTTCAACGTTTTCACGCACTTATGTTTCATTCGTAGCTACCATGGTCTTTTGGAACTTAGTCAAAACTATGACTTGATATCAATGCCCAACTGAAATCAAAGCATTAGCATAACAACATAATATAAAGTAGTCTCGCCAAAAAAAAAAAAAAAAAAGTGAAACAAAGTCTGACTAGTTAGCTTGTAAGGTGTCAAACTAGAAATATCAATATACGTATCAAATATAGTCCAGATCCTCTGGACCACTATCACTGGACCATCCCTGGTCCAGTAATGGTGGGCCGTTGGATCACATCAAGATTCAAGCACTGATCTGATCTTGATGTGATCCAACGGACCACTTTCACTAGACCATCCAGTGAAAGTGGTCCAGGGGATCTGGCCTGTATCAAATATTGATGGCTGTCAATATCCGATGCCGTCAATGCAAGGATAGTTAAATGCCACATTATGGCTATCCCCCATCTATGCCCATTGGACGAGTCTCCCCGTGCAGAGAGACATGTATTCTCGACTCGTGTTAGGTATATCTATCCCAATTCCCTTAAAGGAGCATGGGTGTGAAAATCAATATCAATATAGGTATTAGAAGATTCAAAAACACAGATATTAGCCATATCAGATTGGTTGAATTGACAATATCCGAATCAGTAATTTTTATATTTATTAACTCTCAATATTATTGAAGTGAAACATTTCTTTAGAATATTAGGTAATTTCATTTACTCTATTAGATCTAATAATGTCAAATAAATATAAATATGGATTGATATAATTATGTTCAGATTAAAGTGTTTTGGTATGTATGTTAATATGAAATGCATGAATTCAAGCATATCCACACAAGTTACTTGCCTAACCTGAACTGTAATTTGGATTTGACCTGCAGATTATTATCTCTTTAAATCTAATGATTGACTTAAAACTAAGTAACAATCCTTTGCTTTCCAACTAAGCATTTATACATTTATATGAAATAAGTTGTACTAGTAAGATTAAAGTAAAGTTAAACAGAATACTCACTGGAGGTTCAAAAGGATAGTCAGACGGAAGAAAAATATCAAAGAAGAATAGAAAATCATGGTAGGGGGTTCCAGGTGCGCCAACAATAGATGCCCTCAGAAGATCCATTCGCTCCTCGTAAACTCTGACATAGATTGAATCTAGTGCACATAAACCATCATTAGTAAACTAGAAGCAACATGTAGATTTGTGTGGCTTTCCAAGTGGTTGTAAAACTAATATGATTCACTTTCTGAAGTTTAGTATCAAACTCACTGGGTAGACATAAGCGTCTTTAATTTCGTTCTGTTTACGCAGTAAGGTTCGTGAAAAATGGAAAGTTGCAAAAGTTACTTCATTTTACAAATAACACAGGTATAGATACAGAAGAATTTATTCTTTTTTTTTTTTAAACAGACGAGAACAAGCACAGTTTTAGTTAGAAAACATAATAAAATAGAGTTTGTGAAAGAATAAAAGGATGCTCTATAGTTCCTGATTGACCGAGTCCTAATTCTCTTCAAATGAATAGAAAAACTATAATGCAACAAATCTTATTGTTATGAAAAGGTTAAGAAAGAGAACGCAGCACCTGGCAAATCAACTTTTAAGGCACACCATTCTTGTCGCACTCTCTTAAACCAACCTTTCTTGATCTGATAAGAGTGGCAAAAGAAAATAAACCATAAAACTGTGTGCTTATTGACAGATTATTAACTTTACTAAGAAATTGTGCACAAACCTGAGACAACATCAATTGATTGCTAATGCCTACCACAAAATGATGATCTGAGTGATCATTCACAATATCAAATTGTTTAAAATTTCTAGGCTCATCATTGGTAGGCACGAAAATCTGTTCTTCAGTTTGTTCGATCTCCTGTACTTGCCATTTCAAATCAGCGAGGCATATATCAGCTGGTTCAGTATGAAATTCTTCTGTCATATTGTTATACTGGGGAGCATCCTTCTGTAAGGAACCAGAGTCAGAATCCAAAGATAAGGCAGATAAAGATAAAAGACGAAAAGACTTAACTGAACTAGGCAGAGTCGAGACAAGGGATTTGAATAATCTAATAGCAACATGTGTGAGGAAGCCAAAAGCCGCCCTCGGAGACAGAAGCAATGCCGCTTTCCAAATATCTTCCATGCAACTTCCATTAGCATCCTTCATAATTTTCTGGAAAACATAATTTTGATAATTAGATTCTTCCCTTCCATGAAATATCTTGGCATGGCAAGGGAGGGCTAGAGGTGTATATGAGCCAAGCCACTAGTGAGTTATTAAGGTCTTGGTTCGAAAAAAAGTTCGTTTGAGATCATTCGATTAAGTTAACGAGCCAAGCTTGAACTTAACAGTATTTGGTTTGTGAGCTATATATATATATAACCGAATTTGAACTAAGCTTGTTTAACTTTTAAACTAGCCATTTTCGAGCCGAGCTCGAGCTATTCGCGAATTATTTAATTTCATTACGAGCCGAACTTGAGCTTAAGAATTAAAACTTGAATTGAACTCGAACCAAGCTCGAGCTTAGGTAAAATGAACCGAGTTCGAGCCTCTTATTGTCGACTCGGCTAGGTTCGATTACACCCCTAGGGAGGGCACATGAACAAACATGTATTAAAGAAAGGGGTTTGGACCTGTTGTTTTATACTCCATGGTTGTTTCTCTTGATCATTCATTTCTTTGTCAGCATGCAAAGTGAAAGACTCCATAGTTGACGATGTCGAAGTACGGTGAAGAAGTCTATCAAGTCCAAATATTTCAGAAGGTATAACCTGAAACCATAATCCAAATAACTGATCCTGTTAGCAGAGATGCATTCATGATAAGAAAACAAAAAAAAAACAAAGAGAAAATAAAAATTTCTTTATTTGATGTCTTTACTTGAATAAACATGTAGGATAAGTCTTGCTTAGGGATTCATTAGCAAGGGGGAGGGAAGGACAGAAGAGTCCAAGGGAGAGTAAGAGGAAAATATTTCCTGAACCAGCATGGGTTAGAAGGTAAACATTATGGGAGATATTGGAGATAGAGATGCAAGGTAAGATTATCCTCAGACCCTAATGGGGAGTTTCTAGAATGAGCCCCTCCTATCACCGCCAGGTCCTTCAATCCATACAGGCACAAAGGAAATCAGACCAGATAGGCTGACAAAGCAATTTGGGATTTTGCAGCAACATGGAATATGCTCAGAAGTATAAGCCAAATCAAAGGAAAAATAATAATAAAAAATAAAGCTTAAAAAATAATGTTGCTTAAAAACCAGAAATATAAAATGAAAATAAAATTTTGGAAATGATTAAACAGATGTCACTTTTGATAGTCAATCATACCTTGGAAATCACACCATTGGCCCATTTAACTTCAATGCGTTCATCCATGAAACCAATAACATTTCCTATGCACGATAAATAACCTTCAACGTCTATATTATGAAATTCAACAATTGGCTTCTCAAGAATCTCTTTCTCATAGGACAATCTGTCCACAGCACCAGCCAAATTGTTTCTTTCTTTCTGATCACTCATTTGTGCATCGAGCATATTTGTTTCCACTTGGTGAAAACTAGGATTTTGCAGGAGAACAACATCACCGATGGAAAAGGATAAATCAGGGTGTTCAATCAGTTCATAAGCGCTCATAACCTCAGTGGATTCACCACTAATATCAACATTCTTGCTAAATTCTGAGAGTATCCATTTTACTTCCACAGTCTGCTCACTCGTGTCCACATTTTTCACAATTCCGAACAGTTGGGTTCTTTGAACATGAACATCTTCCAATGTTACCTTTTCCAGCACAAACTGTTCTGGCCAGAAATCATGATCACCAAGGTGGCTCACTGGAGACAAGGACTGAGGATCTACTCCAACTGATGTTTTGCCATTTTGCCACAGAATATCGACCTTGCTCTTGGTCTTGGCAATCACACACATTTGTGGACTTTCTATATCCAATTCATTCTGCATCTTTGATAAGCAAATTGGAGAAGGCAGAGACTCTGGCTTTTCTGTAGCCTTGAGCAGATTAACACAATGATCTACTGGAAGTTTACACCAATCACCAAGTTGCCAATTAGCATGAGGAAAACATGATAACAAAGTAAGAGCCTTTGGATTTTGAATATGGCTAGGAGCTGATGAACCTAGGCCCTGACCCAGAACTGTAGCAATCCAACTAACATGCACTTCTCCTACCTCCACGTTGCAGACAATGCCTTCATTGTGATTTACTTTAAGTGAGCCACACAACCACGATTTAGACTGGGACATTGGCTGAAGATTGACCTTCACTCGCTGACCTGGATAGAATGAAAATGTTGAATCTTCAACGACCGGAGAAACAGGAGTTAAAACTTTTGAGTCTGTTATCACCATCTCATACTTAGTCCCATCATTCAACAGAATAGTAGCAGCATCATAAACTCTTTCAACCCGTCCAAGCCATGGCCCACACACTACAAAGTCTCCATATGCAAAGGACCTCGGCCTAAGGAGTTTCTTGCTGTTTATATCTCTTATGAGAGCACCAGAATTTGTTTCCAAGTCCACAACTAGATCAACATCTATAACCCGTCCCAACTGCCCCGAGGGATCTGTTACTGAGCAAACAATTTCACCAATTGTAAAGCCTCTCTCAAATGCAAGAAAGTCATCTATTTTTCCAATGCTCTCGTCTAGGCTAGACAAGATGCTTTGAGCGTGTTCACCAAATACTAATTCACTGCAGTCCTGGTCCTCACTGTCACTCGTTTCAGTGTAGGCATCACTGTCTGAGTCAACAAAATCAATATCCATCTTCCAAGTACCTTCACAAAGATAACAAAGCAGAAAGATAATTCTGAAATCAATAAAAGCTGATCATGGAACCTTACCATCAACAAGATTATATATTTGAAAAAATCTGTGATTTACAAGATCCTTTGTTTTTCTTTTCCAAAAAACATAATAAAATAGCCGTTTTTATACAACCATGCAGGGCCATGTGCTTTTGAAATGCATATTATAGTATGCATCAAAAGAATACTCCGGAGGAACAAATATTATAAATAAATTGCTTAAATTGTCATGCCATTAATCACCATATAGCAATAGAGAAATGAAAAGGAGAAAAGGAGTGTCGTTATTACCTTCAATAAATTTTGTTTTAACTAAATAGATGAAAGTTAATCCCTGATGTTCAGCAGTCCATAGCTACAGTAAAGACATTATTTTCCATCCACATGAATAAGCTCCAGCACATGATGGTAAAGACCAAAAACCAAGATAAAGAAGCAGGAGCCTACAACTTCTGATTCTGTAATTGCCAAAGGAGATTTGCCCCAAAGAGCTAATATTTTCTGCAATCTGCAAACAGAGACTTTCCTTACAGTGTTGGTATATACTGTAAACTGCCAAAGGAGATTTGCCCAATAGAGCTATTAATTACTATAAGATGCTAAAGGGGATTTGTCCAACAGAGCTGTTAATTACTGTATGCCAAAGGAGATTTGCCCAGATAAGCTGATAGTTCTTTTCCCTACAAAGTGAAGTATCAAATTGCCAAAGGAGAATTGCCCAATAGAGCTGTTAATTATTGTATGCCAAAGGAGATTTGCCCAGATAAGCTGATAGTTCTTTTCCATACAAAGTGAAGTACCAAATTGCCAAAGGAGAATTGCCCAAGCAAGAACACAACAAAACAAGCTGAGGAGATTTTTGACCAAACAATGCCATAGGAGATTTTTTTTTTCCAAAGAAGGCAACACACTCAAAGTTTCTCAAACTGCCAAAACAGAATGCCCAAATAAATATTTCACATTGCTGGCATCATTTAATGAGTCAAATATGCAAGACCAACCTGAAAAAAATAATCATGATGTAAAATGTGTTATTAAACAGTTGATTGGATGAATAAAACTAAATTACTAATCTATTAACAGCATAGTTGATTGGACAAACAAAAATGACGACAAAAGATGCTATATCAGGAAGGCAAAGAGAAAGAGAGCGCAATATGAAGAAAGTATTATTAATTCCAGAAAAATGAACACGAATGGGGAGGAGATTCACTGAAGTAAGAACATAGTTGCTCAGAGCTTTGCATTCAAGTACAACCAAAGTCCCCAAATCAACACCAACTCAATTGGATTACACAAGTTATTATACAAAAAATAAAACCTATTTGTGGTCCCGCACAACTCTTCAATCGATTCTTTTTTTCACTTTTCCAAAAGATTAGCTATTTTCTCTTACAATTAAAACCCCAAAACCAATATACAGAGAACAAAACCGAAAGTGCTTGTATTCCTCAAAAAAGGACATGAGATCCGATTGATTAAATGGTAAGAACAAGATCCCTAGTTTATTTGGCCCCAAAAACACCGTTGGTAAAACAATCGCGTAATAGGAAGCTGCTTCTTCCTTCACTTAAATCCAAAAAAAAAAAAAAAAAAATCATATTTCTAAAGAATGGAATCGAACTAACAAACGTTCTCAATTAATTCACCCAAACCATGTTTCCGATAAAATCTTCATTCAACCAAACAAACGAGTCTCGGAACCGTTCGCAGGCGCGTGGAAAGCTATCACACGGCCAAAAAAAACATTTTTACACACGAAATCAATAAAAGAAGCACAACCAATCATCCGAAAACCCCCAAAAGAATAAAAGAAAAAGGGGCATGATCAAAAGAGATGCAAAGTCCATGCGTAAGCTTGAGAGGCGTACCACTCGAACCTGCTCCGGCACGGAACACAAGAGAAGACGGAGGGAGACCGAAAATTACGTCTTTTAGCAACGAAGCCCGACCCCTCTCTAAACCCCACCCATGGCGCCATCCGCAAAGCTGCCAACCATCACCCCAGAGACCAGAATTGCAACCAACCCTAACTTAGCATGCAAATGCCCCCCTTCTGGATCAAGATTCAAGATTGAAGGGCAGGTGCCTCCCCCGCTGCGATCTCCAACTGGATTCTTCCCTGCTCGTCGTCGGAGAGCTGGCTTCGTGGCACTCGGAGCAGAAGAAGAAGATTTGGATCTCTTCGCCTCTTTATTTGCAGAGGTTGGTGCGTGTGTTTTGCTGATAAATTAAGAGATTTTTAAAATATATTTTTAAATTTTTTTACTAAACACCTAAAAAAAACCTCTAAGAAATTTCAAATTAAAAAAATATCTATTTCGAAACAACATTTTAATATATTTTTATTTTAAAAAATATTCTTATTTTAATATTATTCTATCATCTACCTGACTACATAATAATAACTATTATAATGCATTAAAAGAATAATTTAACTTAATCAAAAACACTATAGTTAATATTTTTTTTAATCAATTTTATTAAAATTATTTGTGGCACTAATTTTGACTTTTAAGAAAAAATAGGGTGCGCTTTGGCAACTTAAGTTGTTCTTTTGATAATTAAGGATGATAATAACATGTCAAATAATAATAATAATAAGTATAATAAAACTTTAAATTGTCTTCTTGCAAAATACCTTTTCTCCACAAATAATAAAGATAATGGAGCACCAACTTAAATTTGATTGTTAATGTTAAAGTTGTAATAATGCACACAACTATTAAAGAAT
>JBBPFQ010000126.1:9374530-9393312 GCA_037974815.1 Kaempferia elegans | reverse complement strand
TCAAGCCCTGGACAGCTGTATGGACTTCAATTTGTATTTCTTTATGATTGTGAACTCTGTTATTTACCAAGTAACACTTGCCCCTCCGACATATTTGAGCTATATTGTGAGCTTTAGCAGTATGATTAGGATGTTATATTTTCCATGAGAGTCACGTGGCTAATATTTAGAAATAAATCAAAATTTACATTTACCAACAATTCATCAAATGTATTTGTTGCATTTTTGGCAACTTTAGGATATGTCCTTCTGTAATCTACATAATTATTGTTGTCTTTGGTTGGCAGAAGAAGGCAGTTATGCAGCATCTTTACTTGGGTAGGGCCCCACCTATGTTTACGGATATTAGAGTTCTTCGAGAATCAGTAGATGATGACCACCTGGTGCACATTACTGTTTTTCTTTTTCATTATTTAGACAGTTATAATATGATGCTGTGGTTATTTTATTGAGGTCTTAATCGTGGCCATTAATATAGGTTCTGGAGTTAGGGATGAATTTTCTTTCAGCAGATGATATGAGTGCAAAACTTGCAGTACAACTAAGGAAAAGGCTGGGAGGCATAACAGCAATGATGCATATAACAGGCATGCATGTAGAGGGAAAGGTACATAGATCAATCTTCATTTCTTACTAGTAAAGGTAGCTTTGCAGGCTATGCCTATCCGGATATCTGGTCATTGGGATTGTTATGATATTTCATGGGAATTGTTTACACATTTTCTTAGTAAGTTTATTTAGTGTGTTTTACTTGAAGCTCAAATTTCATGGAATATTGGTTTGAACAACTTGTTGAACTTGCTTGATACTGATATACAAAGTGGTACAGTGAACTAGAAATATAGATATCATCTAATAGCATAGAAAAAAAAAGGCCACTACCAGAGCTATGTAATATTATTTGTGTTGTCTTGGACTGAAAATTTATTATTCAGTATTTACTAGTCTGCCCAAATTACTACCAAAAATATGGATTTTTCTTCTTGGAAGAAAAAGCAAATTAATTAAAAACCACTTAACAAGAAATTCAACAATTTTTCATCATGGACTTTCAGTATATTTTTCCTAACAGAAGAAAATATTACATTTTTGTATTTGCCTGAAAGGAAAAATAGAACTTTTCCATTTCAGATCACAACTACAAGCCATGAGTCTCAACTATTTGGGATCTCCTCAGTTTTAAAACAATTATGTTTTCCTTCATATTAAACATCACTTTTTTCCCCCCATTGTAACTAATGAATCTATCTTGAACATGTTCAAGGATGGTCAATTATTTCAAATGAACTTATATTTTTGTTTTTGGCTTTAGAATTGCATCTATAATGACAATTCTTGCTATTGATTTTTTTTAGACAGATAAAAGAAATAGGTTATGAGGAAAATAGGAAAGAAAATATATCTGAGCCATTATCTTTTGACATAAATTTCGATTTTTTTCTGTAGATTCTTGTAGGAGTCAAATTTCTTCGGCAATGGCCATTTATTGGGCGAGTTAGGATATGCTTCGCGGAGCCCCCATACTTCCAGATGACTGTAAAACCCATATTCGGACATGGACTAGATGTCACTGAAATACCTGGGATTTCAGGCTGGCTGGTAAGTATAGTAGTTAACTTTACTCTCAAATTGTCTCAGGTCCACTAAGCACTCCTCCCTACTAATACGTCCATTTGTAGGACAACCTGCTTGATGTTGCATTTGGGCAGACATTGGTTGAGGTTAGTGAGTTTGCTCTCTCTCTCTCTCTCTCTCTCTCTCTCTATCTAACTATCTATCTATATATATATATAGTTTGCTCAATTAGTAATATACTAATTTTTCATTTCAAATAGATATGTTAGCTAAATAATAATGCATGATCTTGAGAAAGTAGATCATCAGTGGGTGAATAATAGTTATATTAGACCCTTGATGCTTTATGTCGTTTTTACATGTTTACCTATCAGTTTTGATATGTTTACCTATCAGGATGATTGATAACAATACAGATAAACAAATCACAGTTTGTTTATTTGTCCTGAATGAAACCATTTCCAGTTGGTTGGTACTTCAAAATTTTATTAGTGGGTGAAAATTTGATACATTTATATTGGGTTATTTGTTAATTTGACACTGAAGAAATTTAATTTCTTCCAAGAAAATTTAGAATTGTATTCACTTTATTTTGTGATTTCTAGTTTCATGATTGTTTGTTGTGCTGATGATCTTCATAACCAAGAAGCAATTGGAAATGAGAAAACAACCAAGTACACAAGTTATTATTAGAGCTTTAATTGACTTGTTCTAGGACCTTAATTATCCAATATATTCATATGAACTACTGATTTCTGTTTACCTTTGTTCTGGAAATGTAATTATTGTCAATATTTCTTCACAGCCAAACATGCTGGTTGTTGATGTGGAGAAATTTGTTTCTTCCACTGAAGGTAAAGGGTGTCTATCCATCTTTTATTTATCAAGTTAAATCTACCCTCATATTAGTTTATTGTATTGTGTTTTTGCTAGTTATAACATCAATGGTTAGTTTTCTATTTCTTTCTATTTCCCAAAGGTGAAGTTTGTCATTTTGCTCTACGATATTCTTAAAGGTTTTGATGTTACTTGTAATCATGTTTAGATGTGGTCTGAATAACAGGGAAGTTGTGTGATGTTAAGTCAATCTATCAGCTATTTTTTTAATACATACTGATGGTAGATAGCATAGTGCAAAATAATATAGTTGGTTCTCTATTTAAGAAATTAGACTGGTCTTTAATGGGAGATAGTGCGGACCCTTGAAATTCCAGCAATATATTCAGATGCTGGTGGTATCATTTGAAAGCAAAGTCTAATAAGACCAGTGTATTACCAATCAGCTAGACTTGTATGGTTGAATATTTTTGTCTTTGGATTATATGGTTATTATGTCCAAGTTACAGGGATAAATCATAGTTCGATATTAGGTTCTTCCTGTTAATAGAGGCATGCAAATTGGAGATGGGAAAAGAGAATGTTTGGTATATTTATGGGAGCTGGAGCTTACAAGAAATTTGATTGCGTTCATAGGAACTTATTTTCCCATGCTTACATACTGAGTGAGGCTTATCCCTGTTATTTTTGTTCATGGATGATATGATTAGTGCACGTAATAATCTGCCACATTTGGTTAAACATTGCTGTCAAATATTATAAATTTTCAGATGAGTTGACTTTAGAACAAGGAGCACAGAGGGAATCTTAATTTTAGTGGATCAGAAAATTTGGCAGTGGAAATGCATTTACATGATTTTCCTTATTGCAAGTGTATACAAATCCATTATCCATCTAACTGATGAACGACTGGAGCTATCTTTTTATAGTCATTAATAAAATTTCACTAACTTTGTTTTGGAGTGTAACTTAATGCTTGCTCTTGTCCTGTCTGTGGGTGTTAAGTAGAAGAAAGCAGCTGAAAATACCTTGTAAATTGCATTTACTGTTATCTTTTATTCTCATAGACACACCACTGTCAGAATGTCTAATATCTAAACAATTTATAAGGAGATGAGGAGTCATCTAATCATGTAGGTAGGATGTGAATAACAATAATACAAACAATACTATTTCTTAACTAAGATTTAATAAAATGTAATATCACTTTGTTCTAGTTTCCTTTATTCATATTTTTAATTCTAGTTGATCTTGGCTGTGAACATCTTTTTGATTATTTCATGCTTCTTACTTATTACTGTTATATTTTCAGTTTCACATACTTATTTTATCATGACTAACTGAAATTTTACCA
Organism: Kaempferia elegans; assembly: GCA_037974815.1. Taxonomy (NCBI): domain Eukaryota; kingdom Viridiplantae; phylum Streptophyta; class Magnoliopsida; order Zingiberales; family Zingiberaceae; genus Kaempferia; species Kaempferia elegans. The sequence continues at coordinate 9,389,546 of JBBPFQ010000126.1, read as the reverse complement.
AATCCATATTCATGTTTAACTAAACTTAACAGATGCATAAGTAACTGTCTCTGATTTGAAGTGTTCTCAATAATTTGTTAATTACTGTCTCTGATTTCATGTTGTTCTTGTCCGTCTAGAATTGAGATATATTTTTCAGTTATCTTGATTTGTTTCACATTAAGCAATATGTTAAACCGTATTTTCTTGGAAATCTTAGAAGAATGGTTTACTGTGAAAGAAAAGCATCCCATTGGATATGTGAAATTGGAGATGTTAGAGGGTGCGGATATGAAACCAGCTGACCTGAACGGTAGGTTGCTTCCACCCTTGCTCCTTGATATAATTAGTTTTATGATTTATCGTCATTTTAGAAATTATCTCATCTTGTTACAAAACTGGTGCAGGACTTTCTGATCCATATGTCAAAGGAAAACTTGGTCCTTACAAGTTCCAAACAAAAATTCAAAGGAAAACATTGTCCCCAAAGTGGCAGGAAGAGTTTAAGATCCCCATCAGTTCATGGGAGTCGCAAAATTTACTTAGCCTTCAAGTGCGTGACAAGGATACCATTTTCGACGACATGCTTGGGTTTGTAAAGAATTTAACATATTATTGATTGTGTTTTTTGTTTTTTTTGCGATATGACAGATCTCTTATTTTTTCTGGGAAAGACACTTTAGAAGCTCTGATCCATATCAGTTATTGCTAGATGAAGCAATAGCTGACCACAAAAACATATTGTCACTAAGGACTTTCAACTTATTTTTCATGATGCATATCATTGTTTTCTGATCTTCAGATAGCAAAAATAAACTTACCTTAGAAGTTAAATTCATACGTTCATACATTTGCTTGTTTCTACTATTCAGTTATGTTGCAATTTTCTATAATTTACTTTTTTATGTGCTATGCAGAAATTGTTCAGTAAACATCAACGATTTGAGGGGTGGACAAAGGCATGATATGTGGTTGGCACTGCAGAATATCAAAATGGGAAGGATCCACTTAGCAATAACAGTGATTGAAGAAGATTTACAGAAGGTAAGCTCTCTCTGCTGCTCATGATCCTTGTGGATAATGCAGCTTGATAATCTTAGCTCGAATCTGAAACTTTACAGGAGCATAAAAACCTCAGTGACAATGAAATATCGAAGCCTACAGAACAAATGGCAAACAAAGCAGATGAAAAGGTTGAAAATATTGGTGATGAAGAACATCCTAAAATGACTGATGACTTTGAGGCCATTGATGTTCAGGGGCAAGAAAAGACAGGGGTTTGGGTGCACCGTCCAGGTACCGGCGTTTGCCAAAAATGGAAGCCACGAAAAGGGCGTGCGAGGCAACCTGATACCAAAGTCCTTCGGCAAGAGATCACAAGCAATAAAAGCCCAACTCCATCACCATCCTCAGGGTCTCATGATAGTGACTCTGATAGCGATGATGCAGCCACTGATGGAAAGAAGGTTCGTCTTAAAGGGATCAGGAAGGGCTTGCACAAGTTGGGCTCAATGTTCCACCGAAGTCCAAAGCCGCAAAATCCCAAAGATGATCAAAAGGAAGCTTCTTGCTCACCTACCACTCCACATGTTAATATACCCCCAGTAGGGGAGAAGCGGACTTCGGTGAAGATTGTGGTGTCGGACAGATACGACGAAAAGAGTCTAGAGCTGGGAGAAGGCAGCTCCAAGATGGATGAGGTAGAAAGCCCGGGAAAAAGCAGCAGTGTTCAAATTCCTAAGAACCTCATGAGCAAGAGTTTTAAAAGCATGCTTAGTAGGAAAGATTCCAGCAGGCTCAGGGTATCGGGAGTGGAAGATGATGATGCTTTGGTGGATGATCAACTAGCAATTCCCGGATTGCCGTTAAACAGTAAGCAAAGCACAGATAAAGATAATGCGAGTGGCAATGCCAATGCCAATGCCAATGCTGCAGAAGTGGGATCTGTTCAAACAAGATAGGATGGTGATGTGTACTGTACGTGTTAATTTTGGAGTATCGTATGTGTTGTATACTGTACAGTGATAGAGTTTGTGTGTTGTGAGTCGGGTAATAATCGTTGAAAGAGTCGCTTTGTATCATTGTTCTTTTTCTGTATTCCGTTGAATTTTGTTTTTCTTGTCACTGTATATCGTTGAACCGTCAAATTGAATACTTATTTTAAAGTCCGTGCCCTTCGTCTATTTTTGAATGTTGTCTAATTTCTCGATGGGAACAATAGGAGTCTTTATACATTTGCATAGAATTTAACAATCAAACAGCAGTGATTGTTTTTTTTGAATATTGTATGTGCCTATTGTGATCCAGAGGATCTTAACTACTCAATATCATCCTCGAATAGGATATTAAATCCTTCGATTCATAGGAAATTACCATCCATCACTTGGCTTATGAACCTCACAACCTGTGTGGCAGACAAAACTCAGAGGTCATAAACAATAAAATATTTCTCAGTAAAAAAGGTGAATCTTCAGCATTAGCTAATATTTAGTCGCTTGTCTTTAAAAGACCTGTTAAAGTTACACGTCAAAATTCCTTTCATCCAACTTGACTTTTTTTCACAAAATTGAATCACAAAAACAATCTGGTAAAGCAGTTCCCCTTCCCATCACAAAATCTTCCCTGTGAGATTTCCATAATGCATCAGACAGCTCCACCCCTTTCAGCCCGCTTGAAGTAAAGTTTGCATAATCCCTTCTGCTAAGGACCAATGTTCTGTGATGTTCATTCGCTGCTCTCATTGCAGTTACCATCTTGTCCATGTTTCCAAAGTAAGTCGCTATATAGGCATCACTGTTAATCGAAACATAGTAATCCAATGCAGCTTTAGTGTTGCCATGCATGGTGAGAAAATCTTCTGTTTTCAAGAGGGATGATTTAGTATGTGTGTTGGTGTAGACAGATGTGAAGCCTTCCGTCTCCATAAGACCATCACCAGCTGCCAAATAGATTGAAGTATTGGCAGGGATTTTAAGAGATTGGAGGATAAATGCTGTTTCTTGCGGTGTCAAAGGGCATTTCCCACGATTCCTCCAAGCGCGTGCAGAATCACCCGTCCATGATTTTCTATCGCCGCGCACAGATTCAATAGAGTTCATGGATGCCAAGGAGAGTCCCGAGTATTCACATTGGCTGTATGCCACCATATCGGGTTCAAATCTGAGATGTAGAGAAAGGAAAGGTTTTGGTATCAATTTGAAAAGTTCAGAACCTTTTGCCTCCAAGGCCTTATTCAGACGCAGTGCTCTATAACACCCTTGGCAAAGGGCAGCCTTAGCATATAGTGGATACCTAAACCAAAGAAAAATCATTAGTTAACAATTGTTTTTTTTTCTAAGCAAGAAAAGAAACAATTGGAGTAATCTGTGATCACTGTTAAATCAAATAAAAAATTAACCAGGTTTAAAGTAATTCCACTGTCTGTGAATAGCTAGTCAAAAAAATTGTAGAATTAAGAGATTCACATCTACACCAGTACATATAATAAATGCTAGTTGGAATTAGTATATCTAGATTAAAAGAATCATTTAAAAGCTAAAAGATTTTAGATAGAGCAATCTCTATTTTGATGGGTATGTCGTTCCAAGAAACATTAATTCACTGAATTTAGGGTATGAATATGAATTATGATCGTTCAAGTGTCACATAGGCGGTAATTGATTTACAGCATAATTAAGGCATGCAAAAGGCAATTGTTTCTTTACAAGATCATTAAGGATAACAGCTACAGATGCTACACCAAATTGTTCTGATAACCAACAGTAGATTAAAATAAAAATTCAGTTAATTTGCAAAGCTTACTGGTGACTATCAATTCTCTTTTCAAAGTATTTAACATTCTTTTCAATTATCATCAATTATTAAAAATACAAAAAAGTAGCATGATTTTACATATCGAAGCGACAATAAAATGTAAGAATATAGCTACTACAAATGAAAAGAGTTGTCATGACAAGATATAAACATTTGTTCATCTCTGGACATTATAGATGATGGGCTTGGATATAGAAACAACATATTAACTGTTAAGATGCTGGAAAAGATCATTTTCCATGAATAGATGGATATTATTGGTTTTGAGACAAGAGTTCTGGAGTATCAAATGAAAGCAAAAATAGGTGTCATAGCAAAAGAAGATTCTTCAATCCAACTTTAACAACATGATACCTCTAGTTAATTTCTCATACACACAACAGTTTGATTCTCCTTTTAGAGGAAGATATTATTTAAATAATCTAACTAATCCCTTAGCATCTTCATGTATATCAATAATTGCATGATTCAGTAATTAAGAACATAAGATTCTAGTATTACAGCAACCCGCAAAGACAGTTCATCTACAGAATCCTTAATATCAACTAATGTGGGAACAACCGAAAAAAAAGCAGTGCCTTGTTATTGTAGGAAAGAATTAGTTTCTTTTATTTGCAAAAGACATAACTAATGTTATATAATTCTGTCATGTTTATGTGCACATCACAAGAAGCAAAAGAATTATGTTGTTTTTTTATTAATTTATATTTAATTTTTTAGTATCGATATGGTAAGCATCGATTTACATGTCTAGTAGAGCTACAAACTTGTCTTACGATAGAGATGTCGTAGAACATTTGCTATAGTTAATGGTTTTTGAAGAATACCTGTCTCTTCTCTGGCTCATAGCTGGCGTTAAAGATATAAAACGATGTTCCAGCAAAGCAGGGAGCACTGCCTCAACATAATCAAACTGCCCTTTTCGTTTGCGGCAATCCACCCTGAAAGGTTCTGTCGAAGCAAACTCTTCAGGCAACTCTTTCACAACTTGGACAAAACCTTGAGTTTGTTGAATAAAGTAGTCTACATCAAACACATCTGCGAAGCCACTGATTGAGATCAAGATTTTCAATCAGCAATAATTGACTAACGATCATTCAACACTACTCTTTCAGCATTCCTACAATCATACCTCGACTCATTCCAGTAAGCGGCCACCTCAAACTTTGGCAATACCAGAGTAGCATTTAGGATTCGAGCTACGCCGATCCCGTCGCAGAACTGAAATTGGGCATAAAGCAACGACTTTTTCATCGCCATGGAGAAAATCAAGGAAAGGCGAGGAAAATCGAACCGTACTCACATCGCGTCTCATCTGATTAAGGCCGCCATAGCAATCCACCCGGATGTACCCGTTGGTCTTCGCGGCCAGAGCTGCAGCATAAGAATCTTAACCCCGCTACGATAAAAAAAAAACAAAAATACAGTTTGAGCGGATCTCATTAATAATAATCTTAGCCCTAACCCTAATGATGGACCGAGACTGAAAGGGGGGCAGACCAGCTAAAGGTGCGCTCTTCCACCAATTGCACGGCTTCCAATCCACCACCCTTCGCGCGCTCCAGATGTCGGACTCCTCCGGCGAGAAGGACCTGCTGAGGAGCGGGATAAGATGAGATGTGACGATAATGGGAGGGAGAGAGAGATAGATCTAGTACTCACTCGAAAGGATTAGGAGCGGTGGGAGAGAAGAGGAAGGCTGCGAGGAGGAGAATAGGAGGGAGTAGGAGGAACGAAAGCAGGAGGCGGCGGAGGAGCGGATGCACTCGGTGGCGCCACGAGGCCGACGACATCACGATCGCCGAAGATGGTTCCTGTCGTCGTGTTACTGGCGACGACACAGGAATATCAAATATGGAGTTATTTCTTCTGTAAATTAGTGTTCTTTCTGGGCCTTTTTAAAAATAAACCCCGCAAATTATTTATGGTACATTATTTATTTATTTAGCCTTATTATTTGAAAGATATTTCCTGGTGTTGGAACTTGGAACACACTGCGCGGCGTTATCCTCCCGCTCGCCGCCGCCTTCCTCGCCAAATGCTCCGTTCTCACACCCTCCTCGTCCCCTTCGCTTCCTCCTCCCACCGCTCGCCGCTTCCTCCTCTTCTCCTCTTTCACCGCACCGCCTCCAGCGGTTCCAATTTCCCCCGCGCTTCCGGCGGCAGGCCGGCCCCCTTGGCCGCGCTCCGACCATTGCTCGCCGTTCTTCCTGAAACTGATGGTTCGCCGGAGGATGCACGAGGTGTCGAGGACGGTCCCGTAGAGCTCCCTTTCTCCACCGGGTCCTCCATATTCGCAGTCGACGATAACCCTACCCCTCTCCAGGTCTCCACCAGCGTGCTCCTCACCGGCGCCATCTCCGTATTTTTGTTTCGAGCCCTGCGGAAACGCGCCAAAAGAGCCAAAGAATTGGTATCCTTCTTTTCCCTCTCTCTTTTCATTTTCGTGCCCAGATTTTAGGAACTCGATGTCAAACAGAGATTGCGATCGAGCGGAGTGGAGAAGCCGAAAACCCTAAAGGATGAAGCTTTGGAGAGCTTGAAGGCGATTGGCGCATCGCCATTGGAGGCAGGAAAACCACCCTCCCCACTGCAGGCATTGCTAGGCGGTATTGCGGCTGGGGTCATCGCCCTCATACTCTACAAGTTCACAACCACAATAGAGGCTGCTCTCAATCGCCAGACCATTTCTGATAATTTTTCGGTTAGTATCCATTGGCAAATGGCAATTGATTTTGCTCTATTATTGTTCATCTCTCAAATTGATATCATCTGTGACCGTAAACATGTTTGTTAGTCAATTAAAACTAGACATGCATAGTCCTATCTCCCATTGCCGAGCAGTTTCTGGTTTGTTTGAAACTGCCTAAAAGTAGATACGATAGTGGATGTGCAGTTCAGAGGTGAACTGCATGTACTAAGAACAAAGAACAAGCTTAGATCCAAAGATCCTCAAGGATTTGCTAAACGAGTTCTCTTATTATTCCAATCTGATACAAATGATTTCTTTTAGTTACAGTAAGTGTATGTTGTGAAGGCAGAATGAGTGTCAAAAGAATGCTCTAAAGAGTTTTGAATTGCTTAAGCTTCGCTGAGATTTCTGCTCTATTTTTCAGAGTTTCAAATTGTTTAAGGTTTGATGGGTCTTGAAATTCAGAGTGCTCTGGTTCAGAAACAAAATTTGTTGCCTTTTTGGAGATGATTGTCGATAACCAAAAGAAGGATCACAAAGCTTAGTCTAAATTTTAGGCGCGATCTTTTGTGGATAATTGGTCTGAAGGAGTGTCTTGACCATTCAGACTCCATCTACCTGTTGTGGAGTTGTCCATGTTGGATGAGACAGTGAGTTTACCATCCTAGTAGGTAAAGCTCTAACAATAACATAATAATACACTAGAAGAAATTTGATACTGGGAGTATTCCCTACAGATGCCTTGCAGAAGTCAAATTGAGTAAAGTGTTATGGTCCTCAAAATTCAAAACTGAGTTGCTTGTGGAAGTATATTAATTGTTTCGTTGAAAAGGAAGATTGGAAGCAAAGAGAAGAAGCGGGAAAAAAGAGAAGAAACCTCGAAAGCTTATGTTTTCATCATGGACTGATGATGTATGAGGTTGCAACACATAAAAATCTAGCCAGCATTTTATGATTCCTCTTACTTTTTATCCTTTCATTGTTTTCTTCTATTTGTTATCCTGCAAAAATATTGAATCTGTAAATATATACACACTGTTTTACGCTTCTAGCTAGTGAAAGAAGTTCATTTATGTAAATTAAGGTGTGCAGTCAATGGCTTTTTCCTTTTCTAGCCACTGACAGAATGCTTCTGATAAAGCTTTATTTATGTTTTCTGGAAGATGATCTACGACGAAATGTATGTTTTTTTTCTTAACACAATTTCATTACAATGTTGTTCAGGTCCGTCAGATAACCATCACAATAAGGTATGCCCTTTTTTCCTAGTACAGTTTTTTACTTGCAATGATCTGAGCTGTGTTAAAAACATTTCTTAGGACTATTGTCAATGGGATTTGCTATCTCGCAACGTGTGTTTTCGGTGTCAATTCTGTCGGCTTGATACTCTACGCCGGACAGTTAGCTCTTGGTTCCTTCAGCGATGCGCCTGCTACTGTAAAGGATGATACTCAACCCAGTGAAATGGCTCCAGCAGAAGGCACTGCTAATGCTTTGGAATCCAGAACGGATGAAGTGCCACAGAACTCAGACGAAACTAAATCACCATAAAAAAAAATGCTTGTTTGTATTTGAATGTGTAATTTAGTCATGCATTTCTGTGTTTTCTTTGCATTTCATGGATGCCAAACATTTTGAGCTCACTGGCAACTGCAGTGCAAGATCCTAAAACACGGGATAAATGATTTATTCTTTATTGTATTCGTTTGGTTAATCTAATTTGACTGGTCAATATCACTTAAGCACTTGATGATGATTAGATAATTAATTCATCAGAACTATAGTATTAATTACATTGATCTGGCAAAGAATAAAAATGAAAAAAAATGCGTTTGCCGGGAGTCGAACCCGGGTCTATTGCTTGGAAGGCAATTATCCTAACCGTTGGACTACAAACGCTGTTATTGATTGTATATCGAGTATAGTTCTACTATATTAAAAAGAAAATCTACTAAGAAAAAAAATTTATTAATTGCATTTCAGATTAACTTGCTACTTATTTATCCACACGCATTGCTCTCCTAGTCAAGTTAAGTTTTGTAATATTCAAATTTATTTGATAAAATAATTGAGCCAAGTTTAGTTTAAAATGAATTAAATTATAACTCGACTTAAGTTTAATTCATTTATATATTATTGATCTTACAATTTAAACTTGATTGATTTTTGTAATTTTTACATTTTAAATTTATTTAGTTGATTATTGAGCTTATTTATTGAGTTCGATAATATAAATTTATTTATTAATTCAATTTTTATTTATTTATTTAATATTTGATTAAAAAAATTATCGATGAATATTATTCACAAATATATTTATAAACATTAACATTAATTAGCTCTATTTAAGTTTATTTATTTAATTTAATAAGTTATTTATATTTATTGTTTTAATTAATTATATATATATACATATATTAAACAAATATAAATTGATTTATTTACGATAGCGCATTCCGAAACTATATTATTCAGACACAAATACAGTGAAAAAAATAAAAAACTTCCAAATTACATTTATATTTTTCTGGCAGAACTGGAGTAAAAGTGGATAGGATGAGTCTTGTAACGCACACTGACGAGTTATTACAGAAACTTTGTTTTCTTCTTCATAAATGCTCGGTTTGCCATTTGGTCACTCTTCTTGATCGGGCGGATTCCACTAATTAAACACAAAACAAGAGCTCAGATCCATTGGATTATTGTAATAACTCCTGCTACATAAAGACCATTCTCCACCTCTGGAGCTAACTCTGACAACGAATCAATGGCGACGCTGATCTGAAACCCTGATGGGCACTATTTACAGACATGGTGCCAGATCAGGGAAAGGAAATTAGGGAGAGAAAGAGAGAGGGAGAGAGGAGCTGGTCACTACTTCGCCCCCACCATGCAGTCACCATCCCATTCAATTTCAAACTCTCGAACAAAGTGCCACCGTCTTGTCGTTACTTCATCCATATCCTCACACTCGACTTGACTGCCAACCTTACCTCATTATATACTTAGCAACCCCTTTCAATTTCTCCTCGCCCATTTCACAACTTTTTAATCATGGTTTCTGCCGACGCCATTCGCACAGCAGTTGGAATTCTTGGTATGAACATGTACTGCATGCATGCGTGCAGTCTATTGATTTAATCGCTCATTCTATCTCTCTCTGTTTAATTTCCAGGGAATGCAATTTCACTGGGCCTCTTCCTGTCTCCACTGTAAGCGTGTATATCTAATTTATGTGTGCAAATTGTTGTCGATTTTTCGGGGGAGTTTAATGGATGGATGGATGGATGGATGTGTCATGCAGGCCGACATTTGTGAGAATATGCAAGAAAGGGTCGGTGGAGGATTTCTCGGCGGTGCCGTACGTCGCGACGCTGCTGAACTGCATGATGTGGGTGGTGTACGGGCTGCCGTGGGTGCACCCCCACAGCACGCTGGTGCTCACCATCAACGGCTCCGGCATGGCCATCGAGCTCGCCTACGTCCTCCTCTTCCTCATCTACGCCCGGAGCGGCAAGCAGCGAGCGAAGGTGGCCGCCATTCTGGCGGCCGAGACTGCCTTCGTCGCCGCCGTCGCACTGGTGGTACTCACCGCGGTGCGCACCCACGAACGACGCTCGATGGTCGTCGGCGTCCTCTGCGTCGTCTTCGGCACCATGATGTACGCCGCTCCCTTATCCGTCATGGTAAGTAAATAATATACATGTAATTTAAATGGTTGATGATTAATTAATGAGTGAATGATTTTTTTGTTTTTTTCTGATGTGGCAGAAAATGGTGATAGAGACGAAGAGCGTTGAGTACATGCCTCTGACTTTGTCTCTTGCGTCCTTCTTCAATGGAGTTTGCTGGACTGCTTACGCTCTCATCCGCTTCGACCTTTACATCACAGTGAGTAATATTCATTCCTCAGATAATAAACTTGGTTAAAATCTTTACCGATCGATCGACCGATCACATGCGATGTTCGGAGAGATGGGCAGTGTACGAACCTGGCAATCATGCAGCGATCCCATCCAAGAGATGGGCAGGTTCAAAGTTGCTCGTCCTTGTGATACAAAATCCAGTCTCGTGAACTATTATTCCATCATCGTCTGTTGCTACCGCCTTCATTTGGCCTCTTTTGCATGCAGATACCTAACGCGCTCGGCGTGGTGTTCGCGGTGGCGCAGCTGGTGCTCTACGCCGTCTACTACAGCTCCACGCAGAGGCAGATCGCCGACCGGCGGCGGAAGGCGGCGGAGGCGGAGTTGGCGGAGGTCAAGGCCGTCGACGCTAACAACGACAAGGCTGGAAGTGGCGCCGCCGCCAAATGACATAGCAGGAAGAGTTTGAATAATATGGACTCTGTTTTAATTCCCGTGGTAAATTAAAAATTGAACTATGACTCGTCTACAACATAAAAATATTTAAATCTTATTGGCTATTCCTGTCTGATTGACCCGTCCATCATTTCATTCAATTCGTCCAAACAAAGCCCCTAAAATTTTGTAATTTAACAACCATCAAGAGAAGAGTTATTAACTGCTAAATCAAATAAAATCACGGACGGTTCTCTTAAACACAATTAGAGACCACTAATTACAGCCGTCTTCAAACTCGCTAATGAAAAATTAATAGTGTTGGTGCAAAAGAAGCCACAAGTCCATCAGCAAGTAAAAATAACTCGCGAGTATAACTTACATCCGTCAGAAAATAATGATGGAAATACCCATTGCAAAGCAACCCAACGCTACCCATGGGCTTAGTCGTTCACCTGAAGCAAAATCAAGATGGATGTCATGCAAGATATCAGCAGTATGACACATGATGCAAAATTTTGGGAGAAAAAAAAAACTACACTGAGATCTTATTTTATTGCATAATTGGGAAGTGTTGGGCAAGCTATGCAAAGGAATGGTCATCAATATTTACATATATCTTGGAATTACCATGCAATAGACAAAACACAAAATTGGGAACAGCCAGCAAAGACTCTGGCCTTCCCGGGAGTTAAATCCAAATCCAAACTTGCAGTTGATAATGAATTGTGTAGAATTCTTTTTCTAGGCTGTGTCGGGGATGATTCAAAGAAACATAATTTGCAGATCAATGGTAAAGCAACATGAGTCCGTGACATTTTTTCTTTTAAATAATATATATATCTTAGCATTAATAGGCTACCTACCAAATCCATAGACTGAATTTTCAAGCTCCCAATCAACGAGCAATCACAAACAAAGCTAGTAGATGCTATTGGTAATGTTCTGTGCTTGAGATGTTGAAAATGGATTCAAATGTTCATTACCCAGATTTTTCATCTTTTGAATTTCTTATCAGGATAGCTACAGAGATGAAGTTTGATACACTATCCATCTATCAGCTGAAAGACAAAGTGATCTTAGCCGACAATACAAGCTATTAATAAAATAAAAGCCAAGTGCTTAGATGCGGACAAACTTAACTAAGGCAAGAGAATTGTTTTCAAGAATAGCTTTTGTCGGAGGTGTTGAGGTAGGGGCAGACCCCATTCGTCCCAATTCGGACTTTCGAGAGGGAGACATAATGTATATTGACACAACGGAGCACCGCACCCATCACTGTTGGACTATAGGTGAAGAGCATCCTAGCTTTAACATCCTTCCTCCTGACTGACGTCTATAGTCCATAATTAATCTCTACGCATACACTATTGGACCTGTGCATTTCCCAATGCAAGACGGTATTTGTGGAGCCTTCTAAAATTGTAGAACTGCTATGTTAACGGTCCCAAATTGTATGGAGGGAGATTCAACTGGAGCACAAGATGCAGGCGCATGGAAGAGCATTCGTGGATCCTCCTAGTTTTGACACCAAGGCTTGAATAGAAGGAAAGATATTGAAAGATAGAGAAGTTTATCTATAGTCCATGTACGATTTAAACACATTAGCCTTTGCAAGATAGTGCATGCTATATCGATATACCTATCTTGATGCGGTAAACCAAATAATCAATTTTAAGAAGGGTATAGTAAGTACTCTGCAAAGAAACAATTGAAAACTGAAATATAGGAATAAAATGTGTTGGTTAATAATACATTCTCCAAGATCGCTAGAATCATGAACAATGGAATGAGAAACTGTTTAATTCATATATAGGGCATGTGGATGAGTAATACTAATACATATAATGGAGAAGTAACAAACTGCATATAGATGAAAAGAGTTGTAGAATAATATATTAATGTTGATGAAACTAAGAATGTAATAATAAGGAAATGTGATTAGCTACAAATGGCTGGAATCAATAAGAGGGAAGAGCAGCTCATCTCTAAAGAAATTTTTTAACCATAATTGCCACTGTTATTAAAGTATTTGCATGAAAATTGCAAAAGAAATAATCAACTGCAATCATCAACCCCAAAATATGAGGGATAGAAATATTAACTGATTTATTTTTTACAATGTTTACGTGCCAATGCAACATGCAAAATAAATCATCATCTTCAAACCATGTTTATCCCAATTCATTGTCATATGCGTATACTTAGCAACAACAAACGAGCATATACCTACAATATACTTCTTGCTGCCTACCTAATTTATTGCCAACATAGAGAAAAAGCAAGATTCTTATACAAATACTGCATAAGATTTGGAAAACTAATGGAAAATTTCACAAAATAATTCATTCTCAACAGTTAATGATGACATACCTATTCTAGCAGCCTTCCAGAACAAACCATGAAACCTGACAGAAGTTAAACTACAATGAAACACTGAAAACATCCAATCAAACCTGAAAATCTTTCTCTTCCATTTAGAGAAAAATGCAAATTGTCATTTTGTTGAATAGGCAACTTTTCAGCTACAACCTAACCACACAACAAAAATGAGATTATGGTAAATTCTAAATTATAAAAGGTTCATTCATCTAACTTACATTTTGACTTGATTGATCATCAATCATACTTGGAGAATTCAAATTTGATAACTCATCTTGCTTTCTATCAACTTTAGAACCCTGTAGACAAATGTACTTATGTTTAATATTAACAAAGAGAATAACAAAAGTATAATCAATTATCACCAAATATACAACCAAACCTTTTTTTGAGACTTTGCCTTCGTCTTTTTCACAATTTGCTCAATTTTGGATTGTTTTCGTTTCGTTGGTGGACGGCCACGAGACCTTACTTTTAGTGGGCTGTGAAACTTTTTGCTCTCATTTCTTGATTCCTCATGTATTCTGTTGCTGTCCTGATAACCATCTAATGAATCACTAACATTTATATCCATAATCTTTTTTTTTACTTCTTTCAGTAGCCCTGTTAAAACAAAGCATCTCTCATCATTTTTTGACCCAAGCTGTCCCACTTCATGTAACAATGGTTGAAGATTATTATATCTTCGTCGTTCCTCAACATGATGACAAGAATCATCATAAATATTGGTGATTCCTTGGTATCCACGTTTAATGTCTTTGCGCCATCTTTCCAAAATATAATATTCTGGAACTTTAGTGACATTCCTTTTCACTAAAACAGACATCAAATGTCGACACACAATTCCACGAAACTCAAAGAGACAACACAAACACTTCATCTGACATTGTACCTCATTATATTGTACCCAATAAGAAATGCCCTTTGGAGTTGCTCCCTCTTTTCCATATACAGTTTCTGTCACATCAAAAAAGAGTGTTGACCCTTCTTGCTTTACAAAAGAAGTGTTACAAAACATCAAACCTCGCAGTTCATCCTGAAACAACTTGAAGATCTTGTTAGTGTAAACAATTTGAAACTGCTTTTCAATTGGATTGCCACTGATAACCGGAATGATTGAATTAAAAGATGCAAAATCAGAATTATCTTCCTTTTCAATCTTGCTTTTCAAAGCATTGTCATATTGTTCAATAAACTGCTTCAAAGTTGTTTTCGAATGAACATATTCATCAAAAAATGCATTCATACTCTCACTTCTTTGACTTGTTGACATTCCTGCCCAAAATTTATCTTTCACATACACAGGCATCCACTTATGACGAATTTCATATAAAGAATTCAACCAATCATTTTTCTCCAAGTTAAATTCTTCGATCATTTTTTTCCAGTTGCTATCACATTCTTCGGATGTCATAGAATTGTAAACAATATTCTTCAAGTTTCTCTTTATCAACTTATAGTTGGCATGACTACTAAACTTGGCCGGAAGTTTTTTCATAATATGCCAAAGACATAAACGATGATGAGAGTTTGGAAATACTTCCAGAATTGCAATTTCCATAGCTTTGCATTGATCCGTAATAATAGCTTGTGGAGCTCGTCCTCTCATGCATGTCAGCCATGATTTAAATAACCAAATAAAAGTTTCAGAATCTTCTTTAGATATCAAACCACAGCCAAGTAATATGGATTCACCATGATGATTTACTCCAACAAATGGAGCAAATGACATATCATAACTATTGGTAAGATATGTAGTATCAAATGTAATAACATCAGAAAAAGAATCATATGCAGCCCTACATCTTGCATCAGCCCAAAATATATTTCTTATGCGAGAATCTTCATC